>SKCR01028371.1:0-282169 GCA_019454045.1 Zanthoxylum bungeanum
CATTGTAGCTTATTCTCCACAAGCTAACAAGAAATCCAATGAGAAATGCTACAACTGTGGGAAAAGTGGTCATATGGCAAAGGACTGCAGAAACAATAAGTCTCAGGATAAGGGCAAGAACAAGAAAAATGAGGCACATGTCGCTGAAGATGAGCAGTTAACTGATGAGATCTCAGAGATGAACTCTCAACAGTGATAATTGAAGCCAACTTGGTTGGGAATCCGAGAGAATGGTGAGTAGACATTGTGGCTACTCGTCATATTTGTGCAGATAGCAAGATATTTTCCTCGAATCAGAAGGTCGATGGCGGCGATCATCTGACGATGGGAAACTGGTCTACCTCTAGAGTGGTTGGACAAGGTATAGTGGTTCTGAAGATGACATCCGGAATGGAGCTTACATTGAAGAATGTTTGCATGTTCCAGATATTCGGAAGAACATGGTCTCGGGTTTGTATTTGTTTCTGACAAGTTTGTATTGACCAAAAATGATGTCTATGTAGGAAAATGATATCTCACTGAGGGACTTTTCAAATTCATCAACACAGTGCTAATAATAAAGCTACAACTTCCGCTTATATTATTGAGTCACAAAATGTATGACATGAGAGGTTATGACATGTTAATTATGATACGATGCATACATTAATTAACATGGACCTTATACCTAAATTTGTATTGATAGTCACATAAGTGTGAGACATGTGTTGAAACAAAAATACATAGAACATCATAGAACGAAGTTCTGAACCTTGGAACTTGTACACACTGATGTGTGTGATATGAATGTTGTGCAAACAAGAGGCGGTAAAAAGTACTTTGTCACTTTTATCGATGATAGCACAAGATTCTGTTATGTGTATTTGCTGAGGAGTAAAGATGAAGCTATTGAGAGCTTTATACACTATAAGAACGAAGTAGAAAATCAATTTGGCAAGAAAATCAAAAGAATCATGAGTGATATAGGTGGTGAATATGTTTCACCATTCGGTGAATATTGTTCTGAGCACGGAATTATTCACGAAACCACTGCTCCTTATTCTCCTCAACAAAATAGGATTGCTGAGCGCAAAAATTGAACGTTGAAGGAAATGATGAACGACATGTTGACAAGTTCTGGTTTACCCCAGAACTTGTGGGGGGGAGCCTTGCTTTCCGCGAACTACGTTCTAAACAAGCTTCCTCACAGAAGATTGGACAAGACACCATATGAGTTGTGGAAAAGTTACGTACCTTCCTACAAATACCTAAAAGTGTGGGGGTGTCTTGCCAAAGTAATGGTTCCTAAACCTAAGAATGTTAGAATATGACCCAAAATTGTTGATTGTATATTCATTGAATATGTTCACAACAGTAGTGCGTATCGATTTTTGGTACACAAGTATGAGATTCCTGACATCAATCCGTAGATGATGATTGAGTCAAGAAATGTGACATTTTGAAGGGACATTTCCTTGTAAGGAAAGACAAAGAAGAGTGTCTCTCAAAAGAACTATTGATACTGTCAAGGACAGTGATCATGTTGACCAAGAGTCAGATCAATATGGAAATGTTGAGGCAAATGAACCTAGACGTCGTCTAAGTCATTTGAACCCGAATTTCTGACATACTTGTTAGAAAATGAGCATCGAAGCTATGAGAAAGCAATGTCTTCGCCAGAGGCACCTTTGTGGAAAGAGGTTATTAACAGTGAAATTGATTCAATCCTACAAAATCATACTTGGGAGTTGGTTGATCTTCCTCCAGGTTGTAAGCCACTGGGCTATAAATGGATATTCAAACGGAAGATGAAATCAGATGGATCAATAGATAAGTACAAGGCAAAAGGAAGACCTTGATTACTTTGACTCCTATTCACCGGTGATTCGTATCACATCGATAAGAATGCTCATAGCCATAACAACTATATTTGGTCTTGAAATACATCAAATTGATGTAAAGACGGCATTCTTGAATGGTGAATTGGATGAAGAGATTTACATGGAACAACCAGAAGGGTTTAATGTTCCTGGACAAGAACAGAATGTGTGCAAACTTGTAAAATCCTTGTATGGATTAAAACAAACACCTGAAAAATGGCATGAGAAATTTGACAAAGTGATGTTGTCAAGTGGGTTCAAAACCAATGAGTGTGACAAGTGTGTGTACACCAAATCAACTCAAAAAGGATATGTCATTGTGTGTCTTTACGTAGACGATATGCTGATAATTGGTAGTAATCATGAACTGATTCAGTATACCAATAAAGTGTTATCCAGCAAATTTGATATGAAAGATTTGGGAGTAGCTAACCTAACTCTTCATCCATCAAAGAATACTGGCTCAAGCATCTCGCAATTAGAGTACTCGAGAATCATCAGAAGTCTGATGTATCTCACGAATTGCACACGACCTGATATCGCTCAAGCTGTGAACAAGCTTAGCAGATATACGAGCAATTCAGGACATAACCACTGGAAAGCCATAGTAAGAGTTTTGAGGTATCTGAGAGACACTTCAAAATATGGGCTACATTACGAGATATATCATGTTGTTCTAGAGTGATACAGCGATGCTAACTAGATATCTGATACAGTGGATTCCAAATCTACGGGTGGATTTATGTTCACACTTGGTAATGCAGTCGTGTCATGGAAATCCTCGAGGCAAACATGTATTTCCCGGTCTACTATAGAATCAGAGTTCATAGCCTTAGATAAAACAACGGAAGAAGCAGAATGGCTTAGAAAATTCCTGGAGGATATTATTAGTTGGCCCAAACCGGTGCCAGTGATTAGCATACATTGTGATAGCTCATCAGCTATTGGGAGAGCCCAAAATACAATGTATAATGGTAAGTCTCGGCACATACGTCGGAGACATAATACCATAGGTCAACTGCTCTCAAGTGGCGTAATATCGATCGATTATGTTGAGTCGAAGGAAAACCTAGCGGATCCACTAACTAAAGGTTTTCCTCGAGAGCAAGTTGAGAAGTTATTGAGGGGAATGTGTTTGAAGCCTATAATCTAAGAATTGTCACTGTGGAAACCCAACCTAGCTGACTGAAGATCCCAAGATCTAGGTTCAAAATGGATAACATAAACTTTGTGCAATTCAAAACAAGAACTGAAGAGTTTTATACTCTTTCCCATACCGATAATGACGCTGAGTGATGTCTGTCATGGTTAGGATAAGCTAAGGCTTTTAATGATCACTATATCATGATATGAGTCCTAATGGGGTAAAGACAGATTACCTATTCATAGTAGATCACATATTTCAAGTAAGAAGTGAGGTCGCTTCCATGAGAACTTTTAAAGGCGGGTTACCCTAAAGTACTTGATGAATCCAGGACCGTTGTTCAGGGCTGAAATGAACACAACCGTAGAACAGAAAATGGTCGAAGTAAAGCTGTGTGTTGGCGATTGTCTTGGTTTACACCAACGGAAGAACAGTTCAAGACTATAGGTCACTGGTTTGCCAAGTAAATCCGATTGTCATTCACTAGGAAATGTTCAAGGTGAAAGCTACATATTTCGATGCAATTTTAGTTCACGAAAACTCTCTCAAATGTCTGCATGAATATTTGAAGAATTGTGGGGGATTATTGTAAATTCTTCAAATCTTCAAATATGATGTTTGGATGGAGGAGTGACGTGTCCTTTGGATGATACCCCATGAGGACATGTCCTCCATTTTGTGTGTAAATGGTCCCATGCTCCAAGGGGTGCATATGAGGGGTACAACCCTTTGGAGGGTTGCACCCCAACCCAAAAGGTGCCCTTAAGGCACATTTCCTTACTTGTAAAAGGAAGCTTTCTTGTTACTTTATAGACACAGAAAGAAATCTGAATTGCATCCATAAAATTTGAGTCTCATTTTGGTTTTGAGTCAGAGAGAGAATTCCACCATTACCTAGTTTGAGACCTTGTTAAGGTGTACCTCTTGAACAAGAGGAATTCAAGTTATCCTGGGAGAACATTAGCCACAAATCCGTAGAGTACCGAGACGGGGCTGATAAGTTCTTAAAGACATAGATTTATCTCGACTCGGACTGCATTTCGTCAATTTTACCAGGTTTTCTTGTTATCAAAATTTTAGGGTTTATGCATGTTAAACTAGATTTACTTTCGTTTTTCTGATTTTAATTTGTTTGTTGCATGTTGAATTGATGTTTAATGACACTAAATATCCAACAAATCTAACCCAGGTTTAAATCTAAACTTAAAAAACTAATAATCTTTCAACATGGGGAAAATGCATATACGTCAATATTAAGTATGGAAAATGAAACTTACCTCAACTTAATTTCTTTAAAGTTATAATAAGAGAAAAATAATGGGTATGAGAAGGAAAAATATGTTTTATGGATTCCTTTAAAGTTACGAGATAAATGCAAAAAAGTTATACACAAAACTTACGTCAGGAGGCTAATTCGCTCTCTTTTAGTATTGTTGAGTAAAATAGATATAAAAACCTAATAATGATTAATTGAAAAAAATGTCCTTTTTTTTTTTTGTATGATTTGGTTAATTTCCCTATTTATTTGTTTATAAAAAAAATATTAGGGGTTTAATTAAAAATAAATTTATTGCTTACGAGATGCCAAGCTTTCTATATAACATGCTCCCTTTTCCCACTAGAAAAAGTAAATTTCATTTTATTGAGAATTTGAACAAACACTAAAAGAACTATGGCGCTTAGACATTATTTAGTTTAGAGTTTATTGAGTTTATAAGTTAGAATATATTATAGTGTTTAAACACTACACTAAATACATAATTAACACAAGCTTATGTTCTTATAAAATTATAATATCATAATATGAGATTATTTTTCTATGTTAGTTTATATTCTAATTTTTATTCCACAATTTATAAATTAATTTATACTCTCAACGTAATATTTTCTGCCAAACTCAATTTTAATATATCTAATTATAACATCCCTTGGTGGGAAAAAGAACAAGAATAATAATAATATATCTTATACTAGGTTGATTGAAGGGGAAGATTCAATGCCAATAAGCCAAGTAATCAAATGCTTCTTTTGATTTTATTCAAGTTTGGTTCACTCTTTTGTAAAAAAAAATTAAAAGAGTGTATGGGTCATGGTGCCTTTTGCTTTATTCCAAAAGATTTAGAAGCCCTTGATCTAGATCTACCAACAAGGTGTTGATCATGCCACTCCAAGGCAATTTTTAATTAATTTTTTTTTTCAATATTAGTTTTTAAACTAAAGGTCAAATAAAGAAAGAATGATTCGATTAGTCAATTGCAAATTCGATTAGTCAATTGCCTCCATCAAAAGATCACTGGTTGGAATGTTTGAAAATATATATTTTGTTAGCAATCAAATTATATGATATGACAAATGATAATTCTCAAAATAAATATTAATATAAATACAAACAATCTCTCTTTAATTGCAGAAGAAAATTGTGGTCGATAAGTAATTATGGATTTAGTAACTAAATCCTTTTTTGGGTCATTTCATTAGTTAATATAGATTCATAAATAAAATTGACAATCGTTATATTAGATCGCGGTTTTTCAATCTCGATCCTGAACCACTTATATAATCAACACAAAAGATAATTTCAAATTCTTATTAAATTTTTTATTGAAAAAAATCGTCTCAAAATGTTACACTAAAAGATATATCAATTAAAGCATTCACAATATATATAGCACCGGAATAAACCCAAATAAATTATTATCAACATTAAATTTTCCATTTTTATATAAATAAACCCACCTCACAGGATGCTTGTGCACTGTAGATATGGACAAATTTTAATATTTTTAACAAAGTTTTATGCCCTTTAACAAGTGAATTCCCCAAAATAACCTTGTACCAAAATCATTAAAAAAAATTAACCATTCCCACCACAGTCCTTTAAAATACGTCGGGACTTCAAAATTGACCCAAATGCCCACGCTGCGTAGAACACGAGAAGCCGGCAATTTGGACCTTTTCGGTATCGTAAATCGTTAAAACACCGGTCAACCGTTCGGACACAATCACCTTTCAACGACAGATAGCTTTGTTATTAGTTTGGTCTCACAGAAATATATTTTAGAGAAACTATGGTGCTGCAACAATAAAAAAAGAAATTAATGGCCAAAATAATCCATAAAGCTACTCAAAACATGACACAGCTTTGTAGAAAAGTTGTTCATGTAAATATCAGATGGGGTTTGCTTGATAGGGTGTCGATTTTCCGGAGGTTTTTTCGGTTTATTTGGGACAGGATTCTTGTTTGTTCTATGGGCAAGCAACCAGCTGTCAGGTACCATAAGTTGAGCACTCCGGCGCCGGAGACGGTGGAGGCCGGCCTGGTGGAGCTTTCCAGGACGTTTAGTAGTGGGTATGATACGGATTCGGATTTGGTTAATTTGAAGATCAGTTTGTTAGGTGATTGCCAAATTGGCAAGACAAGCTTTCTGGTTAGTATTACTTTTTTTTTATTTTTTTGAATCTTTTCTTCTGCTTGTATGATTTTTGCAACAAATATGCTGAATTTTAATTAATTAATTGATTAAATTTGTTTGTTTGAAGATCAAGTATGTGGGAAATGAGCAAGAAAGAAGCTTGCAAATGACAGGATTGAATCTGATAAATAAAACATTGATGGTTCAAGGTGCCAGAATTGCTTTTAGCATCTGGGATGTTGGAGGTATCTTTGATAAATCTTGATAATTAAATAATAAATTTATATTTTAGTTATGGTTTTGTAATTTGCTTTTTTTTTTTTTTTTTGCTGCAAATTTGTTTGGTTTTGTTTTGTTTTTTTTTTTTTTTTGCAGGAGATAGCAGGTCATTTGATCATGTTCCAATTGCTTGTAAAGATGCTGTAGCAATTTTGTTCATGTTTGATCTTACTAGCAGATGTACCCTTAACAGGTTTGATAATCATATCATAATCTATGATTAAATTTTTATTAGTTAATAATAATAATAATATATAATTTGATAAAATGATCACTTATTAATGGAAATAGTGAATGTTTTTGCTGATTTTGCAGTATTGTTGGGTGGTATAGTAAAGCCAGAAAGTGGAATCAGGTAACAAAACAGAGTCTCCCTTTCACATAATTATAGTTAATTTCTCATTACTTGCCAATAATTGGCATTTTAATCCTCTAGTTAATCAAAAATTATTAGCCTTTCATATCAAAATTTAGGCTCCACCATTAAAGAGAATTGATGTCAAATCCAGAATGGTTTGGATCCTTTGAAAACTGACCAAATTTCTTTTATTGAGTGGAGCCCTAAAATTCATGATGGGGGCAGAACTGTTTTCTTGTTAATGAGCTTTTGTTTATGTTTGTTTGTATGAATGATACATATTTATTTTTCTGTATTTTAATTATATGCAGGCAGCTATTCCCATATTAATAGGGACCAAATTTGATGATTTTGTAAGACTTCCACCAGATTTGCAATGGACTATTGTAACTCAGGTAAAATATTTAACCAAATTCTTTACTATCTCTTGTGCTGGAAGCAAGAAAAAGACTTGTAAATTTATACAAAACCTCAATCATTAATAGTGTAGCTTGTATGTTAAGCCTATGTATTTAATTAATTTCTTTGCATAATTGTGACTTAAACTGATTGGGGTCATACTGACAAGTGAATTTGAAGAATGACTTGGAAGACTGGGGGAGTCTGAAAATTCTGGAACAAATTCTTTTGTTACCCGCATTATAAGAAAAGCAACACAAGTGCCAAACCAATCAAAGTATTTTTTCATTAGGTGGGGTCGTAAACTCGGAATTTATACAATTTTTCTTTCTTTTGAAACTTTTTCTCCAAAGAGAGCATGAAATTGATCATATGGTTTATACAATTTTGATGAGATTCTCTTCCATTCTAGAGTATGTTTGTTTCTGCTCCCGTCAAATGTTGGATAAGAGTTTGGTTTTTTACTATGTGCTATTTGAAATGCTAAATAATGTGTGCAGGCAAGAGCATATGCAAAGGCAATGAAAGCAACCCTTTTCTTCTCAAGTGCAACACACAACATAAATGTCAACAAAATTTTCAAGTTCATCATGGCCAAGCTTTTTAACTTGCCGTGGACAGTAGAGAGAAACTTGACTATCGGAGAGCCGATTATCGACTTCTGAAAGTTTTCTTCATTTTCTTGTACATAACCAGAAAGAGATAGAAGATGAAAAGGAAAATTTAATTCCATAGCCCTCCACCTAGGTGACCCCCCTTTTTTAATATTTTTGTCCTTGTTTCAATTTGGAATCATATGCCACATGGAGGCATGAGTACCAGAAGGAAGTAATATAATTTCAGTTGATTCTTCATGCATTTTAAAAGCATCAATGATATCTGGAAACATTTACAATTCCATTACACTAAAATATGCAAATTGACTAACAAAATTCCATCTAATTCATGTATCTCAAATATTCAGAATCAAGCAAAGCTAATAGTAAGATCCTAACAAATGCAACCTATACTTTTAATAGATTGATGTGTGCAAATTAACTGAGGCTCCTCTGAACTGTTGTTGCACATGTTGAGCTCTACGCAGATATGTTTCCCTGTTGTCACCATTTGCACCAACTTCATCAGAAAGATAGAGATTCAATTCTTGCAAGACGTTTCCAAATGATACCAGATAGTTCAAGAAGCATGCTTCAATCCTTGTACCCTTGAAACCTTTCACATTAACGACTTTAAGACTTTTAGTGATGCATCGGTAGACTACAATGTTGCTTATCCAGCATTTCTGAGGGTTCAAGTGAAATGGAGGTGTGTAATCCTGTGAACAAGCCGAAAAGAAACAGAATGTCAAAATTGAAATCTAGAAGTACTACTGCGGTTTCATTATCCAATTAAGACAATTTTCACTTACAGGTAAAAATCTACCAGGACCAATGTTGATTGTAAGAGTTTGAAGGAAAGGGCAACTCTTGAGCAAGAAGTTGATTCCATAATATTCATGTGGGTGCATGCCTGCATTCAGAATCAGATGCTCTACGTTCAGTGGAACTGTCATTCCCAATGGCTCCTCCGCATGAGGAATCACCTAAAAATATATATACATATATATATATAAGCAAACGGTTAAAGTTGAATGTCCTGTTTGATATATCATGCAGCCTGAATAAATTTGAATCCATAGAATGTTCTTAACTTCAAGAACTAACCAGTAGGTAAGGAATGCAAAATCAAAAAAGCACTTGATATTAACAAGGAACATGGAAAACTAACGAGAAAGAAACATAGGAGAAAATTAAAGTCAAGAAGTAATGATACCTGAAGCAAGAAACTGCACACTGTCAAAACTTTAACAATTTCAAGCTGTCGTAAGAGTTCATACAGTAATTCACCAATTTCTTCATAAAAATCCAATTGTAAACCAAAGTCAAGTTCTACTTCAGTCAGGGAATCCTGAGTTTCCAAACGAAACATACCCTCTGTTCCAGAATACTTGAAGAAGCTTAAATTTGGTGCCGCAATCTCATACCAATATTGGTTAAAATCGCATTTATCAATAACCAATCTCTTAAGTCTCAAATTGGGTACAGTGATCTCAAGAAACTCAATATCCCAACATTTCTTCAAACTCAAACTCTCCAACAATGGACAATGCACCAATAATTCCTTGATAGAATGCATACTCAATTGAATCCAGCCTAAAGAGAGTTCCTTCAGTGCAATGAAATTGTTGAATCTTGAAGCAACAATATTGCAAGAAAACAAATCAAGATATTCAATACCCATGTGGCCATAAACACTCATTGGCAAATCAAACACTGCTTCATGATTTTCAAGATCAAATTCTGCCCACATGGGATCATGAAAATCAAGGGCTAATTCCTTTACATTGTGTGAAATTGCAAAGGCAGTGAAGTTGTCCACATCACTAACAAAATTAACCGGCCTCGAAAACACAAGGCGGAATGTGTTAACGACGGTTTCATTATAGTTGTCAATACGACAACGAACAAAATCCACGAATTGACTCCTCTGCAGTTCCTTCGTTTCTTCATTTTCATCGTCATTAACAAATAATCTCTCTGAGAACTCAATCTTTGTTGCAAGCCAAATGCGGCGCCATCGCGTTGACAGAACGCTGGTGGTTGCTGCTTCTTTCAAGGGCAAGTAAGACAGGATTATGCATATTAAATCGTTTGATAACTTGGAGAACATGTCCATCTTCTTGTTTCTATTAGACTTGATGATTCTTTATTTTTTCATTTTAATTTTTAATAAAAAGAAGCTTTTACTTTACTTATTGATTTTGAGAAGAATTGTGTTTCATCATCAGTAGTGCTTGTGACGGTTGGGTTTTTGGCGGTGAAGTGGTGACTCTTCGATTTTTGGGATAACTTAATTATTAACGATTGATTACATTTTTTTTTTATTATTATTTAAGGAAAAATCTTGTTGACGTGGCTAATTAAGAAAGGCCCACGTGTGAGCCAAATGGTCAGGTTTTCTGACGCTGGGATTTGCTATATATATGCACAGCTTGTGTTTGAGGGAATGTCTCGGTGAGCTTTAAACGTTGGCCAATTTGTTTTTATAGTCGCTAAATATGCCTACTGTCTAAATGTTATATTAGCTACGGATGCCCCCAAAGAGTATATGATTTAATGATAAAAGAGTTTAAGATTTGATTATATCTCTTTAATTCTAATTCAATAAATTTATTTTTTATAAGAGTCCGAGATAGTTAGAGATTTTATCTGCGAAATTTTTAATATTTCAAAAAAAAACAATTATTAGCTACGGGTAATAATTATATAGTCTAAGTTTAAGTCTTGCTCGCTCCCCAATTCTTAAGCTTAATTTTACACTTCTCAGTATCATTAATCAAACCTTTAGTGAAACAAAATTCATACACTTGTTAGTGTACCCACATTTTGATGTATACCATAATCATCTATTAATTTATTAACTTAAGGATTATAATAAGAAGATACATACAAATACAAATTTCAATATGTTAATTGTTAAAATATTAATAACACTGCAATAAAATTTTTGTTTTTTTTTTTTTTGTCTATTATATATTACTAGTTGATAACCCGTACGATGTACGACTCGTCTAATTAAAAATAAATATAATAAATACCAAATGTAAAAAAGATAAAATTAACGAGGATAGTATATTCAATCACATTATCCAAACAATGCAAGTTTTTTTAACATTTCTCCCAAATTAATAAATGTATCTTTCAATTTATTTCACTTTATAATTTTTTATTGATGCAGAACATAACTTATATTGCAAACATATATTTGGATAGGTTCGGAACATTTTTATAACTACCTTAATATAACTTATAAATCTTGAACTTACACTAATAAATAAGTGAAAGTTAATGAAGAATATGAAAAATTGAATATTAATAACTCATTTATAACGAATAGACCTTTAGTTATCGTATTTTCAATCATTAATAAATTTAGAAAATGAATAGTTTTGAAGAGTTGAGAAAGTGAAAGGTTAGACACCGAAGAATATGAAAAGTCAAACATTAATAATTCATTTGAAACGAATATGTTTTTAATTAACATACTTTCAATTATTAATAATCTTGGAAAACGAAAAATTTGAAGGAGTTGAGATAATAAAATATTAGAAGTTAAAGAATGTGAAAAATTAAATATTAATAACTCATTTGAAACATTAATAATTTATTTGCTTACTTGGATAGCTTCAAAGCCAATAAGGCCTACGTGGACACCCTCAGAAAAAAAAAGTTGTTTCTCAGCTTTTATACATTATATATATATATATATATCCCATATTAGAAAGTGAAAATGAATTATGATATTAGAATTAACAAATCAAATTTGTGTTGAATCCTAAAGGACTTGAATCGAATTAAAATGTGATGCATTCGTATTCGGTTCGTTTAATAAACGAATTCTAATATCATAATTCATTTTCGATTAATTTAATAAGCAAATACTAAACGAATATTCGTTTAATTCTGACATGATAATAACATAAATTATCATAATTTGTTTACATTAAATTTTCATAAATATATATGTATAAGATACTTAGTTAATGGATTTACTAAAAATAATCAAATAAATATATGCAACATTAATAAATTTGTGATAATTGATAATAATTTCTCGAACATAATTGAAAGATAAAATAAAATTAACAAAAAAAATAAACGAATCAACGAGCTCAAATTAATATTCGATTCTTTAATAAAAAAATCAAATCGAATTGACTCATTTACTATGTAAAACAATATTTTCCAAATCCACATTCTCTTTAATGCGAATCGAATTAAATAAACAAACAAATCGTAATCTAAATTGCCACATCTCTTTCATATTGTATAGTCTGAGCATTATGTGACATTCTATTGTTTCTACCCATAAATTGTGCTACCTTCAGTTGTAATTTTTTTTTTTTGGAATTGTTAGAAATCCCGTCGTCAAACCACCTCTTTCGGGTTTAAGCGGAGTAGGTAAAACCCCCGACTGTCTCAGACTCTTATAAAAAACGTATTCCCTGAATTCGAACCCAAAATCTCGAGATGAGATCTTGAACGCTACACCACCAAACCACGCACCTTCACTTGCATTTCATCAACCAGATTGAAGTACTTTGTGCATTAATGGAAAAATCAGATCCTTGAGAATGGTACTGACAATTAAATTGATTGTGCAAGCAAAATCAATATGACATATATTGTGACAGTAATTTAACATCACGTGTCATATCATATCTTCCACTATCAAACTTATGTCCTCAAAAGATGTGGCTTGATAACATAAGATTTAAAATTTAATTATTCAAGTCCTAAATTCGAATCTAGAGATATACTTTTTGTAAGAGCTTGAAATAGTCAGAGATTTTACTTGTTTCACTTATGCTCGGATCAGATGATTTTTGACCGTAAAATTTCCAACATTCAAAAAAAAAAAAAAGTAATATCAAACTTCTAGAAAGAATGTACGTGTTTATGTACAATGGATTCACATAAATAGAAATTGCTCTTCATTTTTCAGCATGTCACGGTTTGGATTAGTAATAATTTACCTATTTGTGATTCTGATGTTCGAGCACTCCTGAATAATATTGTATAACAATGTGGAAATTTCTTTTGGGGGTGACTCAAATCCATGGTACGATTTAGCTCTATACAAAATTATGTTAACATGATTTCATACTAAATTCATGACCATTGATTACTAATTATTGGCTGCAATTTTTGTTATGGATTCAGAATGCATATATAGAATAGGAAATTCCAACTGTATTTCTTTTTCCTATTATGAAATACAAAAAAAAAAAAGTGAAAAGATTTCGTCACAAAACCCACCAAGTTAATCAGTATTATCCACATCAATAACTTCATATTCCTTCTGTCAAAGTGAACATATTTCGCAACTAATACACAGTGAACAGATTTTGCCATTGACTACTTCAATGAACTATTACATATTTAGGTGAAGCAAAATATATTATCTATTTGCGAAGCACGTATAAAAACTAAGAAGAGATTATAAAATTAAACTAAAAATTTCGGACGATACCTGGAGATCTTACAGATTGAGGTCTTGTACCTGCAATAATTTCAACTCATTTCTTGAATACTAAAATGTGTTATCTATTTTCGACTTTCTAAATTATCCTCAAGATTTTGAGAGTTTACTTTTGTTCACAACAAATTCGAAAATGCCTTGGCCATCTGCTCCAGTGAATCTGCTGCAAAATCAGATACCAATAAAATGTGAGTTGATAAAACTTATGATCTCAGTATCTGAAATTGTTAGCCACACTTGTGAAGAACCTAAGCAGCAGGAAAAAAATAAAACAAAATAGTACATTAAAATAAAATGCAGCTACTATATTGAACACACTCCCCCACAATACTTTGTAAGAAGAGCTTGACTCAGGGCATGTATAGATTTTAAGGTACTTAAGTGCCTTAGCAAGATTGCCTATTTTCATAATTGGATGATAACAAATAAATAAAAATAAAAATTTGGGGAAAAATTTGGTTACTACTCCAAAACATTAATAAGGAATTTATTTCATAAATTCCATGAAAATTTGTACAAGAAAAGTGTATGGTTTCATGCTAACATAAATTATCAAACAAGGTTTACTTATAGAGAGAGCCTTTCCAATCATGATGGAAACAAAATGGATAGATAACATCTCCTGACTATTGTTGCGATCAATAATGCAAGTTGTTTCCGAGAAAGATGTCCTGAGACCTCCTGCGTGCAGAGAGCCCTCTGATGCCAATCAATCAATCGAGTTCTCATGCAATAATACATACTCACGGCTGCAAAATTCCATGTAGAAATGTTTTAATACACAAAGGTTCATAGCTTCTACAGTAAAATGCAAGGAGAGGGAGAGCAAACAAGTTCATCACAAGTATTTGACTTGGTTTTTTATAAAGGAACAGAGGAGAAGATGGCATCATCATCCGGACCACGAAAAACTAAATTTCAAAGTAACCTGTAAAAAGATGGATTCTGAAGGCTTAGGGAAGAAATGCTGGAAAGGCAGTTAGCTAACATAAATAACAATTGGAATAATGTTCTTTCTTTTCTTTTCTTGGCAAGGAACCACCTTGTACCATGAGCGGAATACAACTAGGCCTCAACTACTCCTCCGTTACCAGAATATTCTGATAGTTATCACCTGGGCCAAACTAGACTAGACTAAAACAAGATCTGAGTACATGAATGTCCAAAAAATAGATAAATAACATCACTTTCCAAAAGGGCAGGGGAAAAGAGGGTAGTAGAGGGAGGGGGCCGGCGGTGCGGTTTCTGCTCTTTAAAATCCAATGTTTCTGTTAGAATTAGGAATAAAATAATTAGATTGATTGCTAGAATAATTAGTATTTATGTGTAATATTTACTTTCCTAATTTGTTGTATTCTCAAGGCTATATAAAGCCATCTCTTGTAAATATTTTCGCAAGCAAATATATAAAGTATTCTACTCTACTTCTCTACATGGTATCAGAGCCAGAATATTAAATGAATGCTTTATACAAGGGAGCCACTATTTAGATGCACGTGCATGTTATTAAATCACAGTCCATGCAAATGGAAAGCACATGTTGAAAAATAACATCAATTTAACTATTATAACCAAATCAAAATGTGTCTTTTCAAAATCTTCTTTATAATTGTAGCATGATAAAAAAAATTTATTAATCCATATGCAAATTTAAAGCATGTGTTGAGCATTGATCAGTGCCCTACCTACTATTACCAAATTTAATGGTGTCTTTTTCAAAAAGTTCATAATAACGTTGAGGATCAATAGGATTTTCCTGCAAAAGAAAATGTTAGATAAAGTTATAAAACACAAATCAAATCACCCATCAATAAATGGAAATAAGAAATTGAGATAAATTTCTTACATTAAGGTAAGTCTTATTTGTGCTTCCAAGGTCCATTAAGTAAGGCCTGACAGTGAAAACATAGGGCGGTTAGATTTTAAGTATATAAACAGTATCTTAAAATCGACAAATGTAATAACCTTCAGATTACGCTTACCTTACTTCCTTAGATAACATACCATCAGGTTGATCCTTTTCAGCTTGCCTGAAAAACAAAATCAAATACAGTTCTACAACATACCAGAACATCAATAAACACATAAACTGCAAATCAAAGTTCTACCGGAATTGAATGACAGCATGTTGTTTGCTGCAAGATGGATGATCAGTAGGAATGTCTGCTACCCTTCTTTCCCTCCCAAAAAGGTAACAACTTTGACGATGTATGTAAAGAGGCTCTGTCAATAAAAGCAGACTTCTTAGAAACATAACCATATCAGATGAACCGATCACTAGCTCTCTTCAATTATTTTCGCACATTAACAATATAAGGAAATGGTTAAGGATGCTTCTCCCCTCAATCAATTATATCAGCATGGCTTTTGACAAACTCAACCCCAAAAGGTCAAGATTCAGCTGCCTTTTTAGTGTCAGCATAAAGTTTTGAGTTCCTATATTATTTTCACAAGTTTCAATGCCTATATAGATCATTTTCAAAGTCGATACAAGGGATTTAATAAACTTATATGTCTTTCCTTTGACATAAAAAGCAAAAAAGATTAAGCTCTATACACCCAGGAGAATTAATAAAATCAATTCACATCTCTCTATCTCAACTCCATAGACAAAGGAAAATTAATAAACTTTAGTATTTATATAAAAATTGTATACCTTTCAGCACTTCACCACCCTTAAAAACATAAAGTCTCCATCTTACGTTAGATTTTCGAGCATCCGGGGGTTCACTGAAAAGTAATGTCACACCTGGAAGAGTACACCCAAGTGGCAGAGTGAGACTAAATGAGAGAAAATCATTTATACAAATAATTCATATAAGATATTCCTCCTACTTTCAACTTCAGACAAAAGGAGCAAGTGCTTGGCCATGGATGCCCCACAGATCATCTCTGCCCTAGTTAAGAAACAACTTGGCAGTGACAATCCTACCAATAGTACATGGAGGCAACTGGCAAGGAAATCTTGAGGAGATTTCAAAGGCCAAAAAAAAGAAAGAAAGAAAGAAAGAAAACCAAATGACCTGGTCACTGCCTAGCGGCTAATATCTGTAGGTACCCCATCTAAAAAGTGCATTGTGAGAGGTAAATTTTGAAGTCAAATAAAATAACAAAACCATGGAATTTCTTCATCAATAGCAACTACATAAAAGCAGATGAGTAAGTTTTTTTAAAAAAGGCAATAAGGTAGGATTAAGGTAATAAGAAAGCTGTCTTGTAAAAACCATAAACATGCCTTGCTTCTTTTTTTTTTTTTTTTTTTTTGGGATAAAGGGCTATAAATTATACAAGAGAGCCCCTCCCTGATGAAGCAAGATGGATAGATTTTCCATATAAAATTATAGGCAAAGAAGATGTCACCTCTAAATCTATTTGTTTCGGCAGCAAGCTTTCCAGAGAGCTCAAATGAAGGTTTTTGCTGCAAGTTAGTAAGAGAATGAAGGCAACAGAAATTAGATACAGCGGCCAATGTCCAACACCTCAAGGCTCGGAAAGCAAAGTGGATAAAAGAAATTATCATTATACAGCAAGCTACTCCCAGGTTACTAAGAAAAATTTGGCCAAACAAATTAACAAGTAACTGCATAGAAAGAAAGAGAGAAAGATACAACGAACAATCAGACCAGAAAACAAAGCTACAGTTACCTTTTCCTTCACTTGCAGGGCCTCCTCAGCAGCCTTCATTTGAGCCACTGAATCACCATCATCATTCCTGCTAAAGATGCAGACATCATCCCATCAGAAACTCAGCAATGCTAATATCATTAAAACCAGTCTACCATAAATTTCATCTACGAAAGATTTTCATGTATTTCTCTAAACTATATAAGGAGAAACCATGCACTATAAGAAGCAACTTGCACATTACCATAATCTCATCATTAAATTCCACAGCCAAAGGAAACATCATAGAAGTATTACTGTAGGTCTCTTTTTCATAAATTCCTGCAAAATTACCTTTCATCAATCTTTCAACAAAGCTAAGGTGATTCTTTTACATTCCTTTTAGTTTCTTTTGGTTGGTTTACCTTGCATATAAGTTAAGCTACTCACTTTACAACCATTTTTCCTTCCTTTCTACCAATATCTACTGTATTTATGAGTAATCATGACATCAATTACATTCTAGTGGCAATGAGAAATTTTAATGACGAATTGTAGAAATGGGCTAGTGAAAAAAATGGAAACTTGCTTCAGTATCCTCTAAGAATAAATATTAAGTTTTCCGTTTCCATTCTATAATCCACCTTGTCCAGTCTCCCAGTATTACTTTACTACAGTTCCAGGCTCATGAAGTCATCTGATACACCCATCCAAATTTTATAATTAGAGATATTTTAGTAACTTCAATTAAATTAAATATGCATAAACTCAACAAGGGGCTTAAAGACATCAACATGGAGTCAACTCTGAGAAAACTGGAAAGAAACTCTGTACTTCTACGTTACTCATCTTACTTTCATCAAAATATAATGAAATAATAAACCAGACATCGGTTTTAAATGTAATGCCAGTATGCCATTGAAGTGCCAAAAGGGGTAACAAACACATTTATAATTAGATGCATGCAGCACTATTCTACAAAAGCTTGAGAGAGAATTTTAAAGTTCAAGAAGCAGCTCACCTGTGTTCTTCTTCTCTGGAGTTCGTCACCTGAAAAATATTTGACTTTATGTCACACATATTTAATTGTGGCTTATAGGAATGTCATCTGCTAATATTCACAAAAGAATACATTGTTTTGAAACACTTTCTTTTTCTAATTTAAAGCAGAATCCCCTAGGAAAGAAATCCCAAAATTTTATACAATTATCTTGCTGAAAATTTGGCATTGACTCTAAGGTTCATTAACATGTCCAGATTTCTACATATAAAAATAATTTTGAAACTGGTAGGAGGACACTAAATTCATCAGACCAGTCACCAATTATAGCCATAGTCATGTACATTTCTTAGACAAGCTTATAAGGAAAATGTTGCAATGATATCTAATTTACATTCACACTCCCATAGTATGGAATGGATGCATGTCATTAGGGTAAAGCCACAGGATATCAGCTAGTGATAAGCATAGATAGAGATTGCAAAGTAACAGTTTTCCAAAATCACATAACATATACTACTCTAAAAACAAAAAGGCATAGTAAGGGGTGGATATCACCAGACACCTCATGACGAGTTCGGGCCCCATCAGATGGTTGAGGCGAGCGAGATCTATGCCTTCTCCTGTGGGGTTGATCCAATGGAGAAGTAGATCGATCATGTCTTGATCGAGAAGACTTGTTATTGGCCTCATCTCTTCCCAACTTCCTGTCCTTTTTATCACCCTCAATATCCATATCTCGCCTTTCCTTTCTCTCAATCCCAGATTCTCTTTCCAAGCCCCTTTCTCTGTGTGTGTCTTTATCACTTGCATTACCATGATTCTTTTCACGGTCTCTCTCTTTCACTTTTGCTTCCGCTCTCCTCAGACGTTTTGTACGTGGCGAAGGAGACCGAGAAATGGGTGAGTGTGCTTCCTTATCAATTGTCCTACTGTGACTTCTCTCATGTTCTTTCTCAGTCCGTTTATCAGCATCTCTTTCAGCTTGGGCTCTCCTCAATCGTTTTGTTTGAGGGGAAGGAGATCTTGAAACAGGAGAGTGTAATATTTCCTCATGTTGTCCCTTATCATTTCCTCTACCATTATTTCCCCCATGATCCCTCTCCGTAACCTTTTTAGCGTCTCTTTCATCACGAGCTCTTGTCGATCGTTGTGAACTTGGAGGAGGAGAGCTTGATTTTTCCATATGTGTTCTCCTGTCACTTCTCCTACTGTGATTTCTCTCATGTTCCCTCTCTGTCACTTTCCCCACTTCTCTTTCATCTCGGGCTAACCGTCTTGTACGTGGAGAAGGCGACCGAGAAACTGGAGATTGTGACTGTGCATGCTTTGTAGATTTAGCATGACTTGAATGTCTCTCTTTTTCTCTTGCTGGTGAGCTACCCTTATGTGAGCTTCTGTGCCACACAGGTGATCTTTCTCTTCGAGATGGACTCTTCCTAGACGGATTCCTCCCCCCAGGAGATCCTCCTCGATCCCTAACCACGGATTCCGAATGGTTGCTTAAATTTCGCCCCATTCCCACTTAGCAAGTCAACGTATCTGAATTAAAATCAGAATTCAAAGCACAACCACAATTTGGTTTCATCTGTATGAATATAGGGTCTAAAACCAATTACAACAGCAAGCAATAACATTATTTTTCAGCACAAATGAAGAAATCACCTCAACTAAAACAAGTGGTTGATTTATTGAAAAGTTTTCAAACCAATCAAACAATCTAACTTAAACCCTAGCAAATATACAAAAAAGGCAGCGCAAAATATCCCTAATTTTAAAAATGAATATAAATTAGCGAGTATTTCAAACATCCCATATGTGACATTTTACTACTAGTAATCACTGAACTATTCATCCTTAAAAACCAGCTCGTAAAGAGAGGGTGCCCAAAGGTTAATAAACCATCGACTAATCCAATACGTAGCGAATGTGATACTTACAAAACCCACTTAAACCGTTGAAATAGAAATTAGTACTCAATGCATTATTTAATTTTGAAGAACTTAAAGAAAATTCTTGCTTACCAGAATTTGTTGAATGCTTGAGTTTGTGCGATATCTGGCGACAAGGGGCACTGGGTGAGTGAGCGATGCTGGGAACTGGGACTTCTGTGTTTATTATTACTTTTTTTTTTTTGGGCAAAAAGATTAAGGGCGACTTGTGATTTGAAGTGCCTTTTAATTAATTCTGTAATACCTATAAATGATTAGTGTGATATTATTTTTTAAGAGTTGATAAATTTGCAATTTTGCATGACTACATTCCAGTATCATACATCTTTAACCATTTGGGATGATTTTTTAAATGGAGTTTTTTTTTTTTTTTTTTTTTTTTTTTTTTTTTTTTTTTTTTTTTGATTTGGATTGATAGAAGGTAATGAAATGAGATAGAGTGGAATATAATCTAAAATATTTAAAATTCATTATTTGGATTGATGAAAGATGATATAATGAAGTGAAAGTGGAAGTGGATGAAAAAAATGAAAAAAAAAAAAAGCATTGAGTCATTGAAAATGAGCCGTCCAAATCGAATGGATGAGAATGAAACGTAATTTTAAAAAATAACATTAATTGTGAAGATAAATTTACCATTTGAAAAAATAACATTAAAATATTTGTATTTTTTGCTTTTACAATCTAAAATGCTACAATTGTCTTTGAAACCTATTTAATTACATTTCATTCCATTACTATTTATTTACCAAACAATACTTTGGAATATTACATTATAAATCTCTCATTTTTTTTTTCCTCAAACAAGATTATGATTAAGGATATCAGTGGGTAGAGTTTGGTGTGAGTTTGCCATTACCAAACCCGCACCCGCATATGTAAATAAATTACTAAACCCGCTGTGGGTTTTAATTTTTATTACCAGACCCGCACAAGCATATAAAAATAAATTACCAAACCCGTATTGGTACCTAGCGGATTTTTTGCGGGTTTTTAAAATATCATATAAACATAAATTTCCCGTGATAGAATATTCTTCATCTATAATATGAAAATCAAATTAAACAGAATATTAAATCATCTATAATATCTTCACATGTTAGTTGAGCTTGATTTAAAGTCAATATGAAGTCGCAAATATCAAACAAAATACTATACCAAAAGCAATTCAAAAAAATGATGAAGTTGACAAAAAAAAATTAACTACAGATTAAACCAATACAAAATCATAAGCAATTCAAAAAAATGATAAAGTTAACCATAGAATGTGAGTACTTTTATATGAGTGGATTTTTTTTACCCTAAAAAATAAAAAATAAAAAATTTAAGTTTGCGGGTAGTAGATACTTGCTGCGGGTATTCACTGATTTAGCTTAATTACCAAAATGGTATCAAACCCGCAGCAAGTTTTGTTTTAATTTGCCAAACCCGCATGGTCGCGATATTCACACGTTACGTAAGCGCATGATGAATGGTAATTATATCACTATTTCCCGCTCATTTGAACTAATATTTTGTATAGTTTCTTGAGTTTTGTGAATATTTTGATGTGTTTTGTGTTATTTTGTAGATAAATAAAGTTTCAGGACATTCTGGAGGTGATTTTGGGCCAAAACAGTGAAAAAGGACAAAAAGGGTAAAATAGTCATTTTGCGCGTCGCGTCGCGACGCCTAACGTGCGTCGCACCATGCTAACATGCGCCGGTGACACGTGTCAGAATCTGAGAAGTTTGACTTTGCTAACTTGCGCTGTGCCACATGTCAGCATCACAACCGATCTGCCCACGTGTCATCCCGCGTGTCAGCCACATCATCATCCACGTCAGCAGAAGACCGAGTCAACCTGCCACGTGTCAGCCACGTCATCATCAGCCAATCACGAAGTGCCACGTGTCGCAATCCTACGGTGCCGACAATCACTTTCGCCACGTGTTGCCACGTCAGCACAATTATTGAGTTAATCATCCACAATTGCCACGTCAGCGGATAAGAATCTGCGCGGATGAATCACACGTTGACACGTCTTCACGTCGCGACGCAAGAACAAACTTTCGCGTCGCGACGCGGGGACCTTATTGACGCCTATAAATTCAGCTCATTTTTCTGATTTCAGATGTACCTTCCCTCTGAATTCTCTGATGTAAATAGAGAGTTTTCTATCTAGTTTATTTTAATTTCAGTTTTGTAATTAATTTTAATTACGTTATGTAATAGTAATTTACTTTATTTACTTTTTCAGTTTTTACAATTCAGCTATGAGGAGGTAACTTCCCCCTGCTATGGTGAAAGGTAAAACTTTTATTACTGCTATTTAGATTAATCTCCCTCAAATATAATATATTCACTATTTAAAATTGGACTTAATGAGGATACCGTTATATTGATCGGTTGGTAATTCATTTTAAACTGGTTTAAACCTGACTAAGCAAGGATACCGCCAGATTGGTCGGTTGGTAATTAAATATTCTTACCGCCTATATGGCAGGTTCATGGACAAATTTTGATACCGCCTTTATGACTGGTCAGACTTAATTTGACTTAATCAGGTTGCCGCCTATATGGATGATTGGTAAAATCATCACAAGTTAATATATTATATTAAGGGAGATATCTAAATTAGTAGTGATAAAAGTGGATCATTTTACTATATCATTTTATTTTATTGTAATTTTCTTTATTTACTTTTCAGCATTTTACTTTATGTATTTTATTTTTAAGTTTTTACTAGCCCTAGTTATGTGTCGTAACTAAGTTAGTTATCTGGGGTTGTGATGAATTCTAATATCACCGGTTTATATGGGGTTATTTTATAGTTTGGGTAATTTAAAGGTTTACTTATTAAGTCTTAAGCTTAATGCGTCTTGTTAATTGGCCACTAATAAGATTGATATGGTAAATCTAAAATAAACTTGACAAATGAATTTTAGGTTTCAGCTTTAGACTTAATAGACCATGATCTTCCTTGAGTAACACTTTAATAGATTTCCTTACATGATAGACATATACCTGTCGGGCGGGGGTAGCCATAATTAATGAATCCAGGTAATTTGGTTGACATAGACATATGGTTCAATTGGGTTATACTGGGTATTTGCGTATGACCATCGACAGAGGCTTCGCATAATTTAGTGTTCCAGGTTAGTAAACCGATATATTACACATATATGAAATAACCACTTTATCTTTTAAAAGATATTGGAAAGATTCATAACCCTAGATAGTTTCTTAATATTGAATTTTCTTAAAACCTAATTTCGTGCAATTTTATTTACTTGTATTTAAATTTAGAATCGTCACCATTTCAAATCAATCAAACAATCTGTTAGATACTAGTAATCATTTGACCTCATAAAATTAATAGATTAGGTATTATGTCCTCGTGGGATCGATACTTTTTATACTACTTGAACGATACGTGCGCTTGCGTTATACGCGTGTGATTACGCCGGTCAAGTTTTTGGCGCCGTTGCCGGGGACTTATTTATCTTTCACTATTAGTTTTGAGGTTAGATATCTTTACTTGTATCTAATTTCTTTTTACTTATTGTTTTTGTTTTATTGTGTTTCAGGTTCTCAGACACTACATGAGACAAACCAGAAGCTTTGAACTCCGACCGCTTGACCCGGAGATTGAAAGAACCATCAGACAGTTGAGAAGGGAAAGACGAGAAGGCCAAGAAGCAATCATTAACATGGAACCTGAACATTTGAACATTGCACCACCAATTCCCATTCGAGACAGAACCATTTCGGTGGTTGACAGACTCATTTCTTGTATTGTACTTCCTCCCTTACCAACAAATGGGGGTGACATCAAAACATGCATTCAAATGATTCAGCAGTCAGTACAGTTTGAGGGAAAAGCAACTGAAGATCCTAATACCCACATCAGCAACTTCCTGGAAGTTTGCGGCACTTTCAATTACAATCGAGAAGCTGAGGAAGCATGAGACTGCATGTTTTCCCATATTCTTTGAAAGACAAAGCAAAGGCTTGGCTACATTCACTACCAGCTGGTTCCATCACAACTTGGAACACTTTAGCCACCAAATTTCTTGTAAAGTACTTTCCACCAGCCAAAACTGGAAAGCTGAGAAATGACATCACATTCTTTATGCAACAAGACTCGGAAACTCTTTACGAAGCTTGGGAAATGTACAAAGATTTGCTCCGGAAATGTCCTCACCATGAGATTCCAAAATGGCTTTAAGTCCAAAATTTATATAATAGACTTTCTGGAATAATGAGAACCACAATTGATGCTGCTGCTGGAGGAGCTTTGATGGAAAAATGAGAAGATCAAGCCTGAGACCTAATCGAAGAAATGGCCAACAATAATTCCTTGTGGCCAACAGAAAGGAGCATGATTCAAAGAATTGCAGGAATTTATTAAGTTGGAGCCAATACAGCAGTCAGTGCCAAGCTGGACCAAATATGCAAATTTATAGAGACTCTCAGCACTCAAAACAACATTGAAGCCACAAGTTCACCATATGGAGGAGCATCAGAACCAAACCAACTTGAAGAGACGGTGAATTATGTCAACAATTTCAACAGACAGTGGAACAATCCTTATTCCAACACCTACAACCCAGAGTGGAGAAATCATCCCAATTTCTCATGGAGCAACAATTTAGGTCAAAAGAATTATCCACCACCTGGATTACAGCAACAGAACAAAAGCCAAGAGTTTGAAAAAGAACCAGAAATGAAAGAATGGATTGCAGAGATGTTCAAAAAGCAACAAGCCGCATATGATGCTATGTTTCAAAGCCAATATGCTTCTATCAAAGCACTGGAGAATCAAATTGGACAACTGGCCATCTCAGAGTTACAGACCACCAGGTAATCTTCCCAGCAACACAGAACCAAATCCAAGGAATCGAGGAAAGGAGCAATGTCAAGCCATCACCTTGAAAAGCGGTACTGAAATCAACAAAGATGTTGGAATTAAGACATCCAAAGAAGAAGTTCCAAAAGATACAGAGCAACAGATGGAGGAAAAAGAAGCAAAAGAAAAAGAAAAAGACAATATCATTCCACCTCCACATTTTCCTCAGCGTCTTCAGAAAAACAATATGGACAAGCAGTTTGCTCGATTCCTAGAGGTGTTAAAAAATATGCACATCAACATCCCATTTGCAGAAGCATTGAAAGAAATGCCCAACTATGTAAAATTCATGAAAGACATTCTTTCATGAAAACAGAGATTGGGAGACTACGAGACAGTAGCATTGATGGAAGAATGCAATGCCATCATTCAGAGGAAACTTCCCCAGGAATTAAAAGATCCTGGCAATTTCACAGTCCCGTGCACCATTGGAGATCATTATATTGGTAAGGCTTTATGTGATTTAGGTGCAAATGTTAATTTAATGCCTTTTTCTATTTACAGGAAACTGCAAATTGGAGAAACAATGGCTACCTCAGTCTCACTACAACTTGGTGATCGTACGCTCACATTTCTGAGAGGATTAGTTGAAGATGTGCTGGTCAAAGTTGACAAATTCATTCTCCCAGCAGATTTCATTATCCTAGACATCGAAGAAGACAAAGATGTGCCGATCATCCTTGGGATACCATTCTTAGCGACAGGTCGAACTGTGATTGATGTACAAAAAGGAGAACTAACCATGAAAGTTGAGGACCAAGAAGTTACCTTCAATGTTTTCAAAGCCATGAAATTCCCGAGCGATGAAAATGAGGAAGAATGTTTTAGAATTGATGTTGTTGATAATATCATACAGGAAACTAATACAGTTCCCACATACAAACTTGAAGCTTGCATCACCAACATGATTGATAGCGAGTTAGATGCTGAAATTCTGGAATGTATCAACTATCTTGACAAGCCGTTTCATTTCAAAGTGGCACCACCAATTGAAAGCATGAAACTACCAAAGAAAGAGCGAATCAAGCCCTTAATTGAAGAACCACGTAGTTGGAGCCGAAGTTACTTCCAAGTCATCTCAGGTACGCATTTCTTGGAAATTCTTCTAAATTACCTGTTATTATTTCTTCTTCTCTAACATTGGAGCATGAAGAAAAGTTACTGAGAGTGTTACGAGAACACAAGAGAGCCATTGGCTGGACTATAGTAGACATTCGAGGCATTAGTCCATCATTTTTCATGCACAAGATTCTGATAAACGATGAGTACAAACCCACAGTGGAACATCAACGGAGACTCAATCCAATCATGAAGGAAGTCGTGAAGAAAGAAATAATCAAATGGTTGGATGCTGACATCATTTACCCCATCTTAGATAGCAGTTGGGTGAGTCATATGCAGTGTGTACCGAAGAAAGAAGGAATTATTGTGGTTACCAATGAAAAGAACGAGCTGATTCCAACAAGAACGGTGACTGGATGAAGAGTATGCATGGACTATCGGAAGCTGAACAAAGCCACAAGGAATGACCATTTTCCGCTGTCATTCATTGATCAGATGCTGGACAGACTGGTGGGACATGAGCATTATTGTTTTCTGGAAGGGGTATAATCAGATTGCTATCGCCCCAGAAGACCAGAAAAAAACCATATTTACATGTCCTTATGGTACTTTTGCTTTCCGCAGGATGCCATTTGGATTATGTAATACCCCAGCCACATTTCAGCGATGCATGATGCCCATATTCTCAGATATGCTGGAGCAGAGTATGAAGGTGTTCATAGATGACTTCTCTGTGTTTGGAGACTCTTTTGACTATTGCTTGCAAAATCTAGAACATGTGTTACAAAGATGCGAAGATACGAACATGGTTCTCAACTGGGAGAAATGCCACTTCATGGTGCATGAAGGCATTGTTCTTGGATGCCAGATCTCACGAAAGGGAATCGGGGTAGATAAAGCAAAGATTGAGACAATTGAAAAACTACCTCCACCAACATCAGTCAAAAGGATTCAGAGTTTTCTCGACACACAGGTTTTTACAGGAGATTTATCAAAGTCTTTTCCAAGATTGCTAAACCTCTGTGCAATCTTCTGGAAAATGATGTGTCTTTTAACTTCACCAAAGAATACCATGAAGCTTTTGAGATCTTAAAACAGAAGATGGTCTCTGCCCCCATCATAGTAGCACCAGACTGGACCCTTCCATTTGAGGTGATGTGCGATGCTAGTGATTTTGCTGTAGGTGCTGTTTTGGGACAACGCAAAACAAAGATTTTCCACACAATTTACTACTCTAGCAGAACTTTGAATGAAGCTCAACTTAACTACACAACCACTGAAAAGAAGTTGCTTGCAATTGTGTTCACTTTTGACAAATTCCGCTCTTATCTGCTGGGTCCCAAAGTGGTGGTCTACACATATCATTCAGCAATCAAGTACTTGATCGCGAAGAAAGATACCAAACCCAAATTGATCAGTTGGATACTTCTTCTGCAATAATGAGACATGATTCCCCTTGGTATGCTGACTGTGTCAACTACATAGTGTCAGGAAAATGGCCGTTAGAATGGACAACTCAGCAAAGGAAGAAATTCTTCAAAGAAGTCAAGCATTATGTCCGGGATGAGCCGTACATGTGCAAACGCTATGCTGATCAGCTACTGAGACGACGTGTTCCACATGAGGAGGTCAACAATGTTTTGCAGCACTGTCATTCATCACCATATGGCGGACACTTTAGCGGGAATAAAACTACAGCTAAAGTCCCATAATTAGGTTTTTTCTGGCCCACTTTTTTTAAATATGCTTATCTTTTTGTTCTTCAATGTGACAAGTGCCAGAGAACGGGGAATATTTCGAGGAGAAATGAAGAGCCGTTGCAAAACATTTTGGTAGTGGAGATATTCAATTTGTGGGGTATTGATTTCATGAGACCTTTTGTTCCATCATTCGGAAACCAGTACATATTGGTTGTTGTAGACTACGTCTCCAAATGGGTTGAAGCAATTACAGTGCCATCCAAAGATTCAAAAGTGGTGATCAAATTCCTTAAAAAAAATATATTCACTCGCTTCGGAACACCTAGGGCAATCATCAGCGATGATGGCACACATTTCTGCAACATATATTTTGATTCACTCCTATCCAAATACGGAGTTACTCACAAGGTTGCCACTGCTTTCCATCCACAGTCAAATGAGCAAGTTGAAGTTTCAAACAGGGAAATTAAAAGAATCTTGGAGAGAACCGTTGGATCAACAAGGAGTGACTGGTCTACAAAACTGGATGACGCATTATGGGCCTACCGAACAGCTTACAAGACACCCATTGGTATGTCCCCATATCGGTTGTTGTTTGGGAAAGCATGCCATCTTCCAGTTGAGCTTGAACACAAGGCATAATGGGCGCTGAAGAAGTTGAATTTTGATCCACAAGCTGCAAGAGAGAAAAGGCTCCACCAACTCAATGAATTGGAGGAATTTCGCCTACAGGCTTATTAGAATGCCAAATTGTACAAAGAAAATACCAAGAAATGACATGATCGAAAAATAGTGCGCAGACAGCTGGAACCAAGACAGCATGTGTTATTGTACAACTCGAGGTTGAAACTTTTCCCTGGAAAGTTGAAATCAAGGTGGTCAGGTCCATTTGTGATCACTCAGGTTTTACCATATGGAGCTGTTGAGTTACTAGATCCGAACACCAATGAAACATTCAAGGTTAATAGTCAGTGTGTCAAGCACTACTGGAAAGAATAATTTGAGTGATAAAAAGAAAGTGTCACACTTTCAGATCCAGCATATTGTTCGGGCAGTCACGTCTAGCTGACGACGTTAAACTTAGCGCTTGTAGGGAGGCGACCCATGCAATCTTTGTATATATTGTGATCTGGTGTGATTTCATTTTATGTGTTTAGTTTTTACAAGTTAAGTCATTTTAGGATGGAAGAAGTTCTCGCAAATCTTCACAAGTAATTTCCTTCTCTCTCTCAAAAATCTATGATAAAAGTTTACAAAGCTCGCTTGGAACGGAGAGACTACTGATGATCAAAGGTATTCCTACTGATATTTATTGGATTATTGAAGCCCGATTGGCAGGTGAGTCCTCTGATCCTTTTATTTCACATCTATCTGGTTTAGGAAGAAGCACATATGCTAAAAAGAGAAGAGCCAAAAGAATGTGTGTTTGTTATAAATGTGCTCGTATGTTTTGTGATACTCGTTGTCGTTATTTAGGAATGGTGTCTGATAACCGTGAAGATAAGATTAATTTCATTAGGGATGGTTTGAGTAAGGAGTCTTTGGATGACATATCTAAAACTCTTGAGATGCATCCCAATGGATATGTGTATCACGAAATTCGTGTGTTATATGCACAATTTCTAAGAGAAAGACAACAATTAAGTCTCATGAATCTGACTAAAAAAGACCATGTTTGCCAATTTATAAGAAAATTGGATGGGAAACTTGTCCCTGACGCATAGACCTCAATCAAGCCGCTAAGTTTCTTGTACATATTATATCTCTTTGTCTTTTCCTAATAATTGTGATTTATTTTTTTGTAAGGAGTCTTTGGATGACATATCTAAAACTCTTGAGACGCATCCCAGTGGATATATGTATCACGAAATTCGTGTGTTATATGCACAATTTCTAAGAGAAATACAACAATTAAGTCTCGGGAATCTGACTAAAAAAGACCATGTTTGCCAATTTATAAGAAAATTGGATGGGAAACTTGTCCCTGACGCATAGACCTCAATCAAGCCGCTAAGTTTCTTGTACATATTATATCTCTTTGTCTTTTTCTAATAATTGTGATTTATTTTGTTGTAAGGAGTCTTTGGATGACATATCTAAAACTCTTGAGACGCATCCCAGTGGATATGTGTATCGCGAAATTCGTGTGTTATATGCACAATTTCTAAGAGAAAGACAACAATTAAGTCTCGGGAATCTGACTAAAAAAGACCATGTTTGCCAATTTATAAGAAAATTGGATGGGAAACTTGTCCCTGACGCATAGACCTCAATCAAGCCGCTAAGTTTCTTGTACATATTATATCTCTTTGTCTTTTCCTAATAATTGTGATTTATTTTGTTGTTTTTTTTTTATTTTCTCCGACATGATCCAGACCTTTTTGACTATCATGATTAATTTTATTGTTTAACTAATAATTGTCATTTGGTAGGTACTAGTGCTATTATTTTACTCACCCTTTTCAGGTGTTATAAATTCAACTTATCATTGCACTTTTGAAGACATCCAGAGTAAAACATGGAAGCCACTTCAAGAAGACGAGTTGAAAACATCTGTGTGTTTTGCGGTACTAGTGTTGGTATTAAACCACAATACGTAGCGGCATCACATGAATTGGGTCGAGTCATTGCTGCAAGGAATATGCACTTAGTATATGACAGAGGCAATCTTGGACTTATGGGGATCGTTTCAAAGGTTGTGCAGGAAGGAGGCAGTCAAGTCTTGGGAATCATCCCAAAACCCTTAGCGGAAGCAAATCTTATTGGACCATCAAACGAAGAAGAACTAATTATGCCAGGTATGTCTGAACGACTGGTAGGAATGATTAATCGTGCTGATGCTTTTATTGCTTTGCCAGGAGGCTTGGGCACATTGGGGAAATTTTTACAGTGTTATCTTGGGCGAACTTGAACATACACTAGAAACCGCTTGGACTATACAACATTGAAGGATATTATGATTTTCTTTGTGTATTTCTTGATGATGCCCGGAGAAATGGGTTCGTGACAAAACCTATGAAAGAACTCCTCTTTACTGCCAGAACTGCTCCAGATTTAATTGACCAAATCTTAGCCTACAAATTGACCCTATCATTTCGAAGATAAATTGGTCCGAGAACGATCGTGGTAAGAGGCGTCAGATTAATCTGGATCTTAACCTTTAACTTTTCGTGTAGAATTTCAGCTAACCATGTACTATATTCTAAAATCTTCTTCTATTGTTTAAGACATTGGGGACAATGCCTCATTTAGGTTTTTTTTGGGGGGGGGGGAATTAGTTGATCAGTATCTTATTTTTAGTTGTGTGTTGTGTTTATTTTTAGTCTAATTTTTTTCGAAAAATACAAAAAAAAAATGAAATTTTTTCAAAAATTACAAAATATTTTGCGTTTTTGTGTTTTTATTTTGACTAAAAAGGTGAAATTGGTGAGAGGTATCTATGTAAGGAGTTCCCACTCCTGATACGTATTTCAACCTATTTTCGAAACAAGTTAATTTTTGTTTATTTCTTTTTGAATTATTTAATTTGTAAATTCTCCATAAAACTGACTAAAGTGGATCTTCATATGCTCAATTGATAGGTATTATCAAAATGCATGGTAACATACGGACATGAGCTAAAATTGAAAAGTTTGTAATATTCAGTTCTCTAGTTTAATTGGAGGAAGCATCTCAAAAAGTGATGGAGTAAAAAAAAACAAAAAACATCTGAGATCCGAGTTATTAAGTCTGTAAGGGTGTTTTAACACCTAGTGCCCTAAAGCCAACTGGTTTGGGAGTCACTGGCCCAAAACTCGTTACATGGATCAAGGATGTTGCAAAAATATATATCTGAAGTCTGAGTAATTAAGTCCGTAGGGGTGTTTTAACACCTGGTGCCCTAAGCCAACTGGTTTGGGAGCCACCTACCCAACACTCGCTATATAGACGGAAGGTATTGTATCTAAATAAAAAAAAATTTCAAAATTTGAAAATTAAAGAAAAAATCAGAAAAATAATTCCATTACTACAAAAGGTGTGAATTCTGATAAAACTTTAGGACAAAAATATTACTCTCTTATCAACTGCACTTGTGACTGTTGTGAGAAAAAATGAGTTGATTAATATTTTGTTGGCTGTGTATATGGAGAATGATAAATATAATCGGAGAATGATAAATATAATCGGAGAATTTACTTATTCAGTAATTTAGAAAGAAAGAAAACATCTAGTAACTTGGAGTAGAAGTTTCACCTGAGTAGTCACTAACTTCTTTATTTTATTTTCTCTTATCTTTTTGCTTTTGTGTGCATTAGTTTCACTACATTTTTACCTTTGTAAAATGTTTGTGGGTATCATTGCTGTAAACCCTCACGAGACTAAAACTCGTCCACTAGGTACATGTAGGGGTTTAAAGGCGTGTTGCATACGCTAAATGCAACCGTGATCCCTACGAAAGTGGCTTAGTTAAATTTTATTTTAAAGATGTTTATGTTATTTTATTCTGTGTTTTGCTCGAGGACTAGCAAAATGTTAGGTTTGGGGGTGTGATGAGTGATAATTATATCACTATTTCCCACTCATTTAACATAATATTTTGTATAGTTTCTTGAGTTTTGTGAATATTTTGATGTGTTTTGTGTTATTTTGTAGATAAATAAAGTTTCAGGACATTCTGGAGGTGATTTTGGGCCAAAACAGTGAAAAAGGACAAAAATGGCAAAATGACCATTTTGCGCGTCGCGACGCCTAACGTGCGCCGCACCATGCTAACATGCATCGGGGACACGTGTCAGAATATGAGAAGTTTGAATTTGCTAACTTGCGCCGTGCCATATGTCAGCATCACAGCCGATCTGCTAACGTGCACCGTGCCACGTGTCATCTCGCGTGTTAGCCACATCATCATCCACGTTAGCAGAAGACCAAGTCAACCTGCCACGTGTCAGCCACATCATTATCAGCCAATCACGAAGTGCCACGTGTCGCAATCATATAGTACCGACAATCACTTTTGCCACGTGTTGCCACGTCAGCGTCACGTCACTATCACATCAGCAAAATTATTGAGTTAATCATCCACAATTGCCACGTCAGCGGATAAGAATCTGCGTGGACGAATCACAAGCTGACACGTCTTCATGTCACGACGCAAGAACAAACTTTCACGTCGCGACGCTGGGACCTTATTGACGCCTATAAATTCAACTCATTTTTCTGATTTCAGATGTACCTTCCTCTCTGAATTCTCTGATGTAAATAAATAGTTTTTTTTATCTAGTTTATTTTAATTTCAGTTTTGTAATTAATTTTAATTACGTTATGTAATAGTAATTTACTTTCTTTACTTTTTTAGTTTTTACTATTCAGCTATGAGGAGGTAACTTCCCCATGTTATGGTGAAAGGTAAAATTTTTATTACTGCTATTTAGATTAATCTCCCTCAAATATAATATTTTCACTATTTAAAATTGGACTTAATGAGGATACCACTATATTGATCGGTTGGTAATTCATTTTAAATTGGTTTAAACCTGACTAAGCAAGGATACCGCCAGATTGGTCGGTTGGCAATTAAATATTCTTACCCCCTATATGGCAGGTTCATGGAAAAATTTTGATACCGCCTTTATGGTTGGTTGGACTTATTTGACTTAATCAGGTTACCGCCTATATGGCTGTTTGGTAAAATCATCACAAGTTAATATATTATATTAAGGGAGATATCTAAATTAGTAGTGATAAAAGTGGATCCTTTTACTCTAGCATTTTTTTTATTGTAATTTTCCTTATTTACTTTTCAGCATTTTACCTTTCAGTATTTTACTTTATGTATTTTATTTTTAAGTTTTTACTAGCCCTAGTTATGTGTCGTAACTAAGTTAGTTATCTGGGGTTGTGATGAATTCTAATATCACCGGTTTATATGAGGTTATTTTATAGTTTGGGTAATTTAAAGGTTTACTTATTAAGTCTTAAGCTTAATGCGTCTTGTTAATTGGCCACTAATAAGATTGATCTGGTAAATCTAAAATAAACTTGACAAAGGAATTTTAGGTTTCAGCCTTAAACTTAATAGCCCACGATCTTCCTTGAGGATAGATAACCCTTTAATAGATTTCCTTACAGGATAGACATATACCTGTCAGGCGGGGGTAGCCATAATTGGAACTTAAACTTATTGAATCCAGGTAATTTGGTTGACATAGACATATGGTTCAGTTGGGTTATACTGGGTATTCGCATAATTTATTGTTCCAAGTTAGTAAACCGATATATTACACAAACATGAAATAACCACTTCATCTTTTAAAAGATATTGGAAAGATTCATAACCCTAGATAATTTCTTAATATTGAATTTTCTTAAAACATACTTTCATGCAATTTTATTTACTTGTATTTAAATTTAGAATCTTCACCATTTTAAATCAATTAAACAACATGTTAGATACTAGTAATCATTTAACCTCATAAAATTAATAGATTATGTATTAAGTCATCGTGGGATCGATACTTTTTATACTACTTGAACGATACGTGCGCTTGCATTATACGCATGTGATTACGCCGGTCAACGTACGTATCGCTCAAGTAGTATAAAAAGTTATCGATCCGACGAGGACTTATCACCTATGTTACTAATTATTAAGACTAATTACCTACGAGTATCTAATTAAAATTGAATGTGATTTTAATTTAAGTTGAACTAAGGCTAATGCAAATAAATAAAAATTGAAAATTTATTGAGATAATCAATGAGAGAAAACACCAATGATTGTGAATTCACCTAGTATTATTCTAAAGATGAATTGGTTATCCTATATTTGTGTAATTTATTGGTTTATTATCCTGGAACTCTAAGATATGCACAAACCACTTTCGATGGTCGAGTGAAAATATCCAAAGTAAATTAATTAACTATATTTCTATGTTAAATAAATCACCTCGAATTCATTAAGAACAAGTTCCAATTATGGCTACACTCACCCTACTGGTATATTTCTATCCTGAAGGGAAATCCCTAAGATGAGATTGTGTGCTATTGAATCTAAGGCTAAACCTAAAATTCCTTTGTCAAGTTCATCTAAGTTTACCACATCAATCCTATTGGTGATCAGACAACAGGAAACATTAAACATAAGATTCAATAAATAAACCAAAACATCACACAAAATATAAGAAAATCAATTTATAAGTTCATAAATACGAGTTTCATCACAACCCCAGATTAGAGGTTTAGTTACTATACATGCTATGAAAATCTAAATAAATATTCAATGATAAACATAACATTAAGGGAGTAAGGGAAAGAAGAAACTCTATCGAGATTGCCGGTTCTTTGCTATTTGCTGTTGAGTTCATGTGTTGTGCTCTCTTGATGTGTTCTTGGCTTCTCCCTCAAAAATCTCTTTTGGAGACTGTAATTTTAGGTTCTGAAACTCTGCTTAGGTTTTGGGACGAATTGATATTTAAATAGGAGGTCTGGGGGTGTTTCATACTTAAAATCGAGTCTGGACCGAATCTGGGTACGCATTTTTATTGACACGCGTGTGGAATCATGTCGTGCCACGCATATTGCAATTCATTGGTGCGTTGCGACGCGCCATGGTGGGCATCACGATGCGCCATGGTGGGCGTCGTGACTCACCATTTTGGTTCAATCTGCCGAGATTCTGTTGCATCGCGGGTCGAGACGCATGGTACAGTGTCAAGACGCACCTTGTGACTTTGAATTTGGCCTGATTTGCTCCGTATTTTGCCACTTTCATCCCCCGTTGATTCCATTGAGTCTCGATATTATCTTTACCTACAAAATGAACCCAAAATATATCAAAACACTCAGAAAACTCGAGATAAATCAAAAAACATCAAGTTGGAGGGGCGAAAAATATATGCATATTAGTCGCTCATCACACATTCAAACTTAACATTTTGCTAGCCCTTGAGCAAAACAACTAAAAATAAACTAAAATAAACAAACTAAAAACTAAATTAACCTAAACCACTTTCGTAGGGATCACGATTGCATTTAGCATATGTAACAAGCCTTTAAACCCTTATGCGACCCTAGTGGATGAGATATAGTCTCGTGAGGGTTTACAACGACAATACTCACAAACATCATTTACACACACATGCAATCACACACAAATACAAAAATAAAATAACTAAACAAAGTCTTCATGGGAGTTGCACATAATATTTTCATAAGAGAATACTTTAGTAAGGACAATTAAGAATCTTCAAAGTACCCAACATAACTCAAATCCAAATTCTTGAATAAATTATCTAAGTCAGACTCATAGTGTGTGTGTGAAGGTCCAGTAACGGCTCGATCCCTAGGTAAGTCAGCTCAATGATTTCATCTTAAAAATTGGGATCTAATGGGTCAAACTTGTTAGGGTTGGTGCTCGGAGCGCCAATCTGGATATTATTTATATCCGATTCATGAATACGAGCAGTATCTTTTCCATAATATTACTTATTTATGGTTGCACCTATTGTCTTTTATTATATATATTCGATCTAATTCATTAGATTGAAACTAAATCATGTTTAATGATATATATATATATATTAGACAAAGACCCGATAATATATAATGTAGTGCGCAATTACAACGTAGCTTGTTATTGACATTGGGAAATGTCACTACTAGATATATATATTATCAAATTAAGTTCATGGTCAAGATTTACCGATACAGGTCAGTTAGTAAAAATCTGCAGAGACCAATACATGTCGTATATCGTGACTTGGTTCGATGGTCTATCCCAATGAATCATGAGTATTGGGAGACTCGTATAGACGTGTAGGTGTTTATTTGATAAACACTGAATGACTCACCGAAGATTATCTAATAGATGGTACACCAACGTCAATAGGAATCTTCTCGGGTTGAGTAACATAATGATTCTTTGACTTGAGATACCACTGTGGATATATGAGTTATCCTCCATACTTAGATGGAAGTCACGTCACCCATCTATTTAGATCAGACCTCCACCCGTTCGTTGGGTATGGACTAATGCTCATGATATCCTGTGTGTATCAAGATAGGATCCGTCAGTCCTATGTACATGGCATAAATATTCATTATATGATTAACAATCTGTTAAATCCATGGTCGTGGTATACTTCGGAAGTAAGTTCCGAGTTTTATATAGAAGATTACTAATAGATACGTCGACATGATTATACATATAGAGATTTTACGTTTATATCTATATCTCTGGGATAATCCGGATACCTGTGACGGATGGATTATACATATGTAATGACCTCGACCTGTATGATTCAGCGAGTGTATCTGTGGTCGTCATAATTTATGGGTGGGTGAATTATGGACACGAAATTGGATTTTATGACGGATATGCCTGAATCTAGAGAGTCTCACTAATGAATATACTCGTAGAGCATTAGGGCAACTTTTATGAATAATGGAGATTATTTATAAATCGTTTAACCGTTAAACGAAAAATACATGCAAAGAGACCTAATTGTTATTTCCTAATTAATGTGTATTTGTATTTGTATTTAATATTTGATATTATTAAATACACATTAATTAATTGTCAAATTGAGATATTTGACATATATCATTAATATATGTATTTGAGATATTTAATGTAAATATAATACATATATTTAAGATATTTGTATTCAATTATTTAATTATTTAATTATTTAATTGTTAAATAAATAAATTAATTGAAAAATAAATATCTTTGTCATAATTAAAGTTAGGAAATGGCATGATTTGGTTGGTTCACTTGTTGATTCACTTTTTGATAAGGTTATCAAATAGAATAAGTAAACTTTAAAAAATCAAATTGGAACAAAAATTAAATATTTGATATTTATTTATTCACATTTTCGGCCATAGCAAAAATCAAATATAAATTTTTTTTGTTTCTTTTTTGTAAGACAACACAATTTACCAAATATTTACTAAGTAAAGTTTGAGAGAAAGTTGAAGAACAAAAGGGAAAAGCTTGGGAAAAATTTGATTTTGTAAGTATTTTCTTATTTTATTCAACTTGAAAATTGTTTCCATGTTTCTAAGCTTCAATATATGTTACTTAGAATTTTTCTCTACTCTTTACTTATGCAAATTAATTGATTGGAAACTTGTTGGATTGATGTTGCATGTGTGTATGAACTAAGTACGCTTATAAATGGTTATTAAGCATTCTTTTGATTAATTAGTAATCAAGTTGCCATTTTAGAGTTTTAAGGCCACTCATTTATGATCTAGAATTGTTCTTGAGTTGTTTTAAGGTGGTGAGACTTGTTTGGTGTGTTAAAAGAATTGATTAAAGTTTTGAATTTTTTCAATTTAGTGTAAATTGATCAATTGGAGTAATTTGAGAAATTAGGGTTCTTAACCTATTCCAATTTTGGGTATGTTCATATATGTGATATATTGTGATATTTATATGATGCATATTAAATTTGGGATTGATTGGATTTGATCTTGACTTTTTTGAACAAGATTGGACTAAATTGTAAAAATTGGAAACCTTTGGAGCTTTTCGGCAATTTCGTCTTTTAGTGGGGATTTTGTTGTAATTTATATTTTGATGTGTTGGACATGTTGAAAATTATTTTAGAACTGATTTGGAATCATCCAAAATTATATTTGACAATTTGAGGACTAAAATCAACAAAATGCAAAGTTTATGGGTCAAACAGTAATTTTCAAGAAATATGATTTCTTGGGTGAAACTACAGTTTTTAAGTATTAAGTAATTAAAATATATAAGTTTATTTTAATTGCCCAAGTAAAATAATTATTGGAAATTATTTCGGAGTAAAAATACGCGAAAAAGGCAAAAAAGGCGTTACCGGGTAACAGCTGCCCAAATAGTGAACTGGTCACCGTTTGGGCAGTCCACGAATTGTCAAATATTTTTGGGGCTGACCTAGGCAGTCCCCATGTACATTGGTCGGTCGGTTCAGTCGGTTCGGTCGGAAACACATTTTCTTCTATTTTACGGAAAAAAAAATTTTTCGCAAAAGTTTCGCGGTGTTTCCATATTATTTATGTCGTTATGTAATATCGACTAAATATATTTAGGTGAAATATGAATGAATTATTAATATTGAATATTGAATAATTTATTCACAAGTTTAAAAATTTTAAACTACGATTTCGCCCGAACCGCGCTTCTTCCGCTGCACCGCCCTGATATATCCCCAACAAAGCCAACCTAGATATCTGAGATTATGCTTTTTATTTGTTTGTTGTTTTTTGCTCAGTATGGTACAATTATTTTTGCTCTTTTATTTTTCACACACCTACCTTTTAAGGTAACATTTCTCCTCATGGTGGTCCTAACACTCGCCCATGGGTAGCTTCACACTTATCGATTATAGGTGGTTTAACTTCTTTTAACCATACCATACATCATAACACTCGCGAACAGAGATAAACATCTACGCAAACGGTCATTCATAGAAAATCAATTTCTCTAACTAGTCACTTTGCCAACCACATAGGTTCTTACTACTAGAAACCTATTGTGTTTTTATACGAGTCTAACTAGATCATTTACTCAAGGTATCAGATAAAAGTACATTAAGTACTTATCGTTTCTAAGATATCATCATAAAACAAACAACCTCATCATATGAATTATGCTTCACTACCACATGATACTATTTTTTTTATTGTAGGAATTAACTAATTATAACATCCCCAAATCCGGGAGATGCTATCGGCAGAGAATAAACCGTACTATCCCTATAAGCCTCTAACTCTCACACCATAAACATATACTAATACTATTTTCTCTTATTTAAATATCTTAAGTGTGGGACCGAAGCCCAAGCTTTATAACATAACTTACAAACTCAACATTAATGACTGTGTACTCAGTTACACTTACTTTTACAACGACTATATCAAACAATGACTAATACATAAATTTTACTTGAACTGACTTCTCGAGTCGAGTAACATATTAGTCCTTCGACTTGAGATACCATTGTAGATATATGAGACACCATCCACACTTTGATGGCAGTCACGTCACCGATCTATTTAGATCATACCTCCACCTGTTCATTGGGTGTAAATTGATACTCATTATATCTTATGAGTATCAGATAGAATCTGTCAGTCATGTGTACAGGCAATAGGTATCTTGAACGTGTTTGCGATCTAGTAAATCCATGGCCGTGGTATACTTCGGAAGCAAGTTTCGAGTGTTATTTAGAGATCGTAAATCTGAAAGTTGACTATATTATACCTCAAGGATTTGACGTTTCTATCTATATCTCCGGTATAATATTGATAGCCTGTGACGGAGGGATTATACGTATGCAATGACCTCGACTTACATAGTTTAGCAAGATTATTTGTGGTCGTCATAATTTACGAGTGGGTGAATTATGGACACGAAATTTGATTCCGTGACGGATAAACCTAAACTTATAGAGTCCTATAATATGAAGTGTACTCATTGAATACTTGGGCAACACGTTATGAATAATATAGATTATTTATTATACTTCACCGGATTGAATGAGTTCATTCTAATCATTTAATCGGTTAAACGAAAGTACATGCATTAGGGGATTTTGGTCAATTAATGATTAATATGTATTTGTATTTGATACAAGATTTGATTTGATATATATTAATTAATTATCAAATGAGACTTTGACACATGCCATTAATATATATTTTTGTTATTTAATGTAATAAAAATACATATATAATAATAATCACATTAATTAATTATTTAGGTGTTTAAATGTTAAATATCTAGATAATTAAATTATATCAATATTATATAATTGTTATGCAATATGTTTGATTATTATTGGTTACATGTGGCATGATTCTTTTAAGCTTGAAGTATACAAATTGGATTTGTTAACTTAAAGCTTATTATTTAATTAGATTAAATTAACTAAATGACCAAAATACCCCACCTAAGTCGGTCATAGCTTATTTTTAAGTGAAAATTTTTCTTTTTCACTTACTTTTGAAGCCATGGACGAATCCTTCAAGATGAAAAGCTCCCAAAAATTTGTTTGAAGAAATAAGGAAGAAAGTGAAGAAATCAAGAAGAAAGTTTAAGGAAATTAGGAGATTTTAAGGCAATCTTTAATAATTTTAAACTTAGAAAGCTTGTTTCTTATTCTTGAACGTCTAGAATAGTTCTAGGGTTTCTTCATTTCTTAGATTTTGGGGCTTTTCAATTTTGAGGATGGATTTGGAGGCTAGATGCATATGTGAAGTTAGATTGAATAATATTAGTGTAATATTAGTTCAATTTCATCATTTGATGACTTGTTGCCATTCTAGAGTGTTATGACCACTCTTGTAACTCCTAGAATTGTTCTTGAGTTTTTCATTTGTGGTGATTTTGGTTGGTGTAAGTATTAATGTTGAGAAAATTGGATTTAAAGCATGAAAAATGATAATTTTTGTTACCAAATCAGATTTGAAATTTCTGTGATTTTGGTGATGAAAAGTATGTTTTATAAATGTATTGGATGTGTTTTGGATATTGGAACAATTTCTGAAAAAAAATTTGGAGTTGAAATACGCGAAAATGGTGAAAACGGCATTACCATGTGAGTTTAAGGCTTACCAGGTGTCCACTGTTTAAACAATAATTTGGTCACTGTTTGAGCAGCCCATGAACTACCCAAGTACTATTGGGGCTGACTTGGGCAGCCCCCATATGTATTGGTTGGTCGGTTCGGACAAAATACATTTTATGCCATTTTGCGAAAAAATATTTTCGTAAAAATTTCGTGGTGTTTCTTAATTATTTATGTCGTTATTTGATATCGAATAAATATGTTTAGGTGAAATATAAATGAATTATTCATATGGGATATTGAATAATTTATTCGGTAAGTTTAAAAGTTTTTAAAGTTACGATTTCGCCCGAGCTGCGTGCTTCCGCTGTACCTACGCGAAAAGCCCAACACTTTGGCTATATTCATGGGAGTTTCTTCCTTTCTTGGCACTCACATTGTAATTTTTCATAATTTTCAGAAGGTATCCCCGTAAGAGACTTATCTTCGGATTACGTAAAAAATATAGCATTTACAATCGCCCCTACTTTGGTCGGCTTGTGCAGCGTGTGGCAATGACAAGTCTATCAAAGTCATGCATCCATTTTTACTTACCTGGTTTGTCGGGAGTCACCAAACTTACCTGAATTTGTTGTAGTTTATTTGTTGATAAGTGGGTCCTTGGACCCTCCGATGGTGAGATGTCTCGATCCCTGTTGTGAAAGTGATTGGACTATCGGTCCCCCGATGCCTCGATCGATTGTGAGATGCATCGATCTCTATTTTGATAGAATAGTTGGACCATCGATCCCCTTATGGCTCGATCGATTGTGCGATACGTCGATCCATGTTCTGATAGTTTTCGGACTCACGGTCCTTCGATACCTCGATCAGTTGTGATATGCCCCGATCCATATTCTGATAGTTGTTGGACCATCCGTCTCCTGATGCCTCGATCGATTGTGAGATGCCTCGATCCTTGTTCTCATAATTGCTAGACCATCGGTCACCCAATGCCTCGATTAGTTGTGAGATGTCTTGATCTCTGTTCGGATGTTTGCTAGATCCTCAGTTCCCCAATGCCTTGATCAGTTATGAGATGCCTCGATCTCTGTTTTGATAATTGCTGGACAATCGATCCCTATGCCTCGATCGATAGTGAGATGCCTCTATCTCTATTCTAATAGTTGTTGGACCCTCGATCCCATGATATCTCGATTGATTGTGAGATGTCTCGATCTTTATTCTGATAGTTGTTGGACCATTGGTCCCTCAATGCCTCGATATGTTGTGATATGCCTCAATCTATGTTCTAATAGTTGTTGGACCTTCGATCCCCTGATGTCTCGATCGATTTTGAGATGCCTCGATCTCTATTATGATAGTTGCTAGACTATTGGTCCCCTAATGCCTCGATCAGTTGTGAGATGTCTCGATCTCTATTCTGATGGTTGTTGGACCATATGTCCCCCGGTTCCTCGATCGGTTATGAGATACCTCGATTTTTGTTATGATAGTTGTTGGACCATTTATCCCTTGATGTCTTGATCTCTGCATCCACATTCTCCGAGTTATACCTCCAACCCTTAATTTATCTTCGGAATTTTCCCTCTAAAGAGTTCTTATATTCCAACATTCTTTTTCAGGCGAGCTTCGCCCTCGATTTTCTGCTTTTAGATGTATTGCGGACTCAATACTCTACGGCTGCATTTTGGCTCTGAAATGTCTCTGATTATATCTGGTCAGATCTGGCATCTTTATACACATTCGATCGAATATCCATGAATCTATGTCGGGTCAGACATCATTCGAGGACATAAAATGTCAGGCTTATCTTTTATTCACCATTTACTTCAATTTCAACCAAAAGAACTTTCGTTTATCAAAACCAAAAATCTCTCTTAATTTATGGTCATCACTTCAAGCTACATTCTGTTAGTACCATGATTTTGATGATGTTAATGAAGCAAAAAGGCTCAAAGATAATAAACTCAAAGACATGAAATTTTTTTGGCAAAGATGATCAATGTTAGCTACTCGACAACTTGGTTTAGATGGTTTAGAAACATCCATATATTAGAAAATCAAGTTCGATGAGATCAAAGTTGATGATGAAGCCAAAATGAGCTACAAGATGGTAAAAAACCTAAAAGATGATGAAAAAGATCAAAGAGCAAGAGACAAGGAAGATGAAGATCAAGATGATGATTAAGAGATAAAACTAATTATAAGTGAGTTTATTAAAATGTTGTAAAGCTCATAAGAATCATACATTTTGCATCACTTGCATTTAAAATGGCTTAAAATGTTTAAGAAATTATTTTCACTTTATTTGCACTAAAATGAATTTCAATGCACAAGTGTATTGGAAAATGGTTTTGAAAAATTAGAAAATGTATCGTTAGATAGATATGTGTCTTTATTTTGCTATGGTTCAAACGAAACATAATTCCGATATATAAACTTTTTCTATAGCCATATTACCCTAACATATTTAGATGTTCATTTTTTGCAAACTTGTCACATTAGAAAAATTCCAAAAATTTCATCTTAATGTTTTTGTAGTTGAATATTTTTACAGATGATAGATCTATGTGTCTAATTTATGTAAAAATTTACGGATTATGATTTGGAAATTTCGAGAGCAAATTATAGCCAAATTACTGAGTGCTATCAGGAATGAGTGATCATCAGAAACTTACTTATAGTGGCATAACGGTCATTAAGACAGGCATACCAATCTCTGAGACAGGCTTACCGGTCTGAGAGAGGCATACCGGTCATCATACCGATAAGAGCTGAATTTTCATACATTCTAGAACTAAGGGTGGCAGAAAAGCCCGGGCTCCGGTCCGGCCCGGCCCGCCCGGGGTAAAAAAAGCTCGGGCCAGGCCCTGTAATGAAAGCCCGAGCCGGGCTGTCCAATTTTGTCCCGAGCCCGACCCGGCCCCGACCAAAATAAAAAAAGAAACATATATATATTATATATATATATATATATATATATATATATATTAATATGTTTGTAACATTTTTAGTTGTTTGTAGCATTTAAATTGTTAGTTTATCAATGAAACTTGTGATTTATTTGTAAATTGTCTTTGCATATAGTGTGAATGTATTTTATATTTGTATATTTTTAATTTTTTTAAAAACAATTTGGGCCACAAAAAAGCCCAGGCCGGGCTCGTCAAAGCCCGAGCCCGGCCCGGCCCGTTGCCATGTACATCTAGAACTGGGTCAAATCATATTGGTCTTCATATCTGTCTCTTTTCCATATTTGAAAACACAACATGCATATTTATAAAAGTTGTTTCTAAATGTCAGACGGACATACCGGTACTGTAAACCGGGATACATGTTGAACAATTATGACCCATAACATCACTATTTGTAAAAGACATTATGTTTTTGTACATATTAACTATGTGACAAAGGAAATTGCTATTTTATCATTTTGTAATTGGATTACTTAGATATATAAATGATAAAAGTCCATATGGTTAAACCGGATTAATAAGATATGAGATAATGTTAATTCACGAATGGTTTAATCATTAAATATCCATAGTCGTACTATTATCGAGACTGGACATCGATAATACGGAATAGACTAATATTACACTTGTGCGCGTTATTGAAGCTTAACGACATAGTTCTCATATATTTAAGTATTGGATGCTTATGCAAGTGTGATAAGAGGTCATGTTAGTCATTGGACCGAGAACAGCTTCGCTCTGGATAGACACTTGGGAGTCCCACTGGTATTATGACTATGTGTCTATGGGAATCCGAATCAGGGTAGGTGTATGTGATCTTTAACCTGAGACTTTCAGCGATATTACTTGCGACAATCAGTTTACTTTGGTTTTGGTCGTCTGGAGCTTTAACAGGTTCTGTGTATGCCTCTGCTTGGTTTACTGAGAATCGTAGTGTATTGGGTGTGATGTCATGATGGGAGTATCACTTCAGTCATATGGAGATGATGGTCACACAAGATACGGTACTAGTACTCTTAAATGCTGCAGCTATCGGGATAATATGACTAGGTCATGATTATCTGATTACAGAGACTAGTTATGCGGGATCTGATATATACTTCGTACGGGGCAGACACAGTGCCAGCCATAGGCCTAGCATGTGATATCCGATACTGGATTGTATTACGTAATACTTTATATACTACGCCTGATACAGATTATATATTTTTCGTTGAATATTTCTGGAGAATTGGGTAGGCACGGTGCTTTGCTAGAAGCCAACCATGTCTTGTAAATCGGTGAGAACGTGGTACGGGGTACGCACGTGTTCAGATAGTCCGATGACCGTATTTACTGCCAACATATCCAGGAATATCTTGGGTCGCTTCCCAAAGATTCACCAATGACATTTGACTCGAACATAATTAATCTGGGATTAATTATGAGAGACAAAATTAATCTGAGATTAATTGCGGCAAGAATTAATCTAGGATTAATTCGTCTAGAAGAGAGAACGCGATTAATTTGGAATTAATTGATAAAATAAATTTAATAGTTAAATTAAATTTTTCTATTTAATTTATTTATTTGGGCTAAAATAATATATCAGATATATTAATTGAAATTGGATTTCAATACGGAATTAAAATTGAATTTTAATTCAAGCAAACGAATTAATTTGGAATTAATTCGTAAGCGACTTACGTAATAATTTTGCTAGACATTATTATTTAATTAAATTGGATTTAATTATGTCGCGATGGAAAATTTGTTTAATCGGATTAAACGAACTCGGGCCCAAAGCCTAGTTGTGTGAGCCAACTTGAATTTTGAATTTAAAGTGGTGGGACCCACTTTACTTACATCACTTGTCACAAAGTTGATGGAAGTTGTTGAGCTCATTTAATGCAAAGTCTTTAACACACAAACTAGACATGTTTTAGAAATTAATTGTTTTGGAAACAACAACTATTCATCATCTCTTTTTCTCCTCTCTTATTGCTGAATTGCTTCACTCTTGGAGGAAGAATTTTGCTTCAAAATTCATTCAAAGATAGCACTTTGGGAGTCAAATAAGGTGAAAGGGAAACTCACACAAGAGTTTGGAACTCATATTCAAAGCTTGGAGCTTCTACATCCAAAGAATTTTTGAAAATTCTCAACCAATCAATGTAAGTATTTCCGCAACTTGTTAAATTCACACACAAATCATTGTTTAGAGATCTTGTGGCATGTGTAGGACCCTAACAATACCGGCCTCAAAATAGAAAAAGGACTATATTCAGTTTTAAGCCTATAAATTGAAGCTTGGTTTCATTGTTACAAAAGGGAACTTTTTGGGAAAAATATATTCAAAGTAAAAATCATTTTCATACATCTTTTGATTACACAAACAAGCTTTAAATACTTTCAAATAGAGTTTTTCAAATCTTCTATATCTTACACTCTCTACATTTGAAAAAGCTCGTACTTTATCTTCATATTCATATTAATGAGCTTTAATACATTTGTGTTAAGATACTCATATTTAAATCTTTGTATATTTTGTGAGTACCCAAATTGTTATTGTAAAATTTTCTTTCTCGAACAATTATATGTGAAAATCCCTTGTGTGAGTGTGAATACTCAAAAGGGTGAAATTGTGTAAAAGGTTTAAGAGAAGCCTTGTAAGAAAATCTCTTGTTATAAAAGTTGTGGAGCTTTGGAAGAAAACCCTAGTGAAGGTTAAGAGAAGCATGGGATCAAAGACCTATCAGTTGTAAGTTTGTTGGAAATATAGTGAAAGCTTAAAGCGTGTCTTGGAGGAGTGGACGTAGGCAAAAAATTGGCTGAACAACTATAAATTACGGTGTCAAATTTCTCTATCCTCAACTCTTTTTTTTTATCGCATGTTTTACATTATATTTGCATATCACATAGTAAAACTTGTTGTTGGTGAAATTGACAATGAGAATTACTTTCGATATTTTAGTCATTGTTTATATCAATTGTGAAAGTTATATTTTTAAGCTTAATTAGTAAAACTTCTAACTAAGTTATATTCTAACTAAGGAATATATAATTTATGTCAGGCGTAGTATACGTAGTATTACGTATTGCGATCTAGTATCGGATGTCATATGCAAGACCTGAGGCTGGAATAATGTCTGCCCCGTACGAAGCATATATCGGATTACAAGCAACTAGTCTCTTTAATCGGATAATCATGACCATGTCATATTATCCCGATGGTTGCAACCATTTAGAGTACCAGTTCTATATCCCTGCGTGATCATCATCTCCATATGACTGAAGTGATACTTCCATCTTGACATCACACCAATACACTACGATTCTCAATAAACCCAGAAGAGGCGTACACATAACCTTTTAAAGTCCTGGACGACCAAAACCAAAGCGTATTGATTGTCGCAAGTAATAGCGATGTAAGTCTCAGGTTAAGACCAAATACACCTACCCTGATGTAGATTCCCCTTGACACATAGTCATACTACCAATGAGATTCCGCGGGGTCTATCCAGAGCGAAGCTGTTTCCGTACCATCGGTAAACACAACCTCCTATCACACTTGCATAAGTATCAAATACTTAAATATATGAGAACTATGCCGTTACGCTTCCATAACACGCACAAGTGCAATACTAGTCTATTTCGTATTATCGATATCCAATCTCGATAATACTACGACTATGGATATTTAATGATTAAACCGTTATGGATTGATATTGTCTCATATCTTATAATCCGGAACTAATCATAAGGACTTTTATCATTTATATATTTAAGTAATCAAATTACAAAATGATAAAATGTAATTTCCATAGCTACATAGTTAATTTGTACAAAAACCATAATGTCTTTTACAAATAGTGACGCTATGGGTCATAATTATCTAACAATCTCCCACTTGGCCTATAGCCAGTCACTCAAGCATCTAATACCTGAACTATGTACATGTCGCTCAAACTTTTGCTGAGGAATAGCTTTCGTTAGCGGATCTGCAATGTTTTCCTCTGATGCGACCTTCTCGATCTTCACATCGCCACGATGTATGATCTCATGAATCAGATGGAAACGTCGAAGAACATGCTTGGATCATTGATGAGACCGCGGTTCCTTAGCCTGCGCTATAGCCCCGTTATTGTCACAATACAATGGAACGAGCTCAGCTGCTAACGGAACTACTCCTAATCCAATTAGGAATTTACGGATCCAAACAGCCTCTTTTACTACTTCCGCTGTAGCAATATACTCTGCTTCTGTTGTTGAATCGACAACAGTCTATTGCTTGGAAGATTTCCAGCTTACTGCTCTGTTATTTAAACAAAATATGTACCCGGATTGCGACTTACAGTCGTCTTTATCGGTTTGGAAACTTGCATCGGTAAACCCAGTTACCTCAAATTCTCTATCTCCATAGATTAAGAAAACATCCTTAGTTCGTCTAAGATACTTAAGGATATTCTTAACCACCATCCAATGACCATCACCTGGATCGGCCTGATAGCGACTACACATGCTCAAAGCATACGAGACATCAGGTCGCGTACATATCATGAAATATATGATCGATCCGACTGCCGAGGCGAACGGTATCCAACTCATATTGTCTCTCTCATCTTGAGTTTTAGGACACATGTCCTTAGATAGAGTGACGCCATGTGACACTGGCAACAGTCCCCTCTTGGACTGATCCATGTTGAATCTCTCCAACACTTTTTCAATGTACGTGCTCTGGGAGAGTCCAAGCAGGTTTCTAGATCTATCCCAGTAGATCTTTATTCCTAGAATAAAGGCTGCTTCTCACAGATCCTTCATGGAGAATTTTAATGAAAGCCAAGATTTCACCGATGTTAACATGGGAATGTCATTGCCAATAAGCAATACATCATCAACGTAAAGGACAATGAATGTCAGTGCGCTCCCACTAACCTTATTATATACACAAGGATCATCCTCATTTTGAACGAAATCATATTCTCTTATGATCTCATCAAAACGTTGGTTCCAAGAACGCGATGCTTGCTTCAATCCATAAATGGATCAATTTAACTTACAAACCTTGTTTGCAAGTTTTGGTACGAAAAAACCGTCAGACTATTGCATATAAACATCCTCCAAAAGGTTTCCGTTAAGGAAAGCGGTTTTGACATCCATCTGCCATATCTCGTAATCAAAATATGCAGCAATATCAAACATTATCCTAATGGATTTAATCATGGCAACAGGTGAAAAAGTTTTGTCGTAATCGACACCATGTCGTTGACGATACCCTTTTGCTATAAGCCTAGCTTTGTACTTTTGTACGTTGCCATCTATGTCGGTCTTCCTCTTGAAGACCCATTTGCAACCAATAGGCTTTACGCCTTCTGGTGCATCAACCATTGTCCAAACTTGGTTAGTGTACATGGAATCCATTTCGGAATTCATGGCATCTTGCCATAAAACCAGAGTCGATACCTTGTATCGCTTCCTCATACGTAGCCGGCTCGTCTTTCTCAATAAGATTAATATCCACATGAGGTGAGATTAGAAACTCATACCTCTTAGGTTATTTTCTGACTCTCTCCGACCTACGCGGTCCTTGTGTATTCGAAGATTGTGGTACAGCCTCATCCCTGATGGACTGTTCATGTTCCATTAAGGATTCTGTGCCAGGAACAATATCACTCCAATTTTCATCGAGTTCTACTTTCCTCCCACTTATCACTGCATTTAGGAATTCCTTCTCAAGGAAAACCGCATGTAGAGCAACAAATACTTTGTTCTCTTGTGGGTGATAGAAGTAATATCCTTTGGTTTCCCTAGGATATCCTACAAATAGGTATTTTCCGATTTGGGTTCAAGTTTGGTACCTTCCAAACATTTGACGTATGCCCAACAACCCCAAATCTTCAGGAATGAGAAACCCAGTTTATTTCCTGTCCATATTTCATACGGAGTCTGTTGAACAGACTTTGACGGAACCTTATTCAAAATAAGTATTGCACTGTTCAATGCATATCCCCAGAAGGAAATAGGTAGCTCTGTGCGACTCATCATAAACCTTACCATGTCTAACAAAGTTCAGTTTCTCCGTTCGGACACACCGTTTAATTGCGGTGTTCCGGGAGGAGTCAACTGTGAAAGAATACCATATTCTTTAAAGTAATCAAGAAACTCATTGCTCAAGTATTTGCCACCACAGTCTGACCATAATGTCTTAATACTTTTGCCGGTCTGTTTTTCTACTTCGTGTCGAAACTCTTTGAATTTCTAAAAAGTTTCTGACTTGTGTCTCATAAGATACACATAACCATAACGTGATACATCATCCGTAAAGGTTATGAAGTATTCATATCTACCTCTAGCCTGGCTAGACATGGGCCCACATATGTCACTATGAAAGAGGGCTAACAGTTCGGTGGCACGTGCACCTTTACCGCTAAAAGGTGATTTAGGCATCTTGCCTAATAAACAAGATTCGCAGACGTCATATGAATTTGGATCAAATCCGTCCAAGTACCCACTCTTCGAAAGTGTGGATATACGTGTCTTGTTTATGTGTCACAGACGACAATGCCACATGTAAGTTTCATCTTTGCTACTTACTTTAAGCCTTTTATTTGTTACATTATATGTTTGATAATGATTCATATTCAAAATATAAAGACCATTATTTACATCAGTAGTGCAAATTTCCATATCATTTTTATACATAAAACACCCAGTGTTTCTAAATACAAAAGTGTACCAGCATTGGGCTAACATAGATACAGAAATAATATTCATAGTCAAACTAGGTACATAATAACAGTATGTAAGTTTAAGTACATGCCCCGAGGGCAGTTCCAAAAAAAAAGTGACAACGGCCAAAACAGCGACCTGTGTCCCATTTCCAATGCGGAGGTCAATCTCTCATGAGGCCAGTCTCCTGCTAATTTGCAGATCCTGCACATCAGTACATATATGAGTTCCACAACCAGAATCAAAAATCCAATTTTTAAAACTAGTAGTAGACATGTTTATTTCTATAACAAACATACCTGAAGCCGGTGCCTTGCCCGCTATGATTTCCTTCATGTGTGACTTGTACTCGCGGCAGTCACGCTTCCAGTGACCCCGCTTGCCGCACTGGAGACATACATCTTGGGATTTGTCCTTAGGTTTCCTAGAACCCTTTGACGATTTGGCCTTGCCCTTCTTCTTATGATTTTTCTTCTTAACACCTCTAGTCGCCTTGGGCCAAGCCCTCGGAGTCTGAGATGTTGAAGCGAAGTGCGCCTCACGCTTCTTGCCCTTAAGGAGCTCTTTTTCTGTTTCACGCAGAGTGGACATCAAATCTCCAAGAGTTTGGTCTTGGTTCAACATGTTGTAGTTCATGATGAACCCACTCCAAGTGTCAGGGAGAGACTGTAGGATCAAATCTACTGAAGACTCAGCCTCGAAGACGATGCCCATCTGTCCGAGCTGCTCAATGTCAGTAATCATCTGTGACACATGGTGCTCAACAGACGTACCCTCTGACATGCGAGCGCAGAATTCTTCTGCAACTCATATCTTTTCGATCTAAGATTAGATCGGTGAAGATCATGCAACTTCGCCATCATCTCATAGGGATTCAATCCCTTGTTTTGATGACATAATTATGGAGTCATAGTGGCAAGCATTACCGATTGAGCAGTCGCGTTGTCATCGCTATGAGTCTTCCAAAGCTCTAGCTCAAGTAACTGATCAGGTCGAGGCTTAGGCCCAAGAGGTCTCTCTATAGTGTAGAGTAACTTCTCGGATCCCAGAACAATTCTGAGATTCATATCTCAGTCTTGAAAGTTTGTGCCATTAAAGACATTGTCTCCCATGACAATATCCCTAATGCTTAACTTTTATGTTATCTTAACCGCAATAGTCCAACTATTCGATTAACGATGTATGGGTACAGTCTAACTATTACAAGAAAAATAATAATATATTAGTCCAACTAATAAAATAATTGACGAAATAATTTGAAAGCGCGTAAAACTAAGTATTTGAACGAAATTGCAAATTCAATACTAGCCTCCCAATATTTTTCGGAGAGCCTCTAACCCTCTGTTGAGTACTCGGGAAACCTAGTTTCCTAGTGGGCTAGGATCCCGTTAAATAACACACAACCTTGACTTTGGCCAACAAGTTGTATGATATTTAACTAGGTAGATCTCTAAGATCAATTGGATCTCATCCAATTCCTAGATCCGGTAGGTGGACCTCCAAGTCCGAAACATATATACAATATATATGCCAATATATCCAATATATATTCCTAACCTTTTTCCTCTGAATCAACTAAGCCTTGGCTTTGGCACAACAAGCTTAATGATTCCAGTTAAGCGGAACCCATTGACTTTGGCCAAAAAATCACAACTTGGACAAGACATACGATATGGAACAAAGCCTTCATGATTCAAACACATCCGCAATGGACAAAGGTATTGACTTTGGCCAACAAACCAGTGCCAATTTATTGAGGGTTTTTCGCGTAATTTGGCAACCAATTTATTATCTTTGTTAGGTCTCATCATACACCCTTAAGCATGCATTCTAAAAGCATAATAAGGCGCGAAAATAAATTAATAATGATATGCGGATGTATATCTCACAGATTGTTCCTAGAACAAATAGCTCCATTTCCTCTCCCCGGCTAGCATTATTCTAACTTCTACCCAATTACATAATACAATGAAAGAAACCTCATTAACATTGAGGGGAATTATGTGAGAAGAGAATTACAAAGAATCGAGAGATAAGGCTGGACACGCAGGTCCAATTTAATAAATTCTAAATTTACAACAATTTCCAAAATTGCCATTTCCCTTCTAATATCCATCCGATATACATTATTCATTCAACACATCCATGTATTCACACAAAACATGTTATTCAATCAATCTAATCCAATTAATTAATCTTTGAATAAAGTGATCATCCAATGTTCAAACAACGATTTGATTTGCGCAAGTCCAACTCGTTTAAGAATAAGTACTCAAAGTACGAATTCTTGAATTATATCGAACTACAATTTAAATCTAATTTAATTCGTATTCAATACTAATTCTATATTTAATTCCAAATTAAATAACTACACTTTTAAATGCGCCTTTACGACTTAGATTCCAAATCTAATCTAAATGGGTCTCAAAGCCCAATTAACATCCAATGTCTTTTAATTAAAGTCCAATGGGCTTTCAATTAATTTCTTAAGGGATGAACTTTGGTCAATATGGGTCAAACCCAAATACCAAAGCCCAATTAAGGAATCACCTATTTGCCAAGCAACCAATTTCGGCCCATTAGGCCCAATTAAACATAAAAGGCCCATTTGTCATATTTGGACTTAATGGAATGATTTAGGCCCAATTTGGATCCAATCCAATTGACCTAAACCAACTTGGCCCAACCAAGCCCATTAGGCCCAAATACAACATTTTAAGCTCAATTCTAAATTAATCCCAATTAATCAAATTCTAAAATTCCAAATTTCATAATTTAATTAATTAAAGTGTATTGCATTAATTAATTATCTAAATTAACATTTCCCAAAAATCAATTTCATTAATTAATCATGCTTTAATTTGTTCAACACATGTCTAACATTATTGAAACAAAAAATCATCTCATTTCATGCTTTGATGCTCACGGCATTTGTATGGATTTTTACCCGATTCCGATTTCAATCCGTTGAATCATAAATCAATTTATCCCAAGTCTTTAAACTCATCCAATGATCAAAAGAACAAAAAATACCATGACTTTAGGGCATATCATCCATTCGGCCAAGCCAAAGTAATTGGGGAAAATTAATCCAATTCAATTTTCGTCAAATTGATCATGCATAACTCCAAGTTATTAACATATAAACATACTCAAACAAACAATTTGATTAAAACATGCTCAAATCAAAAATACCCAAATCAAGAATATAAACCCTAAGTTTAATTTCATGCTTAATAAGGCTCATGATACCATTGTTGGTCTCTAAGACATTATCCAAGATCATATAAGCAATGAAATAATGTGAATACAAAAGTAAAGTATGGCGGAATCATACTTACAAAGAGCGGATTTAGGATGCGTCAAATATAAAAAATTCCTTGTTGAAGTTTCGGCCAAGGTGTTTTTTGAGAAGTCTCCAAACTTCCTCTTTGAATGTTGAATCCAAGCTCCAATCTTTGATCTTGATTCCAAGCTCAATGGATTAGTTTCCCTAACACCTTGATATGATTCCTTGAATGTGCTAGCAAGATTAGAAATAAAACAATTTTCCTTTGAGCTCAAAGAGAGAGAGAGAGAAAGAGTTTTCAATTTGTTTTGTTTTTGTTTTCTAAAAACATAATGCAAAAATCATTCACAACTTTTGGTATATGCTTATCCAAAAGCATAAAGCAAAAATGAGGGAAAATGGCATTCAATGCCTACAACAACTCCCATCATGAATAGTGACTGGTTGTCAATCACTAAAAAGGTGACATGACTTCCATCACTAAAGTGACAATTGATGTGACTTGCGATGTGACTCGTGGGCCGCACTTTAATTCAAAATGTGAGTGGGCCCGCAAACACTCCCGGGCTCGGGTTCGCTAATTCCAAATTAACGAATTTTCCGTTGCGATGTAATTAAATCAAATTTAATTAAATAATTATGCCTAACAAAATTACTATTCACGTCGCTCGCGAATTAATTCCGCGTCGAAATCTAATTTCGTTTAATATATCGAATATATTATTTTATCGATTAATTCCAAATTAATTGTTTTCTCTCTTCAATTAGTATTTTATCTCAGATTAATTATGTTCGAATCATACGTCATCGGTGAATCTTCAGGAAGCGACCCATGAGATCCCTGGATATGTTGGCAGTAAATCCGGTCATCGGACTATCCGAACACGTACGTACCTCGTACTATATTTTTTCTGATTTACGAGACATGGTTGGCTTCTAGCAAAGCACTATGTCTACCCAATTCTCCAGAAATATTCTTAAAGTAATATATAATCTATGTCAGGCGTAATATACGTAGTATTGCATATTGCGATCTAGTATCGGATGTCACATGCAAGGCCTGGGGCTGGAATAGTGTCTGCCCCGTACAAAGTATATATCGGATTACAAGCAACTGGTCTCTTTAATCGGATAATCATGACCATGTCATATTATCCCGATGGTTGCAACCATTTAGAGTACCAGTTATGTATCTCTGCGTGATTATCATCTCCATATGACTGAAGTGATACTTCCATCTTGACATCCCACCCAATACACTACGATTCTCAATAAACCCAGAAGAGGCGTACACATAACCTTTTAAAGTCCTGGACGACCAAAACCAAAGCGTATTGATTGTCGCAAGTAATAGTGATGCAAGTCTCAGGTTAAGACCAAATACACCTACCCTGATGTAGATTCCCATAGACACATAGTTATACTACCAATGAGATTCCGCGGGGTCTATCCAGAGCGAAGCTGTTTCCGTACCATCGGTAAACACAACCTCCTATCACACTTGCATAAGTATCAAATACTTAAATATATGAGAACTATGTCGTTACGCTTCCATAACACGCACACGTGCAATACTAGTCTATTCCATATTATCGATGTCCAATCTCGATAATACTACGACTATAGATATTTAATGATTAAACTGTTATGGATTGATATTGTCTCATATCTTATAATCCGGAACTAATCATAAGGACTTTTATCATTTATATATTTAAGTAATCAAATTACAAAATGATAAAATGCAATTTCCATAGCTACATAGTTAATTTGTACAAAAACCACAATGTCTTTTACAAATAGTGAAGCTATGTGTCATAATTGTCTAACATCAAGTGCGAAGCAAGATAGGATTCATCGGCCCGTATGTGTACCATAAGGGGTTTAGGTATCAATGTGAGTAAAGTCACGATTCTTAAAGCTTTGGCCAAAGCCGATCACCTATGGGTTCCACATTTGCCCCAACAGCTGTTTGCTGATGATGCTAGCTCTGTTGATTTCTGTCTTCTCCCTCCATTCCACGATCTGGACTCTGTGTGAGGGTGTGATTAGGGCTCTCCTGCCCTGGCTGTCATATACTGAGGATTAGACCGATGTTGCCGCGGAAGCCTGTACGTCTAGGACTATGACTTCTTGATAAATGAATGTTTCTTCACTCTGGTCATTTTTTTTGGATTTTTAATGACTGTTGATCCCAATTTTTACCTGTTGTCACATGACAGAGCTTTACGAATTCAGTATTTTGGCTCGACCTTTCCCCATCTCACGGGAAGTGTTGGCGTTTCTAAGCTTGTTCCGGTGAGACCAGTCTACGGTGTGGTCACTGGAGTCCCATGATGTAGAGGTACACAATGCTCGTCTGAACGAGCTTATGTGGGATATGGTAAGTCTTTTTCTGATTCTTATTACCTATCATGCATTTTATTTATAGTCTTGACTAACCTTTCCTTTGTTTTCTTTAGATCAACATGGCTTGGTGTGGGATCCCCATCAATGGTTTACTAGAGCCATTGTGGTCATTCCTTCAAAAGAACGGGTTGTATCTACTTCTCTTAAGTACTGACCAGAGATTATAGTATCTAGGAGAGCGTGTGTTCTCGTGGCATCTGGGCACCCAGGCCCGCAGGATTCAAGCCTCTCCAATTTTCTCAATGTTTTTCGGGTCGAAGGTCGAGGGTGAGGATATGATGGTAGCTTTGAATTGTCTCCTCGTGGATGATTTCTTGGCTGAGGGTGACTATTGGCAATGTGCTCATTCTTCTCTTCATAGTTCTCGCCTCTATCCAAGCTGCCTCGAGCTACTCATGTACATTCTGTTGTCCCACCATTCTAAATACCTTTTATTCTCTGTTTTTCTGACATAATTCTCTGATGTAGGCTCATGGACACCGTGTGGTACATCGCGCACGTCAGCCTTCTGAGGCTGAATAAGATGAGGAAGGTTTAAAGGTTGCAGCGGATCCAGGACCATCTTCCTCTAGACAGGTTCGACCACATGCTTTATCTTCTCGACAAGGTTTTCCTCATACTTCTACATCTACCTCAGCATCCACTACTCCTACAGGCATCATTCCCGGTTCATTTGGTTATTCGTCGGACCTAACCTACATGATCTATGGTGATAGCGGCGCAGCTGAAATTCATGTTATGCTTCTGGGTGGAATGCAGGCTATGACACTTTCACATATGGATGCTTCTGAAGTAAGTATCTATGCCTAATTATGTTATCTCTTTTTCTCTACTTAGTATCTCACATTGATCAAGCCGTGTTTGACCACTATTATCATCTAGCGTAGACGACATGGCCGAGCTAGCCTTGCATAGTCTCTCATATAAGGTACCTATAAAATAAAGTTAGTGTGTTTGCATGTATGCATGTTTTTCTAATTTTCATTATGTGCTTCCAATCGTAGGGCCGTCTAGAGGCACATGCTAGAGACTATCAATATCGCATAGAAGAGATGGAGGAAAAAGTTTAGAATCATGAAGCCCTTAAGCGCCAATTCTAGCAGACGCGTCGGTGTCTCTCTTATTTTGAGGTAGATTCCATGTGTTGGGGAGTCCGCGTAAAATGACTTTATTAGTGTGGTGCACTGAAGGATTCTGAGGCTGAGAAGTTTGGCGATGAAGGGTCTCAGGGGTAGGAGACAGCTTTTGAGGAGTATGATAGCTTTGTTTTCTTCTCTTTGTATCAAAACAATTTTATATTGAAATTGTGTCTTTGGATATTTTGTATAAACTATAGATTTGAAAAATGAAAACGTTTCCATTTATTTTACTTTTTCTCTTTTTTTACAATGCTTCAATTAAATTAATAACCTTTCATGATCCTTTGATTAGACTTCATCCAACTTCTAGATATGGACTATATCTGACCGTATATAACTTAAGTCTAGCCAGATATAAAGAACAAACATTCGATCGTTCTTAAAGATATGAATGAAATTTCAACTGGCCACTCTTTGATTTCTCTAAGCAGTGAGATCACTTATGAGGGTAGAATTCTTGTCTTCATACGAATCATTCTTCGTTCCTCTATATAAGTCTTGCTTCTACCTTGTTTTCCTCACATGAAAGCCTTTCGCTTACACTTCTTCATCTCTGAGTGTCTTCTGAGTTATATTCTTCATGCTCTAACTCCTCTGTTCTCCTGCCACTAAGCTGATAACCGGTCGACCTTTCTTACATATCCGACCAATTTTTCTTGCATTCGGTCGATTTTTCTTATATCTGGTCACTATCTAATTCCCTGAGTTGTCTTCATGGCTCACGCTCTGCAAGATCATATTATGTCATTCATCTGCGAGCTGTCTGAATAGTCGTCCCCAGATTTAGCCCAACTCTTTGCACTTCGTTATCTCCATCGGGTCAAAATAGACTATGTCTTCTTGAAAGCTGCTTCAATGTTTTGGGACACTAAAAATCACATTTTCCATTTTCATGGTCATGAGATGTACCCCATACCCGAGGAATATGCTGCCATTACGGGTCTACGATTTCCTCCCTTTACACATTTGGCAATACCCATATCTAAAAGTTATTACCCCCAAGAGGCTTCTGAAGCTTTTCTATTCAACTATGATAAGATAGAGAAGATAATACCTTGCCCCATTTCTATTAAACTGACTGTACTATTAGATGCTGCTTTTGTCATGGAGATTGGATCCCACTGCTGGAAGAGTGTGGTTATATTCTTCATATTGGCTCGATACCTGCTGACATGTCGTGATAGTGGAGATGTGACTACCAGCTACTCTATATTATTCAAGGTGTTAGGTGTGACTATGATCTTTCTACTGTCATCTTGGCCGAGACGCTCTAGAATTTAGATGGAATCAAAATAAATCCCACCAATCTATTCATGTGAAGTCATTTACTCATGAAAATATGCCTTATGTTTTGCCTAGGCCATCCTTTCAGATTTCCAGCCTAGCAGACTGCACTAACTTTTGCATGGGCCGCCTTTTTCAAGTTTTCAACCCAACGAGCTAACACATTTTTTAGGTATGGCTACAAGAGAAGGTAAAACTTATTGCCCCTCCGCCGACTTCCATTATTATTTCTTACAGTCTCTGACATTACTTAGCCCGTGCCATGGTTAAGAAGAGTCTTTCTTATGATGCGTGGAAGGAATGGTTGCAGTAAATATCTGATACTAATATCTAATGGATGTGCTCTTAATGGCACCTTAGCCATGTTACAATAGACTTCTTTGGCCACTGTGTACCTCTCCCAAGCCTTTATACCAATTCATTCAACCTTTCAGTTGGGCTCTATCGGCAATATGGTTGTTCCCCACTTCTTGCACCTGAGAGAATTATTTTCTGAGGTGGTCCAATATCTCGTCACTTCCTGAACCATTTTCGTGATAAGTGGCTCAACTTCGTATCTGGACTGTCACTACCACTGAGTCTTCTGGTAGTCATGACCCTCTGATTGGCTCTCCTAATCTAGGTCGCGATTTGAAGAGGCCAAGAAGATGATTTATGCATACTTATCTTGATTTTTGTCTTTCAGCTCTTTGCATTTCATGAACATTTTGAATTTTTATTTCCATAAAACATTATCAATTTCTCTTAGTACATGTATGCATACATTAATTATTTTGTTGCAAAGTTACCCCTATCGTTAAACAGCCCTTTCAGGTTTTCCAATTAGCTATTTTTCTCGCTCACTTATCCATAACTTTTGCCTAAACCATTTTCCGGTTTAACGGGATATGCTCTAACTTTTGCTTAGGCCGTTCTTTGCGGATTTTCAGACTAACGAGTATTGCTTTTTCATTTTATTTTTCCTTTTTATGTAAGGAATTTCTTTAGCCTGTCTATATTGATGGGCTCTGAGAACTCATTTCTTACTAAGTCGACAACTGGACTACTCAATTCTTTAATATATTCTTTACCAGATATGGCACTTCCCAATTGGGTATAAACTTGCCTCTCGTGTCTATTGCTAGCATCCTCGAATGCTTCAGCAACATGTCCCCTTATTTAATTTTACTGGGTCAGACCATTTTATTAAAAGCCATAACTATCCTTTTATGATATAGCCGAGTTTGATAAAGTGCACTCATTCTCCTCTCATCCAACAAAGCTAATATTTTCTAATCTTCATATAGCCCATTCTTACTCAGGCAAGTCTTCCGCCATCATCAACCACATTGATTGTACCTCGATTTCTATCGAAAGCACAATATCCATCCGATAAACCAAATAATAAGGCATAGCTCTTTTTGTTGTTCTGACCGAGGTCTTATATCCCCACAGTGCAAATGGAAATTTTTCTACCTAATCTTTATAATTCTCCATTAGTTTGGCAAGAATCTTATTCAAGGTTTTGATGGCGGCCTCTATTACCCCATTAGCATGTGGGCTATAAGATGAAGACTTATAGTGTCAAATCTCATACTTTTGCAGCATAATTTTGGTCTCCCTTTGAAATTGTACCATGTAATCTATCACCACATGGCGCGGCATTCCATACCGATAAATGATATTTCGAGCTATGAATCTGGCCATTTGTCTCGTTATGATGTTTCAGAAATATTTGACCTCTACCCATTTAGAGAAATAATCTACTGCTACCACTAGAAATCGATGCCTATTAGAAGCTTATGGGTTGATCTCACCAATCAAATTGATACCCTAAGAAGAGAAATGCCAAGGCTCCGATAATCCATGTAACTCTGTTAGCCATAGATGGTTCAAATTCACATGGGCTTGGCAATCATGAAAATGTTTCGCCAGATCTGTGCAGTTTGTCTCCATGGTTAGCAAATAAAACCATTGAAGCACTATTTTTCTCGATAAATTGAGCCCGCTCATGTCTGGCCCGTACACCCCTGAATGGACTTCCTCCATCATTTTTCGGGCTTCTTCCTCATTTAAGCACTTTAATTGTACCATGTTAGGCTACCATCTATACAAATCCTTTCTCAGACTTCTGAACTGAGAAGCTAACTTATGGATCGCCAACCTGTCATTTTTACTAGCTCCCTCGGGAAATTCTCCATGATCTAAGTAATTTTGGATGTCATAATACCGCGAATTCCCGTCATTGGCTTCGATGTTTGCAACCTTCCTTACTTCATAATTAGGCTTACTGGTTGGGTTTCGTGGTTAACTTCTCTGGATTTTCCCAAGCTGAAGCTAATCTTGCCAGAGCGTCTGCCATTTGGTTGTCTTCCCGGGGCAAGTGTTGGAACGCATAACATGTGATATCCTACATCAAAGTTATGGGATGGAATAAGTAAATCTTCAATTTATCTTCTTTCAACTCATAATCCCATTGAACCCGCCGTATTACCAACATCAAGTCGCCATAGATTTCTGTGATGTTCGCTCCCAGGCTATTAATGCTTCCAATCAGAAAATACAGGCTTTGTATTCAACTATATTATTGGTAACTAAAAAGGTTAGCCTTTTGGCCATAGTTAGGGTATTTCTTCATGGGAATACCATAATGACCCCATTTCCTATGCCATTGTAGTTTATAGCCCCATCGAAGTACATATTCCAACCTTGAATGATAAACGCCTTAAATCCTTCATCTGGGAATTCAAACTTATAACAATCTCCTATGATTGGTTGTTGTGCCAAGAATTCTACTATAGAAAGCCCATTGACTACATTCTTAGTGATGTACTTGATGTCGAACTCAGTCAATATGACCAACCAGCTTCCCAACTAATGAGGGTCTGATTGTAGGTATCTCAACGGATTCTCCTTAGCGACCACATATATCTTGTAAGATTGAAATAATGTCGCAAATTTCTGAAGGCTCATACTATTGCCAGACATATTTTCTCCACTTCTTAGTACCGAGTTTCGTATGGCAGCATCTTCTTGTTGAGATTGCGTGTTCTATTATCGCGTCATCTTCTTGCACCAATATTGCCCTCAGGGCTTCAGACTCTACGGCCAAGTACAAGACTAAGGATTTACCAAGTCTTAGAGGCTTCAAAATCAATATGTTGGTTAACTACTGCTTGATTTTCTCGAAGGCCTCTTGGTATTGTTCATTCCACACTACCGGCTGATTTTTCCTGAGTAACATGAAGATTGGCTCACATAATGAGGTGCGTTTAGTGATGAACCGGTTGATGTATTATATTTTTCCCAGGAATGCTCTCACTTATTTCTCTATTTTAGGCGTGGACATTTCCGTTATTGCCTTGATTTTCCATGTATTTACTTCTATTCCTCCCATTCATACTGTATGCCCCAATAAGTTTCCAGACGTGACCCCAAATACACACTTTTTGGGGTTGTGCTTGAGATTATATTGGTCCACTATTTGAAGGAACTTTTCCAATACAACAAAATATTCTTTTGTGGTTTCTAACTTGACTGTCATCGATGTAAACCACCATCTTCTTATGTATCAAATCATGAAACAAGGTGGTATCAATCTTTTGATTAGTAGGACCTGTATTTTTTTAACCCGAATGGCATTGCCTTGTAACGGTAAGTTCCACATACCATGGTAAAGGCTGTCTTGTGTTTGTCATCCTCTACCATGAATATTTGATTATACCTTGAAAACCCATCAGCAAAAGAATACATGGCCGACAAGGCTACACTATTCACTAAAACATCTATATGGGGTAGATGAAAATCATCTGTTGGGTAAGCTTTGTCGAGGTCTCTATATGTTGGATTTGATGGTTGGAGTGTCAATCTAAATAATGTATTGTACATTATATTTTATTATTTATTAATACAATAATTATATTTTCATTTCAAACTTTGTTAAGGGTAATTATTATGTCATAATATATATTAAATTGATATATAAATATGCTAAGAATGACATCGACCTTAGAATAGTCATGAAGTAATATTGGGCACTAGGTGGTCCGATATTGGGATATTATTGCTACTATAATTTAATCTTAAATTAAATATTTTTAGTTGTTGGTTTTGGAATACGATCGATTTCCTATAACCTAGAAGACTAACACATGTCATTTATTGGAATTGGAGTTCCAATGGTCTAACCTAATGTACCATGAGTAAGAGAAGCTCATATAGACATGTAGGTATTCATTGGAGTGAATACTGAATGACTCATATGTGATTCCTAATAGTTGGAAGTACATACCACCGTCAATAGGAATCTCCTCGAGTCGAGTAGCATATGTGGTCATTTGACTACATGATAACATTGATTTTGTGTGTGATCATCCAAAATTTGATGCCATATATGTCAGAGACCTTTCATGGTATGATTGGTAGATGTTTATTGGGTGTAGACTGATGCACTTGTTAATCAAGTGCGTATCAAGATATGATATATCGGCCCGTATGTGTACTGTAAGAGGTTTAAGTATCCATGTGTGTAAGTCACGATTTTTATGACTTTGGCCAAAGTCGATCACCTAGGGTTAATCGTATATATAAGAAATGGTGTTTTGATTAGTTATAAAGAATCGTGGACATATCGACAATATGAGATGTGCATCTCGGAAACTTAACGGTGTAATCTATGTTTACTAAGCACAACTCGGGTAGCCTACGACAAATGGATTGTTAAACATATGTGATGACCTCGACTTGTATAGTTCAGAAAGGTCATTGGTGTTCTTCGCGAATTTAGAGGTGGCCGAATTGCGTACATATAATCTATGTTTATATGACGAACATGTCTGGACTTAGAGAGTCCCACAATATAAACTGTACTCATTGAGTTTCCGAATTTTGATTCAGTCTTAATTTTTGACTATGCTCTCGTAATGGAATATTGTATTCCATTAAATTATTTAAAAACACACTCATACTCTATATCCATGGGTTAGACCCATTTCCGTTGTGTGGGATACTGATCCAACTTTAGGGGTTCCACATCCCCCTTAGCACTTTAGTCCACACACATTCTCACCCTCGAATATTTCATCGGAATTATTACGATGTTGGCTAGCCGCTCGGGATATTTGACCACTTCAAAAAATCATACCTCTACATGCTTATGTACCTCTTCTCGGATCTTTTTTGCCCATTCTGGCCTCATTTTGTGAAGTTTCTACTTTACAGGTCTCATATTATGGTATGTTGGTATTATATGATGCATTATACTTCTTTCCACTATGGGCATGTCTTCATAGGACCAGGCAAAAACCTTTCCAGAAGTTGGATTCTCTAGTGATCAACATACTCTTTAAAGTTTTCTTCCAAATTCTACTTTGTGTTCTATAGGTCACTGAGTGACAAGTCTATCTCTATATCTGTGACATATTGGTTCATGAAAGCTTCAGCCAGCGCCCTCCAATCATACTTTACTTTATGTTCCAAGCTGTGGTACTAGACCACATACACTTATTCGGGTGACATCCCAAATATCTTTTGAACCTGGCGTTGGGATAAATCGGTAGAACTCATCAATGAGTCGTATTGACAGCGATAAACTTTTGGGTCTCCTTTCACCATTTTCGACATTTTGAATTGTGAAGGCACTTGTTCCTTGAATTCCATTGGATTTTAATATAACAAATCTTAATATATGCCCTTTATTTTACGAACTACCGTCTTCATTTGCTCCTTCAACTTTTGGAGCTCAGCCTCGGTTTGGGATTTACCCATTTTGTTTGTAGCATATTTGACCATGTCATCATCATCCAAGATTGGGATTTCTTCAGTCGTCCTATTTTTGGGCCCCTCGTGCCTCCTTTCACTAGCCTCGTTCCCCACTACCCGAGGTATCGTCTGCATTGCCGTCAAGTTGGCGATAGCATCAGTCATAATATGTAGTTGTTCCGTCATCTTGACCATTGTTGTTTCCAAATGGTCTACGTGAGAATTACTGTTGCTGGCCATTTCTGTGATTTGTTTCTCGACAAATCTACCTTACTCTCTAACTCACTATACTACTATGATGGTGATTATGCCCAAATATGACTTGCGGTTATCGCAGTATAGCTGGGGTGTCGATTACTCAGAGAGAAGGTTACAACAGAACTAATTTACTCAAACAAATACGTTAACAGTAACTTAAATAAAGAAACGAATGAATTAATAATATAAAATAAAAACTATGGAAAATAAATAAAAGATATCAGTAGAGAGATATGGCAAAGCATCAGGAATCCCTCTTGCATCAAACTCCTATATTTAGTTATTAATTCCCGTTATTACTCAGTTGAGGGTTTCACATCCCAAACCAACACCCGGAAGATATTCAATTCTACACATATTCAAATTCTAAGGTAATTAATGATTATTTTCTCTATGTTAACACCACACAAAAGTCATTGTTACGAGTTATCTAACGTCGACAATATACCCTCAAGCAATACTGCAGCAGAAGACCAACACGCAAAACAACTTTACCAGTCACAACTAAATTCGCAAACCACACATAGAAGAAGTATGACTGGATCTATATGGGATTTGACAAAACACAAATTCTGGGCTAAATTATCGAAAGATAATAAAGAACAATAAACATCAATTTTATTAAACATTAAAAGGTTATTAGGAATCAAAAACATAAACATAGAAACTCAAGTGTAAGAATTCATCCTTAGCTTTGCCAATGAGATTAGTTATCCATAAAAGAAATAAAGATAGCCTGGGATTGGAGATATATGTCGTTCTGAATTATCACGGATCTGCGTCCCGACTTTTATGCTCTAATTTATTCTCTCCAACTCTCGGCCTGCTTCTGATTTTGTTTTATCATGCGCAGCTCTCGGCCTGACGGCCTCTCTCGGCTACTCTCTAATTTCTTTTGTTCTTGTTCTCGGCAGCATCTTTTGTTGAGTGAGGAACGGACAAAACCGAGCGCAGCGGAAACCCGCCCGAGATCAAATCGCGAGCGAGTAAAATATATATATTTTTTTGTTTTAATTTTCGGCAGTCCTTAAAAAGTGGGTTTAAAATTTTTAATTACAAACTTAAAATTTCCAATGCATTAAAACATTTTCATGTATTAAAAATTACCATAAGTCCATTTAAAAATTTCAACACACTTTAATCAATTTATCAACTATTGACAAATTAAAACTAAGCATCCTAATTTTTTCCAACGCTTGAAAATAATCCAAACATACTAAAATTAATTTTCCAACATTTGAGAAATTAATTCAAGCATACAATATAATTTCCAACTCTTGAATAAATTAATCCAAGCATTCAAAATTAACATATCAACTATATACTAATTTTCAACACTTAGATTCTTGTAATTCCCCACATACATGCTACCAATTTATCCAACACTTCCATAACAATTTTTCTCAACTAAATTAATCAACAAATTGAACAAATAAATTCACAAATTAAATGTACCAACAAGCTTTGTCAATTGATCCTTCCTTCAAGCTTTTCCAAAATTTCCAAGCTTTAAGCTTTCTCCAAATTCCACCAAATTGAGCTACTCCAAGAACAAATCTTGGTGATCAAAAGATGGTTTGATCACTCAAGAGTGACAACCAACTTTTCCCCAAATTTTAACTCTTAAAACCCTAGGAAAAAGAAAACCACAATAACATAAATTAACCCTTAACACTTGAGGATTAATTCCATGGACTTGATTATATGTTGGGTAATATTTGGTGAGATTATTGGCTTGGATTTGAGAGCAAAACAAAACCAAAGCTTTTATTTCTTCAAAGGCTCGGCAGTGAGCTTGTGCAGAGGAAAAAAGATAAAACCAATTTTCTTCTTTTTACTTGATACGGCAGGCAGTAGGTAAGTTGAGAAAGAAGCCAAAAATCAATTATTTATTTTCGGCAGAAGCAGTGAGCCAAAGAGGAAAAACAAAGCAATTGTTTTTCATTTTCTTTTATTAATTAAAATTAATAAAATAAATCCAAGCCTTTCATTTAAACCATGGTTTAAGGGAATCTTTTCCATACACCACATATTCAAAAAATTTAACTCAACCAAAGTTAAATATTAATTCACCAACCAAGGTAACTAAAATTGCAATTAAAAGATTTTAGTTACTTTAACTAAAAATATTCAATTACATTAACTAAAGTTATTTTAATTAATTAAATCATTTATTTGCATAATCAAGTAATTAATTTTGTACATTAATTTAACAATTAAATTTATTTACTAATTAATTACTAATTTAATGTAAATCAAATTTACATCTATTATACAATAAACTTATATCAACTCTTGATATAAAATTAACTAATTCAATTTATCTCATGAATTATCGGATCAAACAATTTAATCCTTAAAACCCAAAAAATACTTTGTCAACATTTGACGAAAGGTCGCCCTAGTGCTCAACGAGTAAACTCAATATAATGGAACTCTCTAGGCTCACGTTCGGTTGTTATTTATATATATATATACATATATATCTCATATACTTATATACATATTTCATGAAGGCCTGTCCACCTACAAATCATGACTAAACAACACGACACGTCGAACCATACAAGTCGAGGTTAAAACGCTAATGTATAATCCCTTCGTCATATCTGTTTCCAATTGAGTAAGGTTATAGTTATACTGTCAAAACCTTATCTACTCAATATATGAAATTTTTCATCCTTATATTCCATTAATAAATAATATAGCAAAACTATTTTTGAATATTATTTATAATGTCAAAGAAACAATTTCTTCAACGAACTTTCGGCCAAAAGATTTCCGGAATATATTCTAAAAATTTCTAGAAACAAAATCCAACCATATGGACTGACGAATCCTCATATTAACACACACCGATCTTCGTGAGTATCGGTCTATACCTAACAGTCATCCAGAGGCCAGACCATGAAAGGTCTCTAACATGCATGGTATCAGGCACATAGGATCACTCACAAGACCACCGTGGTGTCTCAAGTCAAAGGACCACAATAACTACTCAACTTGAAAAGATAACTATTGACAGTTTTATGGAATATCTATTAGTCATCTTTTATGAGTTAATTCAACATTCATTCAACTAATGAATATCTGCATTTCTATACGAACTTCCGCTAAGCTCACAGTCCGTTGAGACAAACCATATGTCCATTACATATATAGACAATGCACTAGTCTTACCAATATAATGACCGACCCATGTCAATATATCTAGACTAGGAATAATTTATATTCGAGAGAAATTGTGATATTTCTCAACACCATTTGCAACTCTTGCAACTATATCACCATATGTTGTAACTCTCGGGTCTTTACCAATTTCATATAAGGTTCCGAGTGTAACTCGAAATCTCTAACTCTTAGAGTAATCTAACTCTTAGATTTACAATATATAAATAAAAGTAAGAGTTTTACCATATAAATAAATAAATAACCATGATAAAATAAATATTATATTGCATAAATATCAAATATTCATACAAAAAGTGAATGGTGCTCGATCACCATTTCCAACATCTTTGCCCTTTAATAATGAAACCCTCATCTTCTCCTGCAGCCACGTCATTCTTTCCTTTTTATTATGCGTCGCACTGTCTTTGTTTATTTGTTTTATCTTTGCCTCTCTTGTGGTCTTCGTTTAGTGCACTGCCATCTTGCTCTTAGGGTTTTTCATGTTGCATGCAGCCCAATTCTCTCCATGCGCACGCTCCTTGTTTGATTCATGCAAAGCCACGTTGAAACTGTTGCATGGGCATTTAGAATAGGCAATTTGAACCCTAATTCCAACCTGCAAAATAAATAGAAAATGGATAAAATAATTTAAATGATTGAATATTTCCTAAATTAATATTAAGGTCAAAATCATTTAAAAATATATTATATAAAACTTAATACCGAACACTTTCTAAATTAATATAATGATCAAATTTATATAATAAAATGTAAAATATAGAATTAAATACTTGTCAATAAACCCGAATAAGTGCTGTTTCAAAGTACATTTTCATGCACTTATCAAAACCCCAAACCAGCTAATTGCTAATCCCTAGCAATTTATGCGCAAAATAAAATAAATAAAAATAAAAAATAAATAAAAACAATCTAAGCCACTTTCATAGGGATCACGATTGCATTTAGCGTATGCAACAAGCCTTTAAACCCCTAGGTATCCCTAGGGGACAAGTTATAGTCTCGTGAGGGCTTACAATGACGACACCCACAAACGTCATGCAAAACGCACAATCATGCAAAAATAAAAATTACATAGTCCCAATAGTCTCACATAATTTTGTCCTCAAAAAATGCCTAGTAATGAAACCAGAGAACCTTCAAAGTACTCAACGTAACTCAAATCCAGGACATTGAATAAATCATATAAGTCAGACTCACAGTGTGTGTGTGTGAAAAGGTTCATTCACCACTTCATTCCCAGGTAAGCTAACTCAATGATTTCGTTTTAAAATTTGGGATCGAAGGGTCAAACCAACCTAGATATCTCAATTAAGTTATGTAGTTACTTTTATGTGCTCAATATGGTATGATTTATCTTTTTCTTTCTTGCCTCTTTTTGCTTTTCTTTTTGAACTTTTTTTCTTTTTATTTCTTCATTTTTTTATATTAACACACCTACCCTTTAAGGTAGCATTTATCCTCATGGTGGTCCTAATACTAGCCCATGGGTAGCTTCACGCTTATCGGTTATAGGTGGTTTATTTTCTTTCTTCAGAGTCTTTTTCTTTTATTCTCAACCATACCACACAGCATAACGCAATCAAATTAGAATAGACATCTAAGCAAACGGTCATTCATCGACATACAATTTCTTCAACCAGTCACATTACTAACTACTTAGGCTTTCACTGCTAAAAACCTATAATTAAGTGCTTACGAGTCTAACATAGATAAATTTCTCAAAACATCATATAAAAGTACATTAAATGACTTATCGTTTCTAAGATTTCATCCTAAAATAAACAATATCATAATTGGATTTAAGTTTAACTATCAAGGACTAAAAACAAACAAAACAACAATTGTTTTTTATATGACACTTATTTATAACAGGTATTATCATGCGCACGCATACAAACTATCTAAGCTATTTTCGTAGGGATCACAATTGCATTTAGCGTATGCAACAAGCCTTTAAACCCTTAGGTGTCCCTAGTGGACGAGTTACAGTCTCGTGAGGGCTTATAGCGATGACACAGAAAAATGTCATGCAAAACACCCAATCATGCAAAAATAAAAATTACATAGTCCCAATAGTCTCACATAATTTTGTCCCCAAAAAATGTGTAGTAATGAAACCAGAGAACCTTCAAAGTACTTAACGTAACTCAAATCCAGGACCTTGAATAAATCATCTAAGCCAGACTCACAGTGTGTGTGAAAAGGTTCATGCACAACTTTATTCCCAGGTAAGCTAACTTAATGATTTCATTTTAAAAATTAGGATTGATGGGTCAAACCAACCTAGATATCTCAATTAAGTTATGTAGTTACTTTTCTGTGCTCAATATGGTATGATTTCTCTTTTTCTTTCTTGCCTCATTTTGCTTTTATTTTTGAACTTTTTTTTTTCTTTTTCTGTCTTCATTTTTTTTTTTATTTTAACACACCTACCCTTTAAGGTAGCATTTCTCCTCATGGTGGTCATAATACTCGCCCATGGGTAGCTTCACGCTTATCGATTATAGGTGGTTTATTTTCTTTCTTCATGGACTTTTTCTTTTATTCTCAACCATACCAAACATCATAACACAAGCAAATCAGGATAGACATATAAGCAAACGGTCATTCATCGACATACAATTTATTCAACTAGTCACTTTACTAACTACTCAGGCTTTCAGTGCTAAAAACCTATAATTAAGTGCTTACGAGTCTAACATAGATAAATTACTCAAAACATCAGATAAAAGTATATTAAAGGACTTATCGTTTCTAAGATTTCATCCTAAAACAAACAATATCATCATTGGATTTAAGTTTAACTATCAAGGACTAAAAACAAACAAAACAACAATTGTTTTTTTTATATGACACTTATTTATAACATGTATTATCATGCACATGCATACAAAATATCTAAGCCACTTTCGTAGGGATCACGATTGCATTTAGCGTATGCAACAAGCCTTTAAACCCCTAGGTGTCCTTAGTGGATGAGTTATAGTCTCGTGATGGCTTACAGCGACGGTACCGACAAACGTCATGCAAAACACAAAATCATGCAAAAATAAAAATTACATAGTCCCAATAGTCTCACATAATTTTGTCCTCAAAAAATTCCTAGTAATGAAACCAGAGAACCTTCAAAGTACTCAACGTAACTCAAATCCAGGACCTTTAATAAATCATCTAAGCCAGACTCACAGTGTGTGTGTGAAAAGGTTCATGCACAGATTTATTCCCAGGTAAGCTAACTCAATGATTTCGTTTTAAAAATTGGGATCGATGGATCAAACCAACCTAGATCTCAATTAAGTTATGTAGTTTTTTTTTTGTGCTCAATATGGTATGATTTTTCTTTTTTCTTTCTTGCCTCTTTTTGCTTTTATTTTTTAACTTTCTTTTTCTTTTTTTTCTTCATTTTTTTTATTTTAACACACATACCCTTTAAGGTAGCATTTCTCTTCATGGTGGTCCTAATACTCGCCCATGGGTAACTTCACGATTATTGGTTATAGGTGGTTTATTTTCTTTCTTCATAGAAATTTTCTTTTATTCTCAACCATACCACACATCATAACCCAAGAAAATTAGGATAGACATCTAAACAAATGGTCATTCATCGACATATAATTTCTTCAACTAGTCACTTTTCTAATCACTCAGGCTTTTACTGCTAAAAACCTATAATTAAGTGCTTACGAGTCTAACATAGATAAATTACTCAAAACATCAGATAAAAGTACATTAAATGACTTATTGTTTCTAAGATTTCATTCTAAAACAAACAATATCATCATTGGATCTAAGTTTAACTATCAAGGACTAAAAACAAACAAAACAATAATTTTTTTTTATATGACTCTTATTTATAACAGGTATTATCATGCACATGCATACTAACTATCTAAGCCACTTTCGTAGGGATTACGATTGCATTTAGCGTATGCAACATGCCTTTAAACCCCCAGGTGTCCCTAGTGGACGAGTTATAATCTCGTGAGGGCTTACAGCGACGACACCCACAAACATCATGCAAAATACACAATCATGCAAAAATAAAAATTACATAGTCCCAATAGTCTCAAATAATTTTGTCCTCAAAACATTCCTAGTAATGAAACCAGACAACCTTCAAAGTACTCAACGTAACTCAAATCCAGGACCTTGAATAAATCATCTAAGCTAGACTCACAGTGTGTGTGTGAAAAGGTTCATGCATAGCTTTATTCCCAGGTAAGCTAACTCAATGATTTCATTTTATAAATTGTGATCGATGGGTCAAACCAACATAGATATCTCAATTAAGTTATGTAGTTGCTTTTCTGTGCTCAATATGGTATGATTTCTCTTTTTCTTTCTTGCCTCTTTTTGCTTTTCTTTTTGAACATTTTTTTTTTCTTTCTTCATTTTTATTTTAACAAACCTACCATTTAAGGTAGCATTTCTCCTCATGGTGGTTCTAATACTCGCCCATGGGTAGCTTTATGCTTATCGGTTATAGGTGGTTTATTTTCTTTCTTCAGAGACTTTTTCTTTTATTCTCAATCATACCACACATCATAACACAAGAAAATCATGATAGACATATAAGCAAACGATCATTCATCGACATACAATTTATTCAACTAGTCGCTTTACTAACTACTCAGGCTTTCACTGTTAAAAACCTATAATTAAGTGCTTACGAGTCTAACATAGATAAATTACTCAAACATGAGATAAAAGTACATTAAAGGACTTATCGTTTCTAAGATTTCATCCTAAAACAAACAATATCATCATTGGATTTAAGTTTAACTATCAAAGACTAAAAATAAACAAAACAACAAATTTTTTTATACGACACTTATTTATAACTGGTATTATCATGTGCATACATACACCCCCACACTTAAAACTTGCATTGTCCTCAATGTAAGATAAATGTAAAGAAAAAGGATTAAGGAACAACACTACCAGGTGCGGAGTTGATCAGGTTCTTGCTGGTGCGATTTTAGTTGTGTGGCTGTGTAGGTTGTGTTAACTCCTGCATAACACTTATGCAAACAGAAAAAATAAACATGTAGTTAGAACATAATAATATAAAACTAAATAAAATAAAATACAGATGCAAGGGTTGCCTCCATGCTAGCGCTAAGTATACCGTATTCAGCCAGACGTAACCATTTAAGCTGTCATGGTGGTTTCCATCTAGCATACTGATGAAGGCATGAGAGGGAATTTATGTCTAGTTGTGGCATTGTTTCCATTGATCCTCCAGGGTCTGGTGGTTGAAAGTCTTGGCTCCACATATTTAAGAGGCGACCCAATCTCCTTTTTAATTTCCCAGGTATCATCTTCAATTGAACACGAGCTCTCATTTTCCTCATTTTACGATTCTTTGGGATCACTTTCACTTCAGGAGGATTTGATTTATGTTGTAGAGAAACTGTTTCTGACAGCACTGCTTCGAGCATGTATGTACTTTGACACTCATCATCATCCTCTGGTTGTTTTTCAACATGAAAAATGTTCACCTCTAGAGTCATATTTCCAAATGATAGCTTCATTATACCGTTCCTGCAATTGATAAGGGCATTAGCTGTGGCAATAAAAGGGCTTCCTAAGATAAGCGGAATTTTGGACTCAGTGTTAACCATAAACTAGGTGTCTAAAATTAGGAAGTCAATAGGGTAGTAGAATTTATCAATTTGGACTAAGACATCCTCGACTACTCCCCGTGGTGTTCTAATGGATCGGTCAGCTAATTGTAAAACTACTGATATAGTTTTAATCTCGCCAAGCCCTAACTGCACATAAATCGAATATGGCATGAGATTAACACTAGCACCTAAATCTAATAATGCTTGACCAAACTCATGGGTGCCAATGTGGTAGATTATGGTAGGACATCCCCGATCTTTATAATTTGGTGGAGTCATCTGTTCAATTACTACACTTGCCTGCTTTGTCAAGAATGCAGTCTTTTTCACATTATATTTTCTCTTAATGGTGCATAGATCCTTCAAAATCTTCCCATAAGTAGGAATTTGTTTTATCACATGTAATAGCGGAAGGTTGATCTTTACTTTCTTCAAATGTTCTAGGATCTCACCATTTGGGTCTAGAGCTCTCACAGTGGGCCCAAGTGTTTGTGGGAAAGGTACTATTGGTTGGAAATGTGGCATTGTTTCTTCCTGAGTGGTACTTATACCATTATCTTTGGGGGTCATATGATGTGATCCTAGCTGCACCTGATTCGGCCCAGACTACAACCGATCCAATCCATGTACCGGTTGGACCAATTACAAGACACAGAGCTAGGAGGATCAAAGACGATATGGCAGGTCTGGCCCAACATCATGTAGCTGACTTGAACAAGCAGGTTCGAGACCAATTGGACTTCAAGGAAGAGGGTTCAAGAGTTATACACTTGACTCAAGTCATCGAGGAGCAGCATGAATCGTTTTCAGTTATTTAGGCATATTTATTATTTATTTGCATGTATGGAACCAACGGGGATTACCGTTTTTATTTATTATTTGGGTTAGTTTATTTTATTTAGTTATTGGTTCAAAGTGGGCTAGAAATTAGGAATTATGGGCTTTTAGTTGATAATGGGTAGTTTAGGGCTATATTAGTCTTTTTAGCTCTCTTAGGGTTTGAGTATGTTACTATTTAAACTCAAAAACAACTCTTAATGAAGCACCCTATTTTTTGTGCGTGAATAGTAACTTATTTTCTTGAGATTGAGAAAATTTTTATCATCGTTCAGTGATTGAACAAAGACTTATCAAAGGGTTGGCATCCTTTGTGGCGTCCTATTTGCTGGCAAAATTCATCTGAGGCTATCTCCAAGGGTTTTCAAGGACAGGTTCTTTGGGGGTCTACGGGATCTTGGATCGGGTTTCGTCTGTTTCACATCCTGTTTCGTATTAATTGGTATCAGAGCCAGGTTTCAGGTCTGACTTTTATTTTTTTTATTTTTCTGTTTCTTCTTTGTTTCTTTCGTTATCTCAACTCTTGTTTACGTTAGTGTCAAAAAAAAAATCCTTCAACTGCGTGAGTCAGTAAACCAAAAAAAAAAAAAAAAAAATTTATTCCATCAAATAACTTTTGGCTTTACTGTGCATGTTGATATAGGCAGTTTCTTCTTTATTCTAAATTGTTTGTCCTATAAATTGAAGTGTGACATTATTGTTGTTTTTTTTAAAAAAAAAAAAAAAGTTCACGCCTGTGAACAGGAAAAAAAAAAAACACAAAGTTCACGCCTGTGAACAGGAAAAAAAAAAGAAAAAAAAAAGAGAGAAACACACTTATCTTATTTATTTTATTATTTCAATTTGCACTCTAGTTTTAGGTTTTATTGATCGAGTATCGTCGTTGCTTCTCGAGTCACGTCTTATATTACTTGATGCCCTTATTCCCTTTGATTCATTGTGGATTTTGCTGACTTTTTGGACTACACACGGATTGTGCAATCCATTGGTGGTTAGCGTTCGACATTGAACAGAGGTAATTTTTCGAAGAGAGTGCTTGAGAGAGAGTGAAACACGAGAGTTCGTGAGGTTCTATTTGTTTAATTATTTTTTTTTTCTTGTTATTACTAATCTATTTGTTAAGTAAGATGACAGAGCAAGATATGAATGTGGATGAGAGGTTTAATACCATGGAGAAGAGTATGGCTGAGTTCCGGGAGATGTTTGGAACTATGAATGCGGCAATAGAGAGGTTGTCGAGGGAGGTTACTAGTCTCCAATTCTCTAGTGTTCAGAAGGAGGTTGAGGGGCCACAACAATCTAGGCCGAGACAGACAGAGCAACAACCACCTAGGGTACCTATACATGAGGTTGAGGCAGAGAATAATCTGGATGATATAGAGCAGTTGGATGAGTTCGAAGATGAGGAGGATAAGTATGGACCGCGGGATAGGCGGTATGAGAGGAGATATGAGAGACGGGATAGGAGGTTTGATGAGCGGAAAGGTTTTCAGAGAGGAGAAAGAAGGGCCTATGGGGGAGAAAATAGACGATTTGATGATAGGTTTGGTGACAGATTTGGAGATAGATATGGGAGAGATGCATATGATGAGCATAATTATGCTTATCGGAGGGAGCCTGACAGGAGAGATCATGGTATGAGAGATGATATTGATGGTGACCTAGGTAGTATCAAGATGAAAATTCCATCTTTCCACGGCAGAAATGATCCAGAGGCGTACTTGGACTGGGAAAGGAAGATTGAGTTAATCTTTAATTGTCATAGGTATTCTGATGAGAAAAGGGTGAAGTTGGCTGCAATTGAGTTTACAGACTATGCGGTGATTTGGTGGGATCAGTTGGTAACTAATAGGAGGAGGAACCATGAGAGGCCAGTTGATACTTGGGAGGAGTTAAAGGCTCTTATGCGTAAGAGGTTCATTCCAAGCCACTATTACAGAGAATTATATCAGAAGCTACAACATTTGTATCAGGGTTCGAAGAGTGTTGAGGACTATCATACAGAGAGATGGAGGTAGCAATGATTAGGGCGAATGTGGTGGAGGATAGAGAAGCCACGATGGCTCGGTTTTAGGAGGGTTAAATAAGGAGATTGCAAGTGTAGTTGAGTTGCATCATTATGTGGAGTTGGAGGATATGCTACATATGGCGATCAAGGTAGAAAGACAGTTGAGGAAGAAATCCGCATCTAGATACACTACACAGGGAACTTCTGCTTGGAGGGAAGGGGAAGTGGCCTAGTAATGACGGAGAGATGAGGGTTTCAATAAGCCCAGGGCTGATAGTGGTAAGGGTAAAGGAGAAATAGAGGCTGGTAGAGTTAAGGTTAAGTCTGAAGTGGTAATTCCAAAATCCAAGGAGGTAAAGTGTTTTAAGTGCTTAGGTTGGGACATTATGCATCACAGTGCCCCAACAAGCGAACACTAATAGTGAAGGATGATGGTAATATCGATTCCACAGATGAGGAGGTGGAAGATGAGATGCCTGCATTAGAGGATGCTAATGATGATGAGGGAGCAGCATACCCACTAGATAACCTGTCGCTTGTGTCTAGGAGAGCATTGACAGCACAGATAGTTGAGGAGGAGACCGAGCAGCAGAGAGAGAATATTTTTCATACTAGGTGTAGCGTGAATGGGAAGTCATGTAGTATGATCGTAGATGGGGGTAGTTGCACCAACGTGGCTAGCACAGCATTGGTGGCAAGATTGGGATTGTCATGTTTGGCCCATCCTAAGCCATATAGGCTACAATGGCTTAATGAGTGTGGTGAGATCAGGGTGACCAAGCAGGTATTGTTGACTTTTACCATTGGACCTTACACGGATGAGGTGTTGTGTGATGTGGTACCAATGCAGGCAGGTCACATACTTTTGGGGAGGCCGTGGCAGTTCGATAGGAAGGTGATACATGATGGGTTTCGAAACAAATATTCTTTCCAGCATAAGGGCAAGCCCATTACATTATACCCTTTGACACCAAAACAGGTTCATGATGATCAAGTCAAATTACAGTTGGAAAGGGAAGAGAGAGAGAGAGAGAGAGAGAAGCCGCATCCTTGGGGGATAAGAGTGATAATAGTGAGAAAATGAGATCTAAACACGAGAGTGGGGGAAACACTGGGATTAGAACTGAGAGTAAACCCAAGGGAAATGGGGCTGAGGGAGAGAGTGAGAAGAAAGGAGAGTGAAAAAGAGTTTTTATCTTGGTGAGGGAGAAGTGAGGAGAGCCTACAAAGCTGGCAAACTCATGTTGCTGCTAGTGTATAAAGACACACCACACTTTTCTTTACTTACTAACACTAACAATTCACTTCCTGTTTCTATTTCTTCTCTTTTGCAGGAATTTGAAGACGTACTCACAGAGGACATTCCTAATGGGCTTCCACCCATTCGAGGGATAGAACATCAGATTGATTTCGTGCCTGGATCTGTCATTCCTAATAGACCCGCATATAGGAGTAATCCTGAGGAGACCAAGGAACTTCAAAGGCAAGTTGAGGAGCTGATGGAGAAGGGTTACGTACGAGAGAGTATGAGCCCGTGCGCAGTACCAGTGTTATTAGTGCCTAAGAAGGATGGGACGTGGCGTATGTGCGTGGATTGTCGTGCCATCAATAATATCACGGTAAAGTATCGACATCCCATTCCTAGGCTAGATGATATGTTAGATGAACTACATGGATCTAAGATTTTTAGTAAAATTGACCTTAAGAGTGGATATCACCAGATTCGTATGAGAGAAGGTGACGAGTGGAAGACCGCTTTTAAAACTAAGTATGGGTTATATGAGTGGTTAGTAATGCCTTTTGGTTTAACAAACGCCCCTAGTACTTTTATGAGACTTATGAACCATGTGTTGCGTGCATGTATAGGGAAGTTTGTAGTGGTCTATTTTGATGACATATTAGTATACAGTAAATCTTTAGATGAACATGTAGATCATTTGAAAAGTGTGCTTGATATTTTAAGAAAAGAAAAATTATTTGCTAATTATAAGAAATGCACATTTTGCATGGATAGAGTCGTTTTTCTTGGTTTTGTAGTGACTGCAGATGGCATAGAGATGGATGAAGAGAAAGTTAAAGCGATTAGAGATTGGCCAACACCTACTACAGTGTCTGAGGTTAGAAGCTTTCATGGATTAGCGAGTTTCTACAGGCGCTTTGTGAAGGATTTCAGTAGCATAGCCGCACCATTGACTGAGGTAGTCAAAAAGACTGTTGGATTTCAGTGGGGTGAAGCTCAAGAGAGTGCATTCAGACTCTCAAGGGAAGGTTATGCAGTGCACCAGTTCTCGCACTACCTAACTTTGAGAGCACATTTGAGATAGAGTGTGACGCAAGCGGAATAGGTATTGGGGCAGTATTGATGCAAGAGAAAAGACCTATTGCGTACTTCAGTGAAAAGTTGAACGGGGCAGCGTTGAGGTATCCTACGTACGATAAGGAGTTGTATGCACTTGTTCGAGCACTGGAGAGATTGGCAGCATTACCTATGGCCTAAAGAGTTCGTGATACACACAGATCATGAGAGTTTGAAACACCTTAAAGGGCAAGGAAAACTGAACAAGAGGCATGCTAAATGGATGGAGTTTGTAGAGACATTCCCGTACGTCATTCGCTACAAACAAGGTAAGGAAAATGTAGTTGCAGATGCCTTGTCACGCATGTATGTTTTACTTACTTCTTTAAGTGCTAAAATGTTAGGATTTGAATTTATTAAAGAGCTTTATGCATGTGATGTGGATTTTTGTGATATATATGCTGCATGTATTAAATCTGCATTTAGTAAATTCTACCAGCATGAGGGATTTCTGTTTAGAGAAAATAAGTTGTGCATTCCTTCTTGTAGTATGCGTGAGCTATTAGTGAGAGAGGCTCATGGAGGTGGACTAATGAGACATTTTGGAATTAGTAAGACCCTAGAAACCTTAAATGAGCATTTTTACTGGCCTAAGATGAAAGCGATGTAGAGCGAATTTGTGATCGGTGTCTCACTTGTAGAAAGGCCAAATCTAGGGTGAAGCCTCATGGATTATATCTCCATTACCTGTACCTAGTGAACCATGGGTAGATATTTCGATGGATTTTGTGTTGGGTTTACCTAGGACTAAACGAGGTAAGGATTCCATTTTTGTAGTGGTTGATAGATTTAGCAAAATGGCACACTTTATTGCATGCCATAAAACTGATGATGCCACTAATATATCAGACTTATTCTTTAGGGAAGTAGTACGACTACATGGGATTCCTAGGAGTATAGTTTCTGATAGAGATGTTAAATTCTTGAGTCATTTCTGGAAGGTTTTGTGGGGTAAGCTAGGGACTAAATTACTTTATTCTACTACGTGTCACCCTCAAACAGATGGACAGACAGAGGTGGTCAATAGGACTTTGACTCAATTGCTTCGCACTATAGTCACTAAAAATCTAAAATCATGGGAAGAGTGTTTGCCATTTATAGAGTTTGCATACAATAGGTGCATTCATTCTTCTACTTCATATTCACCTTTTGAAATTGTATATGGCTTTAACCCACTAACACCATTGGATTTATTGCCTTTGCCTGTTGAGGAAAGAGTAGGTTTAGATGGGAAAAAGAAAGCAGAATTGGTGAAACAAATACATGAGAAAGCACGTGAACACATATTACGGAAAAATGAGCAGTACGCTTCTCATGCGAATAAAGGCCGTAAACGCGTGGTGTTTGAGCCTGGTGATTGGGTTTGGTTACACATGCGTAAGGAAAGGTTTCGGCTCAACGAAGATCCAAGCTTCAACCCCGAGGAGATGGTCCTTTTCAAGTCATCGAAAGGATCAATGATAATGCATATAAGCTTGATCTGCCTGCTGGTGAGTATAATGTTTCTGCTTCATTTAATGTTTCTGATTTGTCCCCTTTTGATGCAGGTGTCGATTCGAGGTCGAATCATTTTCAAGAGGGAGGGGATGATGTGATCCTAGCTGCACCTGATTCGGCCCAGACTACAACCGATCCAATCCATGTACCGGTTGGACCAATTACAAGACACAGAGCTAGGAGGATCAAAGACGCTATGGCAGGCCTGGCCCAACATCATGTAGCTGACTTGAACAAGCAGGTTCGAGACCAATTGGACTTCAAGGAAGAGGGTTCAAGAGTTATACACTTGACTCAAGTCATCGAGGAGCAGCATGAATCGTTTTCAGTTATTTAGGCATATTTATTATTTATTTGCATGTATGGAACCAACGGGGATTACCGTTTTTATTTATTATTTGGGTTAGTTTATTTTATTTAGTTATGGGTTCAAAGTGGGCTAGAAATTAGGAATTATGGGCTTTTAGTTGATAATGGGTAGTTTAGGGCTATATTAGTCTTTTTAGCTCTCTTAGGGTTTGAGTATGTTACTATTTAAACTCAAAAACAACTCTTAATGAAGCACCCTATTTTTTGTGCGTGAATAGTAACTTATTTTCTTGAGATTGAGAAAATTTTTATCATCGTTCAGTGATTGAACAAAGACTTATCAAAGGGTTGGCATCCTTTGTGGCGTCCTATTTGCTGGCAAAATTCATCTGAGGCTATCTCCAAGGGTTTTCAAGGACAGGTTCTTTGGGGGTCTACGGGATCTTGGATCGGGTTTCGTCTGTTTCACATCCTGTTTCGTATCATCATATATGGTGTTGGACGTGTCCTGCAAACCTACCTTCGTACCACTCCTAGTGAATATGGCATCAACACATTTTACATTGGTTGTTTCATGATCACCACATGCCATGTGTTGGCCTAGTTGATTTGGTTGAGTTTGAGATATGAATTTTCCTTGTTCGTGCACACTCAGGACATTAGTTAACTTAGAGATCTAACTCTTAATCTTCCTATTATCTTCAGGTACTTGAGCTATCAATGACTCAAACCTTTGATTTATTTTATTTTGGGCTTCCACAATCACCTTCTGGGCTTCCACGAATGCTTGAACGGTATCCTCTAAAGAATTCCTAGGAACGGTAGGTGTGTGATACTGAAGGGCACTATAACCTCTAGGTGGTGGTGTTTGACTCGGCTGATGAGACTCATGTTTCCAACTAAGGTTGTGATGGTTCCTCCAACTAGGATTATAGGTGTCTGAGTAAGGTGTGTAAGGATTTTGGTACGTCCCTAATGCATGGCATTGTTCGTCATATGTCTCTCTCATCTCACCATATACCGGACACTCTTGGAGTTCTAGCTGGGCTACTGAATGCATTGTCTTGTTGTCTTTGGCTATTAAGGAATCTATCTGTCTAGTTAACATCTCAACTTGTGTCTTAAGGCTATCATCTTCCCTAAAGTGATGTACGCTTCTGCTAGAAGAAGTGTGTGTCCTATCAGTGTTGTCTAAGGCATTGGGTCCAGTCCAAGTATGAGATTTCTTAGCTAGGTCATCTAAATAGTCGAGTGCCTCATCAGAGCCCTTTTAGATAAACTCACCATTGCATATTGTCTCAACGAATTGGCGCTCCCTAGGGGTCAGTCAATCATATAAATAACTTACTAAACGCCAACTCTCATATCCATGGTGAGGGCAACTAGCTAACAACTCTTTATACCGCTCCCACGTTTGATAAAAGGTCTCACTGTCTCTCTGGGAGAAGGTGAAGATTTTTCTTTTCAGGGCATCCGTCTTATGGTGTGGGAAGTATTTGTCGAAAAATGCTTGGGTCATCTCGCCCCACGATCCTATTGACCTAGGTCTTAAAGAATACAACTAGCTCTTAGCTCTATCCTTAAGAGCAAAGGGAAATGACTTAAGTCTAATTGTGTCAGTGGTTCCAAACCGGTCATGGAAGGTTGCTACTACCTCTTCAATCTCCCTAATGTGCACGTAAGGATTTCGCTCTCTAAACCGTGAAAAGTTGGAAGATATTGTATCATTCCAGGCCTAAAGTCTATGTGTGGTGCATTAATGGGAAACATTATGCACGAAGGTGTAGCTGTGCGAGTTGGGTGGAGGTACTCTTCAATAGTCCTCCTAGGTGGTCTCTCGTATTCACTCATATTATGTGCGCTAGACACGGATGGTGTAGAAAAAAGATTTTCAAATGTGTTTTCAGAATCTGAACTTTCTTCTTCAGTCATAACAAATCTACCAAATCTATCTCTACGTCTAGACATGCAATTTAAGTTCAAATAATACGAGAAAAATAAAAATAAATAAAATTAAATTAAATTAACACAAAAATAAAAGACTAGAATTAAAAGAATCAATTAAAATAAATAAAATTAAAACTGAAATAAAATTAAAATAAGTAAATAAAATAGGTAACAACAAAAAAAATAAAGAAGGAATGAAGTTACTGCTTCGTTGTTGACTAAGAAAACCTGCTCATTTTGCTTGCAAACCGTCTCCCCGGCAACGGCGCCAAATTTTGATTACGCCCAAATATGACTTACGGTTATCACAGTATAGCTGGGGTGTCGATTCCTCAGAGATAAGGTTACAACGGAACTAATTTACTCAAACAAATACGTTAACAGTAACTTAAATAAAGAAACGAATGAATTAATAATATAAAATAAAAACTATGGAAAATAAATAAAAGATATCAATAGAGAGATATGGCAAAGCATCGGGAATCCCTCTTGCATCAAACTCCTATATTTAGTTATTAATTCCTATTATTACTCAGTTGAGGGTTTCACATCCTAAACCAATACCCGGAAGATATTCATTTCTACACATATTCAAATTCTAAGGTAATTAATGATTATTTTCTCTATGTTAACAACACACAAAAGTCATCGTTACAAGTTATCTAACATCGACAATATACCCTCAGATAATACTGCAGCAGAAGACCAACACGTAAAACAACTTTACCAGTCACAACTGAATTCGCAAACCACACATAGAAGAACATGACTGGATCTATATGAGATTTGACAAAACACAATTTTTGGGCTAAATAATCGAAAGATAATAAAGAACAATAAACATCAATTTTATTAAACATTAAAAGGTTCTTAGGAATCAAAAACTTAAACATAGAAACTCAAGTGCAAGAATTCATCCTTACCTTTGCCTAGGAGATTAGTTCTCCATAAAAGAAATAAAGATAGCCTGGGATAGGAGAGACATGTCGTTCTGAATTATCACGGCTCCGCGTCCCGGCTTCTGTGCTCTGATTTCTTCTCTCCAACTCTCGGCCTGCTTCTGATTTTGTTTTATCATGCGCAGCTCTCGACCTGACTGCCTCTCTCGGCTGCTCTCTAATTTCTTTTGTTCTTGTTCTCGGTAGCAGATTTGCCCTTTAATAATGAAACCTTCATCTTCTCCAACACCACGTCCTTCTTTCCTTTTTATTATGCGACGCACTGCCTTTGTTTATTTGTTTTATCTGCGCCTCTCTTGTTGTCTTCGTTTAATGCATTGCCATCTTGCTCTTAGGGTTTTTCACGTTGCATGCAGCCCAATTCTCTCCATGCGCACGCTCCTTGTTTGATTCATGCAAAGCCATGTTGAAACCGTTGCATAGGCATTTAGAATAGGCAATTTGAACCCTAATTCCATCCTGCAAAATAAATAGGAAATCGGTAAAATAATTTAAATGATTGAATATTTCCTAAATTAATATTAAGGTCAAAATCATATTAAAAATATATTATATAAAACTTAATACTGAACACTTTCTAAATTAATATAATGATGAAATTTATATAATAAAATGTAAAATATAGAATTAAATACTTGACAATAAACTCGAATAAGTGCTGTTTCAAAGTACATTTCCATGCACTTATCAGATGGTTATAATCAAAAGAGGATAGTATGATGCGTGTATACATGTAATTCTCAGTCATCGACATATATCCTTCCAACCTTATTTCTCCTGCACATGTGGTAATTCTAATATTTTCCATAGGTTTGGCTTAGCTTATACACCAATGGAGAGAACATAAACATGTTCTCTCATATGCTAAAAGGTAAACTTTGACTACTTTGGTTCATTTCCATCATTAAAAGACATAGATCGCCTATTTATAAAAAAAGACTAAGCCTAATAACGGTTGGTTGGGATGGGCTTAAGACATTTAGGAATATCTCATTGGGGCAAAACAAAATTTACCCTTCTGGATGAAGGCCAGTGCAGGTATTATGTTTTGGGTACTTTTGGATCATAACTGATCATTTTAGGCTCAACGAGATTTGTATACATGGTGGCCCATTGACATTTCAGAGTATTTGGCCTAATTATCATGAAATACGAAATTTTCTCAATTGAAAAAGCCCAACATGTTTGCATCTTACAATAAAAGGATCAAATCACTTCAAAATGGTCAGAGTCCAATCACAAGCATTAGAGAGGCCTAGTCTTAAGGAAAAATAACCATTGGCTTTCATGTGGGCTAATCAAGGGTATGAATTAGGCTCTTGTTGGCGAAGGGTTGTTCAAAACTAGGTCTCTATATCCAATGGTTCCATCTACCAATGAACACACATTTTGTATACCCAATGATACAGCTTGTCCAAAAATAGGTCTCCCTACCCAAGAGTTCAATCTTCCAAATGGACGCACCAATATTCAAGGATATGTACCAACAAGTGATGGTTATCATTACTTATAAATCCACCACCTTGAGTGAAAGCGATTTCTAAATATGTAACCTCATCATAGTTAAAAGGGTATGCAAAAGATGAAGACATGGTTAACTTCAATCTTACCATAAATACTAGAAGGAATTTTTTGGGGTTGATTCTCTATCCTCAGTGGAGTCACCGATGTAAAAGTGAATTGAGTTTTATCGCTATGCTTATGGCGTCAACAATCATGATACTATTAGGCTCGTAGTCCGTAGAGAGTATGGATAGCCCCACAGGGGGACTAACCGGAGAATAAAAGAGTCACCACCCAATATGAAACACTGAGAGTGATTTAAGTCCGCACTACACCTTTCGCAAGGTCCAATCTTAAACTCATTTTCGAAATGGTCCCTTACTGATGCCAGTATAATATTCAGGTTCAAAAGAGGTATCACCACTTCTTATAATACAATAACATGCTACGTAATTTATATAACATACAAGTACGCAAACATGAATAATAAAAAGGTAAATAAAGCGAGTAATTGTCCATAAATTATTACAACATTAGCAAAAATAATAATAAAAAAGATCAAAGTGAACATCTTAAAATCCTAGCCTCGAAGAGGCTCGAGTGGACATTGTGTATAGTTGGTCGGATATTCATCATAATATTAATATCTCGCCGGACTTGCCAAAAGTTTGGTCGGATGTTAAGTGTAAACCAAAATCACAAAAAGTATAAGCAGTAACATATATAATAATGAAAAAAAAATTGATAAACACAGAACCTAGAAACACTAAGTAAATAACATGAAACAAGTAAACCACGAAAGACATAACAAATAAATGACCGGAAGTAATGAGAATAATGCAAAACAGTATAGTTATAGACATGAAAACGAAACAGATAAAACAATCATCTTCACATTGGTATGTGAAGTTGTATCCCGAGTGCAAACTATATTACTGTCGATTTAGAATCAGCTATGAAATTTATGTTTGGGTTTCCATCTATATACCAGAGGAAGTCATACGACCAACTGTAAGCATGTCCGACCGAACATCAGATGAGTCGGTCGGATATCCTTCTTGGATCAGACAATAAACATACACATTAATCCTATCTTGAACAGTAAAATAAACATATGTATATCATCAACTAAAACATCATAATGGAATAAAAAAGCATGTGTAAATTGATCCTAAAAGGGCAACACTAAACAACATGAGAGTAATAAAGAAATGTAAGCAAACATGGGTTAAAGTAATATATAATAATGAAAGAATAATATTATATATAGATAAATAATATATAAAGTGCATCACTCATGGTCTGGCTTTGGAGAAACCTAACTGGCTATTCTAATTACGAGTGCATGTCCGACCGGATGTGTCATAGAGTCGGCCAAATATACTCTATAGTAGACAAAAATTGAAAAAATAATAACAAAAATGAAGGGTACCATAAGATTGTACCTTTATATCGTTCGGCTCAAGAAGGTCCTCCTGAGTGTCAAGATGTTGTTGGATTCGCATCAGAGGGTCCAAAGACCAGAAAGTATTTTCTCTCTCTTTATCTATTTCTCAATGATCATGGTTTCAGAGTATCAGCCTTTTTTTGTGATGGATTCTTGATAAATTATTGAGGGGGAAAACCCTTTTTTATAGTGTGGGTGGGTCTGAGAATAGAAGGGGAGCAAAATCCTCATTGCTCTCCTCACAATCTGACGTTACTAATGTTATTATAGTCTGTAACGTTCGATCAATGTCCGGCCGGATGTACAATTTGAGTTGTAAGTCTGATCGTCTATTAATCAGTCTGTGACTCCAAGTTTTGATAATTTGCACGTGCGTTGACCACTTTAATACATGTCCGGCTAGATGTTATATTTGAATTATTTGTCTGACCGCTATAATTAGATCTCGTGTCTTTGGTAACTGACAATCTGAACTTTCAATGACAGCTATGATTTATCCAATCGGATTTAGGATTTTCAGGGTGAGTATGGCCGGATGTCTTGGTTTGAAATAATGTAGGCTGAACATAGGTGATGTCTGATTTGCCTTTGATTATATTCCATGGAGTTCCTTCCTTTCTGGCATTCATCTTATAATTTTCCCCAATTTCAGGAGGTGTCCTCGTAAGAGACTCATGATCGGACTATGCGTAAAATACAACATCTACACTAATACCGTACTTGACTCGTTATCATCACTAATTCCCCATAATCTGTAAGAAGATCGATTCATACTTAAAACTACTTAAGTACAAGAGGAATTACGGGATTGACATGATTTTCCTATAACAGTGCAATATTGGTGAATACATATTCATAATTATAAATGAAACAACATAATATGCAAAATTATACATAAAAACTTTCACATCAGTTTATATATATTTATTACAAGCGAAACTGATAAATCTATTGAATTGTACTGACCCTTAAAGAGTGCTCATAACTTCCATTTTCAATGTTAGATCTACCAATTGAATTTGATAGTTCTTCTACATCTTGATGCATCACTAGTTTCCCATTATCGGTAGGAAGATGGATTCACACTTAAAATTAAGGATGATAATTTTGCCTGCAAACCACAGACTCGCTGGTAGCCACTCGATATGGGTAGGATTTGGTCAATATTTTAGTGGATTTGGTAATTTTAAAAAAATGATGAGGGTGTGATGCGGGTTTGGTAAAGACTAATACCAACAAATACCTGCAGTGGGTATCCGCCAAACCCGCAAGCTTATTTTTTAATTTAAATCAATAATTTTTTATATCAAAATAAATGATTTTGTTTAACTATTTAAGAATGAAAACCTAAAACATAATAGCTCTCAATACCTATTTCATCTTTTGTCAACCTAAATCCTAATAGCTCACAATACCCATTGAAATATCTGAACCATGTTTATTAACCATTTGGTGGTGTTTTATCATTGGAATATTTATTGCATGTATATTAAATATTGATAGTGTTTTATACTCGTGTGTTGTGAACTGAATCAAAATCCATTAAGAATAAGTTATTTGCTTCTTATTATTTGTTCTAGCTATAATTTAAATTTAAAGCATATTTATTAAATTAAAAACTCGTAAAATTCTCATAGGGTACTAGTGCGGGTTTGGTAATAGGTGTAAATTCGTTAATGCAGGTTTGGTAATCGAAACTAAAAACCGCAACAGGTATGGTACGAGTTTGGTAATTTATTGAAAAAATGGGTGCAGTTTGGTTTTGGCAAACTCACGTCAAATCCTACCCGCTGTCATCCTTAAAACTACTCTAGTACAAGAGAAATTACGACAATTACATGATTTTCCTATATCAGTGCAATGTTGATAAATACATATTCCTCCCTATAAGTGAAACAACATAATATGCAAAATTATAAATAAAAACTCTTAGATCAGTTTAAATATAATATATTATAAGTGAAATTGGTAAATCTATTGAACCGTACTGACCCTCAAAGAGTGCTCATAATTTCCATCTTCAATGTTAGATGTACCAATTGAAATTCAACAGATTCTCTACATTTTGATGCAAAAACCACCATTCTTGTAAAAACAGACAATATATAACAAAAGCACATATAAAGATCTGATAGAATTTATCAACCACCACATCATGGTGGAACCCCAAATCTAATAAAGAAAGAGAGCAAAAACCAGAATAGAAACAATCGAAGGGAGAAAGGAAAAGAATAAGGAGAAGAAAGGGAAGGGAAAAAAAGGAAGATAGAAAGGAGAAAGAGAAAAGAAAAGAATAGAGGATGAGAGGAAATAAAGAGAGTGGGGAAGTTCTCGTGCCTCCAACAATAAAACAGTGGTGGCGACAGGGAAAGAGAATATATATTAAGGTTTGTTTTTAAGAGGAATTGGAAAATGAGAGTGGTTGAGCCTATTGTCTCGTGGATTAAAAATTTATTTTTATCTCTACTGGTAAAAACTAAAATTTGGGATTTTTAGGAGTAAATGTTGAAATGTATTTTTAAAGAGTTAAATTATTTATTTCATAATAATATTTCATTTCTTTATCACACAACTTTAAAAAACTTGAACATTAAAATAATTTTATAATTGTTAATAAAAACGAACCAAACACCTATCTCTTTAAATCAAAAATAATATTTCTAAATATTTCATTACTTGTTTGGATTGATGGAAAAAAATGATTTATAATGGAATATAACCCAATAGAACAGAATAGAATGAAGTGTAATGTATCATAATTAGAGATGATAATTTCGCCCACAAATCCGCAAAAACTTACCCGCAATGAGTAAGATTTGGTAAATAATTAAGCGGATTTGGTGCGGTGATGAGCGACTAATATGCATATATTTGCCGCCCCTTTAGCTTGATATTTTGTGAGTTATCTCGAGTTTTCTGAGTGTTTTGATATGTTTTGGGTTTATTTTATAGGTAAAGATAATATCGAGACTCAATGAAATCAACGAGGGATGAAAGCGGTAAAATACAGAGCAAATCAGGCCAAATTCGGAGTCACAAGACGTGTGCCGATGTACCATGCATCGAGACGCGCGATGCAATGGAATCTCGGTAGATTGAACAAAAGTGGCGTGTCGCGATGCCCACCATGGCGCATCGTGACGCGCCGATGAATTACAAGATATGCGGCGCGCGTGATTCCACGCGCGTTGTGACACAAATGCATACTCAGATTCCAGACTCGATTTTAAGTAGGAAACACCCCCCGGACCTCATATATAAACAACAACTCGTCCCAAAACCTAAGTAGTTTTTAAGAACCTAAAATTACAGCTTCTGATAAGTGCATGAAAATATACTTTAAAACATCAGTTATTCGGGTTTATTGTTAAGTATTTAGTTATATATTTTATCTTTTATTATATAATATTTATTATTATATTAATTTAAAAAATATTTATTATTTAAGTTAATTTAAGTAATTTCCCTATTTATTATTTGTATGAATTAGAAAAGGAAAAAAAAAAACAAGAGAAGGATTTGCAATTTGACTAAAGAAATAAGATGTGGGCCGAAAAAGAGAGAGAATGCAGCAACTTTTGACAAAAATAAGAAAGAAAGTGGCGTGAGAACAAAAGAGGAGAGTTGCAAATTTTGACTAAAGAAAAAGGCACAAAAGTGGCAGGTGTGTGCAAAAGAAGAAAGAAGAGTGGGGCCCTATGAATTATGTTGTTGCTAAAAGTGGTAGGGGTGAGCAATGGTTCCGGCTAGACCCGGAATCGGTTGGAACCGGACTGGTTTTACGGGTTTAAAATCGGAACCGGTTGTAATCGGGTAGGTTGCGGTTCCAAAAATGAAGGAATCGATTTTATCAATGTAGGTTCCGGTTCCAAAATGATCGGAATCGGTTTTTGGAATCGAATATAGAACCGGTTTCACTACTATTTGAGTGGTAGCTGCATTCAAAAAATTTGAACCTTCGTGTGCTTGCTTTTGTCTGCTATTTGGCATTTGCTTGAGCTTCCGCACTCCGATTTGGTCCCCGTTTTTTCCTACGGACTCGTATTGGAATATAGTTTTCATTAAAATATTTTAAAATATGGTAATTCAGAATCGGACCGGAACCAGATTGGAACTGAATAATAGGATACTCTGTTTAATTTGGTAGGTTCCGGTTCCACTTAGTGCGGAACCGAATTTTTCCTGGTAGGTTCCGATTTCATGCGGAACCGGAACCGAAACCGGTTTTGCTCACCCTTGAAAAGTGGCGTGTGAATTAGAATTGAAAAAGAAGAAAGAAGAGAGGTGGGGCCGAGAATTATGAAAGAGAAAGAGAGCTTCACGTGGATTAAAAGAAAAAAGAAGAATTTTGGAGAGAAACAAATATTTAGCCACAATGTTGACCAAAAATTGGAGAAAGAAGACAAATTAAGTGGGCCCAAAGCAATCAAAGGGTTTCATAACTCTATGGTTATTTAAAGAACAGAAGCTGCGAGAAAACAAAAAGAGAGCTGCGTGGAGCAGCTCATGCTGCGCTAATAAATAAAAAAAGGGAAACGGTAATGAGTATCTTTAGAGTACTTGTTAATGATCTATTTTAGGAAAGTTTTATAGGAAAAATGAAAAAGTAATTAATGTTTTGACAATTTTTACTTTCCCCATAAAAATGATATGAAAACTTACCAAAAATGGATCCTTAATGAGTGTCATAAGGACACTAGTTAGCATCACCCATAAAAAAATTAAGAGAGGGGGCTGCTGCGCATAATTGAGAAAACGCACAGAATTCAGAGAGTAGAGAGGCAGAAACAGAAGCGGCTGCGTGGAGAAAATCAGAAAAACAGAAGCAGTTCAGCCGAGAGCGTGGAGAGAAGAAATCAGAGCACAAATTCCGGACGCGGAGCCGTGATAATTTAGAAAGATATGTATCTCCAATTCCAGACTATTTTTATTTCTTTTATGGAGAACTAATCTCATAGACAAAGTTAGGGATGAACTCTTGTGTTTGATTTCTATTATTTATGTTTTTGATTTCCTAAGTACCTTTTATCGTTTAATAAAATTAATGTTTATTGTTCTTTATTATTTTACGATTATTTAGCCAAGAGATTATGTTTTGTCAAATCTCATATAGATCCAGTCATGATTCTTCTATGTATGGTTTGCGAACTCAGTTGTGTTGGTAGGATATGTGTTGTAGATCATTTTTTATCATGCATAATTCAAGGAAATTGAAAAATAAATATGCAATTGATTGAAACTTAGAAAAACCTGAAAAGGTTGAAGATGATTAAAACTTGGTACAGGTCGAGATATATCTCTGTCCTTGAGAACTTATCAGTCCCGTCTCGGTGCTCTACGGATTTGTGGCTAATGTTCTCCCAGGATAACCCTGATTCCTCTTGTTCAAGGGGCACACCTTAACAAGATCTCGAAATGAAGAAATGGAGGAACTCTCTCTACTAAAAAAAAAACAATATGAAACTCAACAAATGGATGATTTTTGGATGGATTTTCCAATGAGTAAAATGAATATAGATGCCCCATTGTAAATGCATGGAAGGGTGCCAAAAGGACACCCTTTGGGTTGGGGTGTAACCCTCCAAGGGTTATACCCCTCCCATGCAAGTTCTATCCATATGGAGGACATGTCCCTTTGGGGTACTGTAGACAACAGGACCTGGGCGACGCCGTTTCTAGGCTCGCGGCACTAGTTGGGAAATACTAAATAATATGGAGTCGCCACCCGGTGTGAACCGGGACAAAGATTTAAGGCCGCACTCACCCCTCGCAAGGGAAGACCTCAAACCATTGGGTTCGGAATGGTCCCTTACTTATGTCACTTGTAATGAAGGATTTATGTAATAATTTAATCAGCTTAAGTAACACTTATTTCCAAGAGTATCATGCTTCTAAATTTTCATATGCAAAAAATAAAACTTATGTACACATTTCACATATATCTTACATTTAAAATTGCATGCTTAACATATTATCAAAATAGCAACGAACATACAACTTCATTTGTATATTACATTCAGGAAAACACAAGCACAAATATTAACTATACAAGCACACACATGAGCACTTTTCCAAGTGGTACGTGGAATTGTCCCAAGTACAGACCGCACTACCGTCCATTCGGAATCGGCTACAGAATTTACGTCTGGGTTTCCATCCGATATACCGCAAGAAATAATACTCAAATGTTATCACAGCATAAGCATATGAACTGTAATACATTAACATATTTGCATTCATGCATGTGGGGATAGCTACTAGGAAAACTATGCATGAAATCTAATGAAGAGGACTCAATTCAGTGGGTGCGCATTCGTGTAGCGTTCGTAAACGCGTTCGAACGGTAAACAGAAGGTTCGCGTTCGTATGGCGTTTGATAACGCGTTCGAACGGAAATGAAACAGAATGCTCACGTTCGTATGGCGTTCGTGAACGCGTCCGAACATAAGCAAGACCTGATGCATGACAAGGCAAAATACATGCGCGTTCGAGTTGCGTTCGTAAACGCGTTCGAACGGGAACAGACCTGATGCATGAAATGGAACGCAATACATAAACGACAAAATAAAGGGGGGCGCGGCGAAGTACTGCCGTAAAGGTGGCCTTTTGGGGCTCTTGATCTCTCAAAGAGAGGACCTTTAGACCAACATACTAAGCCCATGCGCTCGACTAAATCATGCATACATAGAATGAAAAGCAATAATATTAAACATAGTGTGCCCGATTGAACATATTTGTATCAACCGAACATACATCAACCGGCGCGCAAAGCCTCGTGGTAAAGGGCTTTAGCCCCTCCCCATAGGGGATCTCACATCGCACTTACTAAGCCCATGCGCTCGGTTGAATCATGCATACGAAATAAAGACAATCACATCAAACTAGGTATGTCCGATTGAACGTATTCCGCATTCAACCGAACACACATCAATCGGTGCGGCAGAGCATCGTGGTGAAGGATTTTAACCCTCCAATTAGGGAACCTTTCATCGCACTTACTGAGCCCATGCACTCGATCGTATCATACGGGAATGAACAACATACAGAATTTAAATGACAAGAATTAAATAAACCAAAGCAACACAAAACAAGAGAATGTGCCGTTTACTCAAGTGGTACGTGGAGTTGTGTCCCAAGTACAGACCGCACTACCGTCCATTCGGATTCAGCTATGGAATTTACGTCTGGGTTTCCATCCTATATACCACAAGAGACGACACTCTTCCATTCATCCAATATCCACAACACACATCATACACACAAAAAATGCCACAAATACAGAAAATATACTCAAAATAAATAACCAGAAATTAAATACGAATAAGTGTGAAAGATACCATCAGGTCTAACCTTTTAAGCTGTCTCTCGGACTCGCGTTACACGAAGATCGAAAGGGGGTAAAGCTCCGCAACTTTTCTGGTTCACTGGTTTGCCTCTTCCTCCGCCGTTCGGCCACTCAAGCTACTGTTCCGACTCCGTTTTGCTGCTGTTCCCTTATGGTTTTGCTGCCGTTCCCTCTGTATTTTCTGCTTATTGTTGGTGGACTGTTTTGATGTTCTTTTTGGTGTGGTTATTTCAAGGATTGTAAGTGTCTTTTAGGTTACCGTTTTAAGGGATTAAGGACTGTTTTGGGAGTGGTTTAGGTTGCTGTGTTTTGTGTGATTTTCGGTGGTGGTTAGGGGTTGTTTTGGTGTGATTTTCGGTGGTGTGAGGGTAAGGATCAAGGGAGTGATATGCTTGTGATGTCTAGGATTTCTTGCTATAATTCTTGTGTAAATTGTGTTTATGAGCTAGAGAGATTGGAGAGGTTGGGTGGCTTGGTTATGGGTTGTTTATATAGAGAATGGCTAGGGCTTCACCTTGTCTCACAAGGAAGAGATTTGGTTTCCAAATAAGGAGAGATGGGAAAGGCATATACAAGATCGAGGGGGGACAAAATATTTTAATTTAGGAAGTCAACTAATTAAATTGGTGTATATCTTATTGAATTAGGAAGTCAAATATTTGATTGGTTTTAATTGGTTAGGATTGATTTCAATTAGGCATATCTTCTTTTTAGTTTTAGTATATAATATATTTGATTTATTTAAGTTAGGCAATATTTTAGTTTAAGTTTGGTAAATATTTTATTTAATTGGTAAATGGTTTAAATATTTTATTTAATGTTTAATGTTTAAATTAATATTTATTTATTTAATTTGGGATGTGTTTTATGGGCTTTGGGGGGGCTAAATGGGCTGGGGTGTGAGGCTAGCAGCAAAACCAGAATTACCGACACGTTCAAACGCTTACTCGAACGCGGCACGAACGTCCGCAATCTGCCGGAGGTTCGAACGAAGTAACGAACGCAACACCAACGAAGACAGTGAACTTGTGGAATGAACTTGATGACATGCTTACTCCGAATTTCCCCTTCCGACCTCCGTTTCCCGCAATATCCTCGACTTAAAAGATAGTGCCTCCAAATGAGGCTCATCATCGGGTTTCACATGTAAAAATGCAATGCCTACAGTCGCCCCCACTTTGATGGGACTTGTGCAGTGTGTGACAGTGACAATCCTATCAAAGTCTATGCAATGCATTTTCACTTACCTGGCTAGCCAACTGCCACTTGACTTTCCACGTGTTTGAGTTGATTTGGGTGGTGAGGTGCTGCGACCCCTGGTTCATTCCCGAACCGTGTTGTGATGTGGTCCATTCCCGAACCGTTACTGTAAGGTGGTCCATTCTCGAACCGTTACTGTGAGTTGGTCCATCCCGAACCATTACTGTGAGTTGGTCATTCCCGAACCGTTACTGTGAGTTGGTCTATTCCCGAACCGTTACTATGAGGTGGTCCATTCCCGAACCGTTACTGTGAGGTGTTCATTCTTGAACTGTTACTGTGAGTTGGTCCATTCCCGAACCGTTACTATGAGGTGGTCCATTCCCGAACCGTTACTGTGAGGTGTTCATTCTTGAACTGTTACTGTGAGTTGGTCCATTCCCGAACCTTTACTGTGAGGTGTTCATTCTCAAACTGTTACTGTGAGTTGGTCCATTCCCGAACCGTTACTGTGAGGTGTTCATTCTCGAACTATGCTTCCATTCTTGGAGTGCCGTTCCCCGCTTGTTCATTCATGAACTGTATTCCATTCTCGGAGTGCCATTCTCGGCGTGCTCATTCTCGAGCTGTCCATTCCCGGACTATATCTCCATTCTCGGAGTGCCATTCTCGGCGTGCTCATTCTCGAGCTGTCTATTCCTGGACTATATCTCCATTCTCGGAGTGCCATTCTCGGCGTGCTCATTCTCGAGCTGTCCATTCCCGGACTATATCTCCATTCTCGGAGTGCCATTCTCGGCGGAACTGATCTGATGTGATGCGGGCCTCGCCCCCAGAATGCCATACCCGGTAATGCTGATACTGAAGTGGGCCTTGGCCCCAGAATGCCATACCCGGTCAATGCTGATAATGAAGTGGCCCTTGGCCCTAATTGCTATCGATATGGGCCTCTCCCCCAGACTGATACTGCTGATATGGGCCTCACCCATGTGATTCATTCCTGAAGACTGCTGATATTGTACTGTTACTGCTTCTGTTTGGCTTCTCTTTGCCACTTTTTTTTTCTTCAAAACCTGTAAATACAAAACAGAACAAACACGAAAAGATGCAAAATGTGTTACGTGTATGCATGTATGAATGTTCTTATCCCGTCGGGTTAGGTCTTCCGTCAATTTTCTTGACGACTACTTAGTCTTCTTTTCTTCAGGCAAGCTACTGCTTCAATCTGTCTACGTTGATTGGCTCGGTGAACTAATTCCCTTACAAGTCTGACATTTTCACTGCCTCTATTTTCCCAATTTCTGAATGTCTATCTTATCTTTTCTGTTTACTTATTTCGAAGGTTCCCTGTGTTCATCACCGGATTCCATAGTACCAAGGTTGAATGCTTTTCTCAAATATACTCATATTGCAGAAGAGATTCAGCGAAATGAATGTCTTTATTATCATAAAAAGGTTCGAACAAGTAGACAAAACCAATGTCTTTATTAAAAATGCAGGACCAAATAAAATAGGAGGAACAGCTTCATCATCCGCAGCACTGCCTTCTTCCTCGGCCTATGGTTCTTCACTGTCATCCATGTAAGAAGCTTGGTGGTTGAGGGTTTCTTTTCATTGGTTGGGTATTTTATGGGAATCTATGAGATCTTGAATTTCATGCCTGAGGCGGGTGCAGTTGTCGGTGTCATGGTCATGTAGCTGGTGGAAGTGACAATAAAGGTTCACATTTATGTGTGGTGGTGGGTGGTGCGGAAGTGACTTGCCTTCTAAGGGTTTCAAGATTCCTTGCCCCTGTAACTTTTCAAATACCTCCGACAAAGGTCTACCAAGGTTGGAGAATTGCCTGTTTCTGATGGCAGCGACTTCGGCCGCAGCGGGCTTGGCCTCAGAATGCCCCTCAAAAGTCCTCCTATTATGGCCATAGATCTTTCTGTTCTCAGCTTCTTCTTCTTCTATATCCATGACAGTTTCCCTCAACTGTCGAAAATCAGAAATCATCGAAGTCATCCTCCTCAGCTTACTATAAATAGAGGGCTTAGTACCCTTGATGATCATTTTGATTTGGTCCTTCTCTGAGGGCCGAGTCTGCATTTTCAAAAGCTGGCTTCTCCAGCGATCTACATACTCCTTGAAGCTTTCTTCCGGCTTCTGCTTAGTGTTCTCCAAATCTCGGAGTGACAAGTCAATCTCTAAGTCTGTAACATACTGCTTCAGAAAATCATCAGCTAGTTCCCTCCAATCTTCCTTAACCTTCTTCTCAAGGCTATGATACCAAACCACAGGTGCCCCCTCGAGTGACATCCCAAACATCTTTTGGACTTGGCGCTGTGATAGGCCCACTGAACTCATGACTGAGACATATTGCTGCAGGTGGACTCTCGGGTCTCCATTCCCATTAAATTTGGCCATGTCGGGCATTCTGAACTGAGCAGGCAACTGTTCCTCAAAGGTCATCGCCTCATAGTCTAGTAAGTCTTCATCCTTACCCTTCATCTTACGGGTAACAGACTCTATCTGGTCACGGAGTTTCTGCAATTCTGCATGAGACCCAACTTTTCTCCCTGTGGTATAATCAGCCATATCATCATCAAAAGCGGGGATGTCATCCCCCAATCCATTCGGAGTCTCCTCACGTCTTACATTCTCAGAGTTTCCCCCAGCACGGGGCACAGCCATATTTGTCATGGCAATGGTCAAGGCTTGTAACTGTTCGGTAATCTTGGCCAAACCATTTTCCAACTGATCTATCCGGGATACCTCATTATCGGATGTACTCATGTCTGTTACCGGTCTTTTGGTGAGTCTTCCCTCTTCCCTAACCCAACGAGAGTCTATGATGGCTTTTAGAACACAAGGGTTAGCATGATGTATGTATGCATGAGGTGTATGAGATGTATGTAACGTATATAACACATTGAATTAACTAAAATCTTCAAACAAATCAGCTTATTATCATTTTAGAAGCTTTTGGGACAACAGTCATAAGAGTGAACCCGTCCCAGTTTAAATGGCCCAACGAGTTCATGTCTTATGGCAAGAGCCCAACTAAATCCAAATGATAATATTCCGAACACAAGCACAAGGTGGCCCATCAACACTTAGACGCATTTGGCCCAATAGTCATGGAATACATCCTTGTCCCAGCTTAAATGGCCCAACAAGCCCATATCCCATGACAAATGGTCCAAATGGATCCAAACGATGATGTTCTCAAACACAAGCATAGAAGAGAGATAATGCAAACATAATAATTTTTTTACATAATGGCCCATCAACATTTCAGAAGCCTTGGGCCTAATAGTCATACGGTACGAACTTGCCCCAGTTTAAATGGCCCAGCAAGCCCGCTTTTCTGACAATAGTCCAACCGCATCCAAATGAGGATGGTCCACAAGCACATACTCAAGGAAATAATTGTTACTTTAACCATACAAACCGGTCTATGGGTGGGTTAGCAAGAGTATAGACAAAGGCTCTCACCGGCGAAGGATGGCCCACAACTAGGTCTCCCCACTCAAGGGTTCGAGCAACCAAGTGAGCGCACCCTTTTTTATACACTAAGGTACGTGCCAATGAGCTATGGTGTGTGACGGACTGTCAAATGGATTTCCCGTTGTAGATTCCCCAGAGGGAAGGTGGAGCGAGGCTCACTTAAGTACCCAAAGCCTCTTAGGCTCTTATCGCTTGGTGTCAGGAATAAACAACGAGTCCTCCAAATTAGTCCATCACAAAGGCTACGAGTAGATGGCCATATAGGTGTCCTCACAGCTTTTCCTTCTAGAAAGGTAGTGAGTGAAGGAAGACACCAAACCATTACCTAGCCTCAAAGTGCCCTTGATTAAACCCCCACTTATCCACTATAGACATGGCCAATTAAAACATAAATCCACTCATAACAAGATAATATTTCGGGGCCAATTCTCTGTCCCCAGTGGAGTCGCCAGACTGTAGACAACAGGACCTGGGCGACGCCGTTTCTAGGCTCGCGGCACTAGTTGGGAAATACTAAATAATATGAAGTCGCCACCCGGTGTGAACCGGGACAAAGATTTAAGGTCGCACTCACCCCTCGCAAGGGAAGACCTCAAACCATTGGGTTCGGAATGGTCCCTTACTTATGTCACTTGTAATGAAATGATTTATGTAATAATTAATCAAGCTTAAGTAACACTTATTTCCAAGAGTATCATGCTTCTAAATTTTCATATGCAAAATAAAACTTATGTACACATTTCACATATATCTTACATTTAAAATTGCATGCTTAACATATTATCAAAATAGCAACGAACATACAACTTCATTTGTATATTACATTCAGGAAAACACAAGCACAAATATTAACCATACAAGCACACACATGAGCACTTTTCCAAGTGGTACGTGGAATTGTATCCCAAGTACAGACCGCACTACCGTCCATTCGGAATCGGCTACAGAATTTACGTCTGGGTTTCCATCCGATATACCGCAAGAAATAATACTCAAATGTTATCACAGCATAAGCATATGAACTGTAATACATTAACATATTTGCATTCATGCATGTGGGGATAGCTACTAGGAAAAATATGCATGAAATCTAATGAAGAGGACTCAATTCAGTGGGTGCGTGTTCGTGTAGCGTTCGTAAACGCGTTCGAACGGTAAACAGAAGGTTTGCGTTCGTATGGCGTTTGATAACGCGTTCGAACGGAAATGAAACAGAATGCTCACGTTCGTATGGCGTTCGTGAACGCGTCCGAACATAAGCAAGACCTGATGCATGACAAGGCAAAATACATGCGCGTTCGAGTTGCGTTCGTAAACGCGTTCGAACGGGAACAGACCTGATGCATGAAATGGAACGCAATACATAAACGACAAAATAAAGGGGGGCGCGGCGAAGTACTTGCCGTAAAGGTGGCCTTTGGGGCTCTTGATCTCTCAAAGAGAGGACTTTAGACCAACATACTAAGCCCATGCGCTCGACTAAATCATGCATACATAGAATGAAAAGCAATAATATTAAACATAGTGTGCCCGATTGAACGTATCTTGTATCCAACCGAACAACATCAACCGGCGCGGCAAAGCCTCGTGGTAAAGGGCTTTAGCCCCTCCCCATAGGGGATCTCACATCGCACTTACTAAGCCCATGCGCTCGGTTGAATCATGCATACGAAAATAAAGACAATCACATCAAACTAGGTATGTCCGATTGAACGTATTTCGCATTCAACCGAACACACATCAATCGGTGTGGCAGAGAATCGTGGTGAAGGATTTTAACCCTCCAATTAGGGAACCTTTCATCGCACTTACTGAGCCCATGCACTCGATCGTATCATACGGGAATGAACAACATACAGAATTTAAATGACAAGAATTAAATAAACCAAAGCAACACAAAACAAGAGAAGGTGCCGTTTACTCAAGTGGTACGTGGAGTTGTGTCCCAAGTACAGACCGCACTACCGTCCATTCGGATTCAGCTACGGAATTTACGTCTGGGTTTCCATCCTATATACCACAAGAGACGACACTCTTCCATTCATCCAATATCCACAACACACATCATACACACAACAAATGCCACAAATACAGAAAATATACTCAAAATAAATAACCAGAAATTAAATACGAATAAGTGTGAAAGATACCCTCAGGTCTAACCTTTTAAGCTGTCTCTCGGACTCGCGTTCCACGAAGATCGAAACGGGGTAAAGCTCCGCAACTTTTCTGGTTCACTGGTTTGCCTCTTCCTTCGCTGTTCGGCCACTCAAGCTACTGTTCCGACTCCGTTTTGCTGCTGTTTCCTTATGGTTTTGCTGCCGTTCCCTCTGTATTTTCTGCTTATTGTTGGTGGACTGTTTTGATGTTCTTTTTGGTGTGGTTTTTGTGTGGTTATTTCAAGGATTGTAAGTGTCTTTTAGGTTACCGTTTTAAGGGATTAAGGACTGTTTTGGGAGTGGTTTAGGTTGTTGTGTTTTGTGTGATTTTCGGTGGTGGTTAGGGGTTGTTTTGGTGTGATTTTCGGTGGTGTGAGGGTAAGGATCAAAGGAGTGATATGCTTGTGATGTCTAGGATTTCTTGCTATAATTTGTGTGAATTGTGTGTATGAGCTAGAGAGATTGGAGAGGTTGGGTGGCTTGGTTAGGGGTTGTTTATATAGAGAATGGCTAGGGCTTCACCTTGTCTTACAAGGAAGAGATTTGGTTTCCAAATAAGGAGAGATGGGAAAGGCATATACAAGATTGAGGGGGGACAAAATATTTTAATTTAGGAAGTCAACTAATTTAAATTGGTGTATATCTTATTGAATTAGGAAGTCAAATATTTGATTGGTTTTAATTGGTTAGGATTGATTTTAATTAGGCATATCTTCTTTTTAGTTTTAGTATATAATATATTTGATTTATTTAAGTTAGGCAAGATTTTAGTTTAAGTTTGGTAAATATTTTATTTATTGGTAAATAGTTTAAATATTTATTTAATTTTAATGTTTAAATTAATATTTATTTATTTAATTTGGGATGTGTTTTATGGCTTTGGGGGGGCTAAATGGCTGGGGTGTGAGGCTAGCAGCAAAACCAGAATTACGACACCGTTCGAACGCTTACTCGAACGCGGCACGAACGTCCGCAATCTGCCGGAGGTTCGAACGAAGTAACGAACGCAGCACCAACGAAGACAGTGAACTTGTGGAATGAACTTGATGACATGCTTACTCCGAATTTCCCCTTCCGACCTCCGTTTCCCGCAATATCCTCGACTTAAAAGATAGTGCCTCCAAATGAGGCTCATCATCAGGTTTCACATGCAAAAATGCAATGCCTACATGTACCATCCAAGGGACATGTCCCTCCTCCATCCATACTACAATATAGAAGAATTTTCTACAATCCCTCACAATTCTTCAAATATTCATGCAGACACTTGTGAGAGTTTCCGTGAACTAAAGCTGTATTGAAATAGGTAGCTTTCGCCTTGAACCTTTCCTAGTGAATGACAATCGGATTTACTTGGCAAACCAGTGACTCATAGTCTTGAACTGTTATATCGTTGGTGTAAACCAAGACAACTGCCAACACACAGCTTTACTTCGACCATTTCTCGTTCTACGGTTGTGTTCATTTCGGCTCTGAACAACGGTCCTGGATTCATCAAGTACTTTAGGGTAACCCGCCTTTAAAAGTTCCTATGGAAGCGACCTCACTTCTTACTTGAAATAAGTGATCTACTATGAAGAGGTAATATGTCTTTACCCCCATTAGGACTCATCTCATAATATAGTGATCATTAAAAGCCTTAGCTTATCCTAACCATGGCAAACAGCACTCAGCGTCATTATCGGAATGGGAAAGAGTACAAAACTCTTCAGTGCTTGTTTTGAATTGCACAAAGTTTCTGTTGTCCATTTTGAACCTAGATCTTGGGATCTCCAATCAGCTAGGTTGGGTTTCCACAGTGAGAATTCTTAGATTATAGGCTTCAAGCCCATTCTTCTAGATGACTTCTCAACTTGCTCTCGAGGTAAACCTTTAGTTAGTGGATCCGCTAGGTTTCCTTTCACTCAACATAATTGATCGACATTATGCCACTTGAGAGCAGTTGACCTATTGGAGGCATTGTATTTTTGCATGTGAAACCCGATGAGGAGTCTTATTTGGAGACAACTATCTTTTAAGTCGCGGAAGTCGCGGGAAACGGACGTCGGAAGGGAAGCATCAAGAATTGACGTTTTGTTGGATTTAGTTCACGTGTTTAGCTTCGGGTTCGTTGTTGGATCTCCGTTTTAAAACTTAACCTTAGCCCAAGCCCATTAAATCACCTCCAAAAATAATTAAAACATTTAAAACACATCTCACAAATTAAATTAAAATCAATTGAAATTAAATTAAAATACAATTCAATTAAAATCACAAATTAAATTAAATTAAATAACCAATTAATTAAATTAAATGTTAAATCTAAAAATCACAAACCAATTAAATTAATTAAGTCAAATTCACAAATTAAATTAATTGCAATTCAAATTAAACAAATTAAAATTAAATCATTCCAAAATTAAAGATATTCTTTCCCTAAATAAATTAAATTAAATACACCTAATTAAATTGATTTATTTCCTAATTAAACTAAGCAAACCCTAATGCACTAATATATAAACATAACAATAAAAACCCTAGCATGCCTCCATCCATCATCTCTCTCTCTCATCAACTCTCGGTTCCCTCTCTCCCATCTGTCATCTTCACTAAACAAAATAAATAAACCCTCAACACTCTGCTAGGCAGCCATACACCTACCTCACCCTCTCATTCAAAAATACAAAACCAAAACACTCATGCACTCTCTCCTCTCTCTCGGCAGCAGCCAAAAAAATAAACCCTAGGCTCACGATCTTTATCTCTCACTTATCAAACACAGAGCTCTCTCATGACCACAAAACATAAATCCCTTCAACAAAAACCACTCAAAGCACGGTACCCTTACAAATGAACCTTCATCAACAACCTTCATAGCCTGCATGCTCCACTCATCAGCCTCCTCCATTCACCATCGGTAGCCACTGCTCATTGACAAAATAATGCTTCATTCAACACGTAACACTCACCCTGCTTCCCTTCAACACGGCATAGCCCTCAATCTGCCCCTTCATCACTCATAGCCTCTTCGACCACAAGTGATAAACTCACGCCACTGACCGAGCACAAAAATAATAATCACCAGGCCACCAAACCGACAATAAGAACCAGCACAAACCAACCTCTCACGAAAGCCACATGTGCAGCTCTTCATTCAGCCACCTAACCCATAAATTGTCTCTTAGCTTGAGACACAAAGGCAATCACGCCACCTTTCACTTTGCCAAGTGCCCCACGCCACATTGTCTTTCATCATAGCCCACTCGCAAATCTGCCTCAACACCACTGCCACCTGAAACTGTCCTAAACTACCTCACAAATTTGCCTAAAATCACCGCACCTTGGACCCAGAACTACCATATATTGGACACTAAACTACATGCCTATTCCCTCAATCGAACAGCCCTCGCAAACTCCCTTCCCTGCACACAAAATTGCCGCAAAAAGCCTCACTGTTCTGTCTAGTTTTGTCACACAAACAGTCCTTGAATTAGCCTTAAAACAGTCCCAAAATCTGCCTTAAAATTGCCACACAACCTGACCGAATAAACACCCCAAAAATCACCCAAACAACTGCGCAGGAATAGCCCAGAAAACTGACCAGTCACTGCCCACAAACTGTAGAACTGCACCCTGAATAACTTCCAAAAACAGTCCAGAATTCACCCCGAAATGGAGTGAAAATAGCAGCCCGAACAGCGAAACAACGAGGAAAAATGTTGGATTAGTGAACGAAAAAAGTTGCGGAATATCAACCCTTCCGACGGCCGTGTAACGGGCTTTCGAGAGACGACAAAAAATGTTAGACCTGAGGGTATTTTTCACATCCGTTGTCAGTGTCATTTTTATTATTTATTGAGATTCGTTTGCATGATTCTTATGTAGTAATGCATGTTGTGGCCCTTGATTAGATAAAATAATGTATGATGCATGATTGTGGCCCTTGAATAGATAGTAAATGCATGTATTATGAAATGATGCATGTTGTGGCCCTTGAGTAGATAAATATGCATATATGGTAAAATGATGTATGTTGTGGCCCTTGAATAAAATGAAAAATGTGTCGCCTCTCGTGGTATATAGGATGGAAACCCGAACGTAAATTTCATAGCCGATTCCGAATGGACGGTAGTATGATCTGCACTCGGGATACAACTCCACGTACCACTTGAGTAAACGGCGCATATTTTGTTTTATGATGTTTTGATTTGTTTGTCATTCGTTACTTGAATTCCGCATGTTATTTATTTGATGTGTTCATGAGATGATATTCAAGCATGATCAGTCATTTATTTTGCGTGGGAATTCGCATTATGTTTAGTTTTGTTCTTTATTTTCCGCATTATATAATTGAGGTATGCCATGAGATTATTGTATAATATTGTCGTTATAATGGTTTATTTTATGCATGCGAATTTAGGAGTAAATTATCCTTGGAAATATGTTGTTTAGGCTTGGTTAGAATATTGCACAAATCATTTCATCACAAGTGACATAAGTAAGAGACCATTCTGAACCCAACGGTTTGAGGTCTTCCCTTGCGAGGGGTGAGTGCGGCCTTAAATCTTTGTCCCGGTTCACACCGGGTGGCGACTCCATGTTATTTCATACTTCCCGACTAGGCCGCGAGCCTAGAGCAAGCGTCGCCCAGGTCCTGTTGTCTACAGTCTGGCGACTCCACTGGGGATAAGAGAATTGGTCCCGAAATCATGTCTTGTGATGTGTATGATTTGTGCATTAGTTAACCGTTTCTATAGTGGGTTGAGGAAGTTCAATCAAAGGCATTGTCATAAACCCGCATGAGAACCATAACTGTATATCCTATAGAAGTTGCCCCTTTATGCTTTTGATAACCACATTCATATCTCATATGTTGCATGCATCTCATGCATACATGCATCATGGTAACCCTCTGTGTCTTAAAAGCCATCATAGATATCTGTTGGGTTAGAGAAAAAAAAGTCGTTATTTAAGAGGAGTTTAGCAAACACGGATAGCGGGGAAAAAGAAATCGAGAAATAGAAAAGCTTACGGAAAGGATAGAAAGACCATTGGGGGGGCCTTCGAAAAAAGAGAAAAAAAAAAGAGAGAAAAAAAAAAAAAGAGAAAAAAAAAAAGAAAAAGGAAAAGGAAAAAAAGAGAGAAAAGAAAAATTGTTTGTTTTTAGTCATTGATAGTTAGACATAAGTCCGATGATGAAATTGTTTGCTTTAGGGTGAAACCTTAGAAACGATAAACTTTTGACGTGCTTTTATCTGACATTTTGAGTAATTGATCTATGTTAGACTCGCAAACACTTGATTATGGCTCGTAGAAGTGAAAACCTGAGTAGTTAGTAAAGTGACTAGTTAATGAAATTATAGGTCGGTGAATGACCGTTTGCTTAGAAGTCTATCTTGATTTTCTTATGTTATGATGTGTGGTATGGTTGAAAATGAAAGAAAAGTCTCAAAAAAAAATGAACCACCTATAACCGATAAGCGTGAAGCTACCCATGGGCTAGTATTAGGACCACCATGAGGAGAAATGCTACCTTAAAGGGTAGGTGTGTTGAAAAAAAAAAAGAGAAAAAAAAAGAAGAAAAAAAAAGAGAAAAAAAAATGAAGTTCAAAATGAAAAGAAAAAATGACAGACAAAGGAAAAGAGAGATAAAGCCATACTACATTGAGCATGGAAAAGCAATTGAGGAATATAACTGAGACATCTAGGTTGGTTTGACCCACCGATCCCGATTTTTGAAACGAAATCATCGAGTTAGCTTATTTAAGGATTAAGCTGTGAAAGAATCTTTGCACACACACACTTTGAGTCTGGCCTAGATCATTTATTCAAAGACTTGGATTTGAGTTGCATCGAATGTTTTGAAGGTTCTCTGGTTTCATTACTGAGCATTCTTTGAGGGCGATAATATGTATAACTATTGAGACTATTTCGTAGCATGTGATATAGTATGATGATATGGAAGCCCCACCATGTGGTTCATCTTGACCAAGTGCAAACAGCGGGGAACATAAAGCTAAATTAAGACTGAGAGCGACCAGTCTACCACCCCGTGAATAAGAGGAATGACGAGAAATTGAGTCATGAGACCAGAGAGAGACTGAGCAATCACTTGGAGAACTGGGGGAAGACCTGACCCAGCGGAATAGGAAATTCATTCATGCATGCATGCATACACGTAACATATTTTGCATTCTTTTTTGTGTTTGTTTTGTTTTGTATTCATAGGTTTCAAAGAAAAAAAAAAGAGAAAGTGGCAAAGACAAGCCAACTAGAATCAGCAACATATGAGTAGTAGTTTTGGGGATGAGTCCCAGGGTTGAAGCCCATATCAGTTTCAGTTTGGGGATGAGTCCCAGAGTTGAGGCCCATATCAGTATTCGCTTGGGGATGAGTCCCAGGGTTGAGGCCCATATCAGCAGTTTGAGAATGAAGAAGCGGAGAATGGCACTCCGAGAATAGAGAACAATCCGAGAATGAACAAGCTGAGAATGGTAATCCGAGAATGGATCAGAGTTCGAGAATGAACAAGCCAAGAAGGGCAATCAGAGTTCAAGAATGAACAGGCTGAGAATGGTAATCCGAGAATGGATCAGAGTTCGAGAATGAACAAGTCGAGAATGGACCACATCTCAGTAATGGTCCGAGGATGGACCACCTCACAGTAACAGTTCGGGAATGGACCACCATCAGTTTAGTATCAGTTCGAGGGCGAGACCTATATCACCTTGGGGGCGAGGCCCACATTGGTTCATTATCAGCTCTGCCGGTATGGCATTCTGAGGGCGAGGCCCACATCAGTTCATGATCAGTATTAGCCAGGTATGGCATTCTGGGGGTGGAGCCCATAGCGGTTCAGTATCAGTATTTGCCGGGTATGGCGTTCAGAGGACGGGGCCCATATCAGTTCCGGATTAGTATCAGTTGGGTATGGCAGCCTGGGGGCGGGGCCCACATCAGTTCAGATCAGTTTCTGCCAAGAATGGCATCCAGAGGGCGAGGCCCATATTACATCAGTTTTAGTTTCTGCCGGGAATGACATTATGGGGGGCGAGGCCCACATTATTGCAGTATCAGTTTCAGCCGGGAATGATACTCCGAGAATGGAGATTTTGGTCCGAGAATGGACAGCTCGGGAATGAGCACGCCGAGAATGGCTCATCGGGAATGGCACTCCAGGAATGGAGATCGGTTCAGGAATGGACCACAACGGTGACAGTTCGGGAATGGACTTCATCACATCACATCACAGCAACACTCTGAGAAGAGAGATCGGTTCGGGAATGGACCACAGCACGGTGGCAGTTCGGGAATAGACTTCACCACACCACAACACGGTGATGGTTCGGGAATGGACCTCATCACATCGACATCAGTATCAGTTCAGCCGAGAATGGCAATCAGAGTTCGAGAATGAACAAGCCAGGAATGGTACTCCGAGAATGGAACACGGTTCGAGAATGGACCACCATCATATCAGTATCAGTTTGGGCGAGGCCCATATCAGTATCAATTTGGGGCGAGGCCCATATCAGTATTAGTTTGGGCGAGGCCCATATCAGTATCAGTTTGGACGAGGCCCATATCAATATCAGTTAGGTGCGAGGCCCATATCAGTATCAGTTTGGGCGAGGCCCATATCAGTATCAGTTTGGGCGAGGCCCATATCAGTATCAGTTTGGGGCGAGGCCCATATCAGTACCAGTTGAGGCGAGACCCATATCAGTATCAGTTTGGGCGAGGCCCATATCAGTATCAGTTTGGGCGAGGCCCATATCAGTATTAGTTTGGGCGAGGCCCATATCAGTATCAGTTTGGGCGAGGCCCATATCAATATCAGTTTGGGCGAGGCCCATATCAGAATCAGTTGGGGCGAGGCCCATATCAGTATCAGTTTGGGCGAGGCCCATATAAGTATCAGTTTGGGGCGAGGCCCATATCAGTATCAGTTTGGCCGAGGCCCATATCAGTATCAGTTTGGGCGAGGCCCATATCAGAATCAGTTTGGGGCGAGGCCCATATCAGTATCAGTTTGGGCGAGGCCCATATCAGAATCAGTTTGGGGCGAGGCCCATATCAGTATCAGTTGGGGCGAGGCCCATATCAGAATCAGTTTGGGGCGAGGCCCACATCAATATCAGTTTTGGGCGAGGCCCATATCAATATCAGTTGGGTCGAGGCCCATATCAGTATCAGTTTGGGCGAGGCCCATATCAGAATCAGTTTGGGGTGAGGCCCATATCAGTATCAGTTTGGGCGAGGCCCATATCAGTATCAGTTTGGGGCGAGGCCCATATCACTATCCGTCTGGGGGTGATGCCCATATATTAGTTCGAGGGCGAGGTCCCTATTGTCAGCGGTGTTGGGTCGAGGTGCCCCCGTTGTCGGTTGTAGTTCCGGGTCGAGGTGCCCAGGGTCGAGGTGCCCACTACATCATCATATTGAGGGCGAGGTCCCTATTGTCAGCGGTGTTGGGTCGAGGTGCCCCCGTTGTCGGTTGTAGTTCCGGGTCGAGGTGCCCAGGGTCGAGGTGCCACTACATCATCATATGAGGGCGAGGTCCCTATTGTCAGCGGTGTTGGGTCGAGGTGCCCCCGTTGTCGGTTGTAGTTCCGGGTCGAGGTGCCCAGGGTCGAGGTGCCCACTACATCATCATATTGAGGGCGATGTCCCTATTGTCAGCGATGTTGGGTCGAGGTGCCCAGGGTCGAGGTGCCCCCATTGTCGGTTGTAGATCCGGGTCGTGGTGCCCAGGGTCGCGGTGCCCACTACATCATCATATTGAGGGCGAGGTCCCTATTGTCAGCGGCGTTGGGTCGAGGTGCCCAGGGTCGAGGTGCCCCCGTTGTCAGTTGTAGTTCAGGGTCGAGGTGCCCAGGGTCGAGGTGCCCACTACATCATCATATTGAGGGCGAGGTCCCTATTGTCAGCGGTGTTGGGTCGAAGTGCCCAGGGTCGAGGTGCCCCCGTTGTCGGTTGTAGTTCCGGGTCGAGGTGCCCAGGGTCGAGGTGCCCACTACATCATCATATTGAGGGCGAGGTCCCTATTGTCAGCGGTGTTGGGTCGAGACGCCCAGGGTCGAGGCCCCCGTTGTCGGCTGCAGTTATTGGGATGCGTCCCAAGATCGAGGTCCACTGCATCATCAGCTCGGCGGAGCAACAGGCAAGTCAGGTGGCAGCTGGCGCGCCAGGTAAGTAAAAATGCATTGCATAACTTTGATAGGATTGTCATTGTCACACACTGCACAAGTCCCATCAAAGTGGGGGCGACTGTAGGCATTGTATTTTTGCATATGAAACCCGATGAGGAGTCTTATTTGGAGACAACTATCTTTTAAGTCGCGGAAGTCGCGAGAAACGGACGTCGGAAGGGAAACATCAAGAATTGACGTTTTGTTGGATTTAGTTCACGTGTTTAGCTTCGGGTTCGCTGTTGGATCTCCGTTTTAAAACTTAACCTTAGCCCAAGCCCATTAAATCACCTCCAAAATAATTAAAACATTTAAAACACATCTCACAAATTAAATTAAAATCAATTGAAATTAAATTAAAATACAATTCAATTAAAATCACAAATTAAATTAAATTAAATAACCAATTAATTAAATTAAATGTTAAATCTAAAAATCACAAACCAATTAAATTAATTAAGTCAAATTCACAAATTAAATTAATTGCAATTCAAATTAAACAAATTAAATTAAATCATTCCAAAATTAAAGATATTCTTCCCTAAATAAATTAAATTAAATACACCTAATTAAATTGATTTATTTCCTAATTAAACTAAGCAAACCCTAATGCACTAATATATAAACATAACAATAAAAACCCTAGCATGCCTCCATCCATCATCTCTCTCTCTCATCAACTCTCGGTTCCCTCTCTCCCATCTGTCATCTTCACTAAACAAAATAAATAAACCCTCAACACTCTGCTAGGCAGCCATACACCTACCTCACCCTCTCATTCAAAAATACAAAACCAAAACACTCATGCACTCTCTCCTCTCTCTCGGCAGCAGCAAAAAAAATAAACCCTAGGCTCACGATCTTTATCTCTCACTTATCAAACACAGAGCTCTCTCATGACCACAAAACATAAATCCCTTCAACAAAAACCACTCAAAGCACGGTACCCTTACAAATGAACCTTCATCAACAACCTTCATAGCCTGCATGCTCCACTCATCAGCCTCCTCCATTCACCATCGGTAGCCACTGCTCATTGACAAAATAATGCTTCATTCAACACGTAACACTCACCCTGCTTCCCTTCAACACGGCATAGCCCTCAATCTGCCCCTTCATCACTCATAGCCTCTTCGACCACAAGTGATAAACTCACGCCACTGACCGAGCACAAAAATAATCACCAGGCCACCAAACCGACAATAAGAACCAGCACAAACCAACCTCTCACGAAAGCCACATGTGCAGCTCTTCATTCAGCCACCTAACCCATAAACTGTCTCTTAGCTTGAGACACAAAGGCACTCACGCCACCTTTCACTTTGCCAAGTGCCCCACGCCACATTGTCCTTCATCATAGCCCACTCGCAAATCTGCCTCAACACCACTGCCACCTGAAACTGTCCTAAACTACCTCACAAATTTGCCTAAAATCACCGTACCTTGGACCCAGAACTACCATATATTGGACACTAAACTACATGCCTATTCCCTCAATCGAACAGCCCTCGCAAACTCCCTTCCCTGCACACAAAATTGCCGTAAAAAGCCTCACTGTTCTGTCTAGTTTTTCACACAAACAGTCCTTGAATTAGCCTTAAAACAGTCCCAAAATCTGCCTTAAAATTGCCACACAACCTGACCGAATAAACACCCCAAATTCACCCAAACAACTGCGCAGGAATAGCCCAGAAAACTGACCAGTCACTGCCCACAAACTGCAGAACTGCACCCTGAATAACTTCCAAAAACAGTCCAGAATTCACCCCGAAATGGAGTGAAAACAGCAGCCCGAACAGCGAAACAACGAGGAAAAATGTTGGATTAGTGAACGAAAAAAGTTGCGGAATATCAACCCTTCCGACGGCCGTGTAATGCGCTTTCGAGAGACGACAAAAAATGTTAGACCTGAGGGTATTTTTCACATCCGTTGTCAGTGTCATTTTTATTATTTATTGAGATTCGTTTGCATGATTCTTATGTAGTAATGCATGTTGTGGCCCTTGATTAGATAAAATAATGTATGATGCATGATTGTGGCCTTTGAATAGATAGTAAATGCATGTATTATGAAATGATGCATGTTGTGGCCCTTGAGTAGATAAATATGCATATATGGTAAAATGATGTATGTTGTGGCCCTTGAATAAAATGAAAAATGTGTCGCCTCTCGTGGTATATAGGATGGAAACCCGAACGTAAATTTCATAGCCGATTCCGAATGGACGGTAGTATGATCTGCACTCGGGATACAACTCCACGTACCACTTGAGTAAACGGCGCATATTTTGTTTTATGATGTTTTGATTTGTTTGTCATTCGTTACTTGAATTCCGCATGTTATTTATTTGATGTGTTCATGAGATGATATTCAAGCATGATTAGTCATTTATTTTGCGTTGGGAATTCGCATTATGTTTAGTTTTGTTCTTTATTTTCCGCATTATATAATTGAGGTATGCCATGAGATTATTGTATAATATTGTCGTTATAATGGTTTATTTTATGCATGCGAACTTAGGAGTAAATTATCCTTGGAAATATGTTGTTTAGGCTTGGTTAGAATATTGCACAAATCATTTCATCACAAGTGACATAAGTAAGGGACCATTCTGAACCCAACGGTTTGAGGTCTTCCCTTGCGAGGGGTGAGTGCGGCCTTAAATCTTTGTCCCGGTTCACACCGGGTGGCGACTCCATGTTCTTTCATACTTCCCGACTAGGCCGCGAGCCTAGAGCAAGCGTCGCCCAGGTCCTGTTGTCTACACCTATGGTATTATGTCTCCGACATATGTGTCGAGACTTACCATTATACATTGTATTTTGGGCTCTCCCAATAGCCGATTGGCTGTCACAATGTATGCTTATCACTGGCACCGGTTTGGGCCAATTAGGAATATCCTCCAGGAAGTTTCAAAGTCATTCTGCTTCTTCCGCTATTTTGTCTAACGCTATGAACTCTGATTTCATAGTAGACTGGGCAATACATGTTTGCCTCGAGGATTTCCATGACACGGCTGCATTACCAAGTGTGAAACCAAATCCAACCGTAGATTTGGAATCCACTGTATCAGATATCCAGTCAGTATCGCTGTATCCCTCTAGAACAGCAGGATATCTCTAGTAATGTAGCCCATATTTTGAAGTTTCTCATACCTCAAAACTCTTACTATGGGTTTCCAGTGGTTATGTCTTGGATTGCTAGTATATCTGCTAAGCCTGTTCACAGCTTGAGCGATATCAGTTCATGTGCAATTCATGAGATACATCAGACTTCCTATGATCCTCAAATACTCTAATTGCGATACGCTTAAGCCAGTATTATTTGATAGAGGAAGAGTTAGGTTAGCTACTCCCAAATCTTTCATATCAAATTTGCTGGATAACACTTTTTTGGTAGACTGAATTAACTCATGATTATTACCAATTATCAACATATCGTCTACATAGAGACATACAATGACATATCCTTTTTGAGTGGATTTGGTGTACACACACTTATCACACTCATCGATTTTAAGCCCACTTGACAACATCTTTTTGTCAATTTTCTCATGTCATTGTCTAGGTGCTTGTTTTAATCCGTACAAGGATTTTATAATTTTGCACACCTTTTGTCCTTATCCAGGAACATTAAACCCTTCTTATTGTTCCATGTAAATCTCTTCATCCAAATCACCATTCAAGAATGTCGTCTTTACATACATTTGATGTATTTTAAGACCAAATATAGCTGTTATGGCTATGCATTCTTATCGATGTGATACGAGTCACTGGTAAATATGAGTCAAAGTAATCAAGGTCTTCCTTTTGTCTATAACCTTTTATGACAAGTCTTGCCTTGTACTTATCTATTGATCCATCCGATTTCATCTTCCGGTTGAGTATCCATTTGTAGCCCAGTGGCTTACAACCTGGAGGAAGATCAACCAACTCCCAAGTATGGTTTTGTAGGATTGAATCAATCTCACTGTTAATAGCCTCTTTCCACAAAGGTGCCTCCGGCGAAGACACATAGCTTCGAGGCTCATTTTATAACAAGTATATCAGAAAATCGGGTTCAAATGACTTAGACGACATCTAGGTTCATTTCCTTCAACATTTTCACATTGGTCTGACTCTTGGTCAACCTGATCACTGTGTTTGACAGTATCAACAGTTTTTTTGAGAGACTCTCTTCTTTGTCTTTCCTTACAAGGAAATGTCTCTTCAAAAAAAATATTGCATTCTTTGACTCAATCATCACATTTGGATCGATGTCAGGAATCTCATACTTGTGTACCAAAAATCGATACGCACTACTTTTGCAAGCATATCCGATGCATATACAGTCAACAGTTTTGGGTCCTATTCCACTTTCTTAGGTTTAGGAACCATCACCTTGGCAATTGGCAAGACACCCCCACATTTTCAGATATTTGTAGGAAGATACATAACCTTTCCACAACTCATATGGTGTCTTGTCCAATCTCCTGTGAGGAAGCTTGTTCAGAACATAGTTCACGGAAAGCAGAGCTTTCCCCCCACAAGTTCTGAGGTAAACCAGAACTAGTCAACATGACATTCATAATTTCCTTCAACGTTCGGTTTTTGCACTCAACAATCCCGTTTGTTGAGGAGAATAAGGAGCATGGGTTTCATGAATAATTCAGTGCACAGAACAATATTCACCAAATGATGAAACATATTCATCACATCTATCACTCCTGATTCTTTTGATTTCCTTGCCAAGTTGATTTGCAATTTCGTTCTCAGTGTATAAAGCTCTCAATAGCTTCAACTTTGCTCCTCAGCAAATACACCTAACAGAATCTTGTGCTTTCATCGGTAAAAGTGATAAAGTACTTTTTACCGCCTCTTGTTTGCATAATATTCATGTCACACACGTCAGTGTGTACAAGTTCCAAGGGTTCAGAAATTCGTTCTATGATGTTCTATATATTTTTGCTTCAACACATGCCTCACACTTATGTTGGCTATCAATGAAAATTAGGTATAAAGTCCATGTTAATTAATATACGCATTGTATCATAATTAATATGTCATAACCTCTCATTCCATACATTTTGTGACTCAATAATATAAGCAGAAGTTTCATCTTTATTAATAGCATAATTGACAGTCATTGAAAAGGCCCTCAGCGAGGTATTCTTTTCCTACATAGACGTCATTTTTTATCAATACAATCTTGTCAGAAACAAATACAAACCCGAGACCGAGTTCTTCCGAATATCTGGAACATGCAAACATTCTTATATGTAAGCTTCGTTCCGGATATCATTTTCAGAACCACTGTGCCTTGTCCAACCACTCTAAAGGTAGACGAGTTTCCCATTGTCAGATGATCGCCGCCATCAACCTTCTGATACGAGGAAAGCATCTTGCTATCAGCATAGATATGACGAGTAGCCCTAGTGTCTACGCACCATTCTCTCGGATTCCCAACCAAGTTGGCTTCAGTTACCACTGCTGAGAGGTTCATTTCTGAAATCTCATCAGTTAACTGCTCATCTTCAATGACATAAGCCTCATTTTTCTTGCCCTTGTTCTAAGAATTCTTGTTTCTGCAGTCCTTTGTCATATGACCGCTCTTTTCACAGTTGTAGCACTTCCCTTTGAACTTCTTGTTCGCTTGGGAAGAATCAACTGCACTGTTTCTCTTCTTGCTACCCTTTACACCCTCAATGATGTTGGTCTTAGACTTCATAGTCTTGTAGTTGGCCTTCTCGGACATCCTGTTGTCCTGTTCGATTCTCAATCAAACTCCAAGGTCTTCAAGGCTCATCTGCTTCTTTTTATGTTTTAGATTGCTCCTGAAATCCTTCTATGATGGAGGCAACTTTTCAATCATAGTGGCAACTTGAAACGTCTCACAGGGTTTCATTCTTTCATCCAATATTTCATGAATGATCAACTGCAGTTCACCCAACTGAGACATCATTCTACCCACGACAAATTTCTTTTGTCTGACATCATCGGTTTTGTATTTCTTCTCGAGAGATTCCCAGAGAATATTCGCAGAAGACATGCCTTAGTACACAATATACAGGGTATTGTCAAGACCACCCATAAGGTAGTTCTTGTATAGGAAGTCGCCAGACGACCATGTCTCTTCTCGCAGTTCCTTGGCTGCCTCTGATTCACCCTCCACAGGACCCGGAGGATCTTTGAGGTACTTAGCCAACTACAGAGTTGTCAGGTAGAACATCATTTTGCTCTGCCACTGTTTGAAGTTTGTCCCACCAAACTTCTCCGGTTTTTCTCCATGAGAGACCGGTACTGTGATGTTTCCGCTAGTCATATGTAACTGGAAAACAAACAGGGGTCAATAAGTCTACAAAAGACAAATTACACAACGATCAACAAATGATCTTGTTTCAAGTTATATACCAAGTATCTACTTGTTGTTCTATTGGACATTAGTACCAATAAACACAAGTTCTTGAATTTCCAACCAAGATTTCTTATGAAAAGTAGATAAAAGAATATTCCCAGAGGACGAGGGGGTCCGGAGTAAACACTTAAGTCCTGACCACTTAGGCTCTTATCACCTTTTTGACAGAATATCCTTCAAACATTTCTTCAATAGAATCTCTTAGCAATTCAAACTTAGTATTACACTTTTGATTTACAAGTATAATGATATTATAAGTATAAAATTCAATCAAGCTTGGATGAAATTACTTGTGTATTACTACACTTTTAATTCTCAACCAAGTATGCAACATATGATTAACAAATAACTTTCAACTTTATCACAATTAAACTAGGTGTATGCTTGTGATAATTGAGTATCATAATATTAACTTAAACCTATACTACCAAGTTTTTTTTTTAAAAATTCAGTATATGATTTTACTAAGTTAATATAATTACATTTATTCTATAATGCTAATTGCATATTCTATAATATGTATAAGAATCATGTGATTTTAGATACATATACAATAAATAAGAAAAAATAATAAAAATAAAATATTCCAGTGAACATTATTATTAAGTTTGTTTATGTGTTTATATCCAAAAGTCACAACCCTTTAAATAAGTTTCTTGTATGCTAGACAAATTAAAACAAATAAAATTAGTTATAAATTACCTAATACAGTCACATATATAATGCCAAATTTAGGCCCATACATCATCATCATGGCATGCATACGTTTGCCAAATAAATAAAATTTTCACTCAAACTAAAAAATCATGTACGTTTGCCATTAAAATTTTCACAGCAATTCAAACATGCATGCAGGAAGATCAATGGTCACAAAGAACTGCTAATTGATGATGTTATTTCAAATTTTAAATGATATGCATGCATCAATAATAATAATAAATTATTGTCTGGAATAAACTTGATTTTACAAGAAAGTCCCAAAAAAATAAGCACTTGGAAATGCCAGGAACCATTTTATGGGCTGTCAGTTACAACATAAATTTCATTAACAAGCAGCCATACAAGTTATCAAAACAGTTCTACGTGCTTCTTAATAATTGTTTACTACGATAGTAAAATGCTATGTTTTTGTACATCTAATCATAAATAACCAATTTGGATCTAATTTATCAAATCCTTATCACAAATGAATAAACTTGATTAATAACAATTTTCCCTCCACCAATAATGACGTAACTTACATATTAATTAAAAGTCACAACTTTTCATGTTTCTAACATCTTCTGAATTACAGTGAATTGGGTGCATGTTTGCTTCATGATTTATACCAAATCAAATTTTACAACACAAATTTTTTGATAAGTTCTTAAGATTGTTGGTAGGATATGTGCTGTAAATCATTTTTTAACATGCATAATTCAAGGAAATTGAAAAATAAATATGCGATTGATTGAAACTTAGAAAAATCTGAAAAGGTTGAAGATGATTAAAACTTGGTCCAGGTCGAGATATATCTATGTCCTTAAGAACTTATCAGCCCCGTCTCAGTGCTCTACGGATTTGTGGCTAATGTTCTCCAAGGATAACCCATATTCCTCTTGTTCAAATGGCACACCTTAACAAGATCTCGAACTGAAGAAATGGAGGAACTCTCTCTACTCAAAAAAACAATATGAAACTCAACAAATGGATGATTTTTGGATGGATTTTCCAGTGAGTAAAATGAATATAGAAGCCCCTTATAAATGCATGGAAGAGTTCCAAAAGGACACCCTTTGGGTTGGAGGGTTACACCCCTCCCATGCAAGTTCTATCCATATGGAGGACATGTCCCTATGAGGTACCATCCAAGGGACATGTCTCTCCTCCATCCATACTACAATATTAGAAGAATTTTCTACAAGTTGTGACTGGTAAAAGTTGTTTTATGTGTTGGTCTTCTGCTGCAGTATTGCCTGAGGGTATATTGTCGACGTTAGATAACTTGTAACGATGACTTTTGTGTGCTGTTAACATAGAGTAAATAATCATTAATTACCTTAGAATTTGAATATGTGTAGAATTGAATATCTTCATGTTGTTGATTTGGGATGTGGAACCTTCAATTGTGCAATAAAAGGAATCGATAACTGAATATATGAATTTGATACAAGAGGGATTTCCGATACTTTGCCATATCTTTCTGCTGATATCTTTTATTATCTTTTCATTATTTTATTTATATTTTCTTTTATTATATTTTCATTGTTTTATTTATCTTTACTTTAATTATCAATTTATTCGTTTTCTTTATTTTAGTTATTGCTTACGTTTTGTTTGAGTAAATTAGTTCATGTAACCATCTCTCTAGGGAATCGACACCTCAGCTATACTGCGATAACCGGAAGTTATTTTTAGGCGTAATCAAAATTTGGCGCCATTGCCGGGGAGACGGTTTACAAGAAAAATGACCAGGTTTGCTTGGTCAACAACAAAAGCGGTAACTTCGTTCCTTATTTTATTTTATTTATTATTTATTTTACTTATTTTAATTTATTATTTTATTTAGATTTAGATTTTTAGTTTTTTGTTTAGAAGTTATTTTATTTCAGTGTTAGTTTTAGTTAGATTTTAATTTTTAGTTTATTCCTTTTATTTATTTATTTTTATTTTATTTTTCTCATGTTTCCCTTATTATTTGAGCTTCAATTACATGTCTAGACGTATGGATAGATTTGGTAGATTTGTTAGGGCTGAAGAAGAAGACTCTGACCACATATTTGAAAATCTTTTTGCCACACCATCTGTGTCTAGCGCACATAATATGAGTGAATACGAGAGACCACCTAGGAGAACTCTTGAAGAGTACCTCCACCCTACTCGCACAATTACACCTTCGTGCATCATGTTTCCCCCTAATGCACCACACATAGACTTTAGGCCTGGAATGATACAATATCTTCCAACTTTTCACGGTTTAGAGAGCGAGAATCCTTACATACACATTAGGGAGTTTGAAGAGGCAGTAGCAACCTTCCATGACCGTTTTGGGACTACAGACACAATTAGACTTAAGTTCTTCCCATTTGCCCTTAAGGATAGAGCTAAGAGCTAGTTGTATTCTTTAAAATCTAGGTCAATAGGATCGTGGGGCGAGATGACCCTGGAATTTTTTGACAAATACTTCCCACACCATAAGATGAATGCCCTGAAAAGACAAATCTCCACCTTCTCCCAGAGAGACAGTAAGACCATTTATCAAACGTAGGAGACATATAAGGAGTTGTTAGCTTGTTTCCCTCACCATAGATATGAGAGTTGGCGTTTAGTAAGTTATTTCTATGATGGACTGACCCCTAGGGAGCGCCAATTTATTGAGACAATGTGCAATGGTGAGTTCATCCAAGAGGACCCTGATGAGGCATTCGGGTATTTAGATGAACTAGATGAGAAATAATCTCATACATAGACTGGACCAAATGCCTTGGATAGCACTGATAGGACACACCCAACTTCTTCTAGCAAAATCCTACACCACTTTAGGGAAGATGATAGTCTTAAGGCACAAGTTGAGATATTAACTAGACATATACAAGCCTTACAAGCCAGAGATAGCAAAACCATGCATTCTGTAGCCCAGTAAGAATCCCAAGAGTGTACGGTATATGGTGAGATGAGAGGGACATATGAGGAACAATGCCATGCATTAGAGACATACCAAAAGCCTTACACACCTTACTCGGATATCTATAATCCTAATTGGAGGAACCATCCCAACCTTAAATGGCAGCAAGAGTCTCATCAACAAAGTCAAATACCATCACCTAGAGATTATAGTGCCCCACAGTATCACACACCTGCAGTTCTTAGGAATTCCTTAGAGGATAGTGTGCAAGCATTTATGGAGGCTTAGAAGGCAATTGTGGAAGCTCAGAATAAAACCAATCAAAGGATTTAGTCATTGATATCTCAGATTGCTGAAGACCATAAGGAAATTAGGAGTCAGATCTCTAAATTGACTAATGTCCTGAGTGTGAAAAAATAAGGAAAATTTTCATCCCAGACTCAACCTAATCACTATATCAGCACATGGAACAGACTAATCATGAGATATCCAGTATAAGAGGTGTTAATACCATAATCACTAGGAGTGGTAAGGAGGTAGACTTGCAGGATACTCTTAAATCTGTAGGTGACCCTAAGGATAATAGTGCTAACACACCTCAGGAAGAACAAGTGCCATATTTCCAAGTTAGAGTACTTTTCCCACAAGCACTTAGGCCTACAATGAGAGTTCCAGATCTAAATGTTGAAAACCAATAACAGGATGAGGGTGAGTGTCATTACTCATACATGCTAGAAATAGTCCTACCAGAAACAACTTCTTTGCACCATGAGTCAAACCCTCCCAAAGTGAAATCGATTCCAAGGAACCGAAAAAAAAAAGAGGAAAATAAGAGTCTGTGCTCAATTAAATATGATACTTAGGAGATTAAAAAGAATGTTGAGCTAACTTTTCCTTATGAGCAGCCAAAAATTTCAACAACCACCAAACCTTGGGGGATCAATGGATAAACTGCCACAGTTAGACAAATATTCTCTCTCATGCCATCATCAGTTCGCTAGATGGAAACTGTCAACTTAAGTGGTTACGTTAGGCTGAAGACGTTAAACTTAGCGCTAGCGGTGAGACAACCCTTGCATATGTATTTATTTTATTTATTTTATTTGCTTTAGTTTTATTTTATTGTGTGATAATTGCATGTTTTATTTTTATTGTTTGCATGAGTGTTTATGCAGGAGTTAGCACAACCTACACAACCACACAACTAAGTCTCGCCCGCAGGAACCTGATCAAACTCTGTGCCTGGTAGTGTTGTTCCTTAATCATTTTTCTTTATATTTATCTTACATTCAGGACAATGCAAGTTTTAAGTGTGTGGGTGTGTATGCATGCGCATGAAAACCTGTCATAGATTTAAAAAAAATTAAAAAAAAAATATTTGTTTTTAGTCATTGATAGTTAAGCATAAGTCCAATGATGATATTGTTTGTTTTAGAATGAAATCTTAGAAACGGTAAGTCGTTTAATGCACTTTTATCTGATGTTTTGAGTAGTTTATCTATGTTAGACTCGTAAGCACTTAATTATGAGTTTTTAGCAGTGGAAGCCTGAGTAGTTAGCAAGGTGACTAGTTGAAAAAATTGCATGTCGATGAATGACCGTTTGCTTAGATGTCTATCCTGATTTGTTTGTGTTATGATGTGTGGTATGATTAAAAATAAAAATAAAAAATCTCTAAAAGAAAGAAAATAAACCACCTATAACCGATAGGGGTGGGCAAAAAAACCGACCGAACGGAACCAAACCGCAAACCGAACCAAACCGCAAACCGAACCAAACCGGACCGAATTTATGGTTTTTTTTCTAACGGTTCGGTTTGCGATTCGGATTGGCCCACCCCAAACGGTTTACGGTTCGGTTCAAGAGCTAATCCGAACCGCACCTGTTAAACCGAACCGAACCGTTATAATTAAAAAAATTATATATTTTTATTAAAAAATTTGTATTTTTGTTTTACTTTTATTCTATGTTTTCTTTTTATTAGTATGTTAATACTTTTATTCTTAAATTTTTTGTTAATATATTTATTTATTAATACTTTTATTCTTCAATTTATTTGTTAATACTTTTATTCTTAAATTTTTTGTTTTATGGTAGCACAATTATTCTTAAAAGTAAGATGTTGGATTTGTCTATTAATTAGAATGATGGTAGCATCATTATTCAAAGTAATTTTTAAAAAAATACAAGAATTAATTGTGCCTCATTTCTCAATCCTTAATGAAGTGCATGTCTTCCCCGGAGTCACAACTTACACTCTAGCACTTCATACTATTTATTGGATAGACTAGATTTTTTTTCCTTCACTTAAGTGGATGAAAATTTATTTTAAATATAATAATCCGTAAACCGAACCAAACCGAACCATAAACCGCTGGTTTAAAAATTTTTCAATCCGAACCAAACCGTTATTTAATGGTTTGGTTTGAAAGGTAAAAAATCTGAACCGTAAAATATGGTTTGGTTCAGTTTTTAGCAAAAACCGAACCGCGCCCACCCCTAATAACCGATAAGCGTGAAGCTACCCATGGGTGAGTATTAGGACCACCATGAGGAGAAATGCTACCTTAAATGATAGGTGTGTTGAACAAAAAAAGATAAAGAAAAGAAAAATTCAAAAAAAAAAAAACAATGAAAATGAAAAGAGAGACAAAGGAAAAAGAGAAATCATACCATATTGAGCACAAAAAAGCAATTACATATCTTAATTAAGATATCTAGGTTGGTTTGACCCATCGATCCCAATTTTTAAACGAAATCATTGAGTTGGCTTACCTAGGAATCAAGCTGTGAATGAACCTTTACACACACACACACTGTGAGTCTGGCTTAGATGATTTATTCAAGGTATTGGATTTGAGTTACGTTAAGTACTTTGAAGGTTCTCTCGTTTCATTAATAGGCATTCTTATGTGAAACTATTGGGACTATTTAATTTTTGTTTTTGCATGGTTGTGTGTTTTGAATGACGTTTGTGGGTGTCATCGATGTAAACCCTCACGAGATTATAACCCGTCCACTAGGGACACCTAAGGGTTTAAAGGCTTGTTGCATACGCTAAATGCAATCGTGATCCATACGAAAGTGGCTTACATAATTTTTATTTGTTTATTTATTTAGTTTTTATTTTATTTTGCGCTTGACTTGCTAGGGACTAGCAATAAGCTAGTTCGAGGTTGTGATAAGTGCATGAAAATGTACTTTGAAACATCACTTATTCGAGTTTATTGTTAAATATTTAATTATATATTTTATCTTTTATTATATAATATTTATCATTATATTAATTTAAAAAATATTTATTATTTAAGTTAATTTAAGTAATTTTCCTATTTATTATTTATAGGAATTAGAAAAGAAAAAAAAAAACAAGAGAAGAGAAGAATTTGCAATTTGACTAAAGAAATAAGATGTGGGCCGAAATAGAGAGAGAGAATGTAGCAACTTTTTTGACAAAAAAAGAAAGGAAGTGGCGTGAGAGGACAAAAGAGGAATTATGTTGTTGACAAACAAAAAAAGGCACAAAAATGGGCAGGTGTGTGCAAAAAGAAGAAAGAGAGTGGGCCCTATGAATTATGTTGTTGCTAAAAGTGGCGTGTGAATTAGAATTGAAAAAGAAGAAAGAAGAGAGGTGGGGCCGAGAATTGTGAAAGAGAAAGAGAGCTTCACGTGGATTAAAAGAAAAAAGAAGAATTTTGGAGAGAAACAAAGATTTAGCCACAATTGTTGACCAAAAATTGGAGAAAGAAGACAAATCAAATGGGCCCAAAGCAATCAATAGGGTTTCATAACTCTGTGGTTATTTAAAGAACAGAAGCTGGGAGAAAACAAAAGGAGAGCTGCGTGAAGCAGCCCATGCTGCGCTAATAAATAAAAAAATTCAGAGAGGGGGCTGCTGCGTGTCACGACTTTTTCCTTAATGGAAAAAGGGCTTGTGCGGCACTTAACACGGTCACGTCCTGTGTAAGTCAGCCTATAAGAAACCTCTTACCCTAATTTCCTATTGTTGGAGAGGGAACAGACCCGTAATTTTATAAGATACCAAAGCTCGCAAGCTATCTCGAAGCATACACATGCGGGCCCGTATTGCACCGGGACCCGGTACTCGAATGACACAACCGGATATAAAAATATCACTTTTCCCACCAACATAATCGCAACATTCAACCATTGTCTCAACGATGTCTAAGGGCGAGAGGGTTCACGGCTAAAGCCCAAAGACCACCGAAGCCCCCTTGGCCACACCCAAGGTTCACCTAAGCTTCCCCCCTAAAGAGGTTTTAAAGACATTGCACATGTCTCACCAGTATACACACCTAGCGCTTGAGTTGTCACACCCCCCTCTAAAATCTATCTTAAGAGGAGTTTTCAGGAACTCTTCCGGGCATTCAGTAAGCCACCATATAAGCGACTTTGGGTTAAAATCTCGTCCCTAAACGACGTCGTCTTGATGGGTTTCCACAACACCCCCATTGTAGCGGAAAAGGCCCAAAAGTGGGTCTACTGCCAAAATCTCCCGGAAAATCTCGAAATCCAACTTCGGGGCTGAAATTATCCCAGTACAAGTGACCATAAGACTCACTTAGGAACTTGGTCCCACTCGATTCGGCACTCCGAGGAATTAGCTCCTTCACAATGCACTAGATTAGGCCAACGTCTAGCCATATGCTAGCACATCTCTAATTCTCCTGACAAACTTCCAAACGGGACCTTACACGCGAAAACTCCCCAGTACATAGGCCCATGAGAGGTACTTAGGACCTGTAGTGAGCTCAATCCGGCATTCCGAAACATAAGGTCCTTCACAACGCACCAAAACTACACTAGTGTCCAGCGGCAACCTAGCGTATTTCTAAATCTCCCGATAAACTTCGAAACAAGACCTCATGGTTGAAATATCTCCAGTACATACGCCTATAAGAATTACTTAGTACTTGGAGCTAGCCCGATCCGGCACTCCGGAACATAAGCTCATTCACAACTCCACAATATTGCGCTAGCGGCTAGCAGCAAGCGAGTATGTTTCTAATTCTCCAGGTAAACTTCCGAATAAGACTTTACGAATGGAAACTCACCAGTACAAGGGTACATGAAGGGTACATATAACCCTTAACAACCTTAAACTGATGTCCCGAGATATGAGCTCCTTTGTAAAGCGACTGAACGTCATAGTCGTAAGCTAAGACCATGACATTGCGCATAATTGAGAAAACGCAAAGAATTCAGAGAGTAGAGAGGCAGAAATAGAAGCGGCTGCGTGGAGAAAATCAGAAAAACAGAAGCAGTTCAGCCGAGAGCGTGGAGAGAAGAAATCAGAGCACAAAGTCAGGACGCGGAGCCGTGATAATTTAGAAAGATATGTATCTCCAATCCCAGGCTATTTTTATTTCTTTTATGGAGAACTAATCTCATAGACAAAGCTAGGGATGAACTATTGTGTTTGATTTCTATTATTTGTGTTTTTGATTTCCTAAGTACCTTTTATCGTTTAATAAAATTAATGTTTATTGTTCTTTATTATTTTACGATTATTTAGCCCAGAGATTGTGTTTTGTCAAATCCCAAATAGATCCAGTCATTATTCTTCTATGTGTGGTTTGCGAACTCAGTTGTGACTGGTAAAAGTTGTTTTATGTGTTGATCTTCTGCTGCATTATTGCCTGAGGGTATATTGTCGATGTTAGATACTCGTAGCGATGAATTTTGTGTGCTGTTAACATAAAGAAAATAATTATTAATTACCTTAGAATTTGAATAACTGTAGAATTGAATATCTTCCTATTGTTGGTTTTAGTTATTGCTTACGTTTTGTTTGAGTAAATTAGTTCATGTAACAATCTCTCTGAGGAATCGACACTGCAACTATACTGCAATAACCGCAAGTTATTTTTGGGCATAATCATCCTCCAAAAGAGATTTTTGAAGGTAAGAACACATCAAGGGAGCACAACATATGAACTCAACAGCAATGAGCAAAAGAATGGCGATCTCGACAGAGTTTCTTCTTTCTTTTACTCCCTTAATATTCTGTTTATCATTGAATATTTATTTAGAGTTTCTAAACATGTGTAGTAACTAAACCTCTAATCTGGGGTTGTGATGAAATTCGTATTTATTGACTTATAAATTGATTTTCTTATATTTTTTCTGATGTTTTGGTTTATTTATTGAATCTTATGCTTAATGCTTCATGTTGCTTGATCACCAATAGGATTGATGTGGTAAACTTAAATGAACTTGACAACGAAATTGTAGGTTTAGCCTTAGATTCAGTAGCACACGATCTCATCTTAGGGATTTCCTTTCAGGATAGAAATATACCTGTAGGGCGGGTGTAGCCATAATTGGAACTTGTTCTTAATGAATTCGAGGTGATTTATTTAACATAGAAATATAGTTAGTAAATTTACTTTGGATATTTTCACTCGACCATCGAAAGAGGCTTGTTGATATCTTAGTGTTTCAGGTTAATAAATCAATATATTACACAAATATATGATAACCAATTCATCTTTAGAATAATATCAGGTGGATTCACAACCCTGTATGTTTTCTCTCATTGATTATCTCAACAAATTTCCAATTTATATTTATTTGCATTAGCCTTAGTTCAAGTTAAATTAAAATCACATTAAATTTTAATTAGATACCCATAGGCAATTAGTCTTAACAATTAATAACATAGGTGATAAGTCCTCGTCACATCGATAACTTTTTTACTACTTGAGCGATACGTGCGCTTGTGTAACGTGTGAATATCACGACCAAGTTTTTGGCGCTGTTACCAGAGACTTATTATAACCTTTATTATTAATTTTAGGCCTAAGTCGTTTAATAGTATCTAGTGTTGGGTTTCTATTATGTCCAAATGATCAAATCAAGCAATGAAAATACATGGGAATACATCAAAAAGTACGGCGGAAACATACTTACATTGATCGGTTGTGCGATGCGAGGAACAACGAAAAATTTTTATGCCCTTTGAAGCTCCTTGAACTCTCGGCATTTACTGGTTTTGTCCTCCTCAAATTCAGCCATCACCACCATCAAGCTCCAAGCTTTGTGTTGTGATTTCAAGCTCACAAGTGCGGTTCCCTATCACCTTCGTAAGACTCCAGATGTGTGCTAGTACCTCGGAAATTTTGCCGTAAAATTTCCCTTGCTTCTCCTACAACTCACGGCAAAACTAGAAAGTTAAAGGAAGAAAAATGTCCATTGGGCGTGAGAGAGGAAAAAATGAGAGAGATGAAGTTAGTTTGTTGTATTAGTTAATTGATTTCAAAAATCAATTAAACATATACCATATTTCCACTTTCAAAAAGTCAAAGTAATAAAGCCACAACCACTTCCATCAACTACTCACATCACTCATGACAAGTTGTCAAATCACTCAAACTGACTAGACATCGCATCAATCGATTGAGTAGTGATTTGACGCTTGATGTGACTTATGGGCCGCACTTGAATTCGAAATGCGAGTGCACCCGCAAACACTCCCGGGCTCGGGTTCGCTAATTCCAAATTAACGAATTTTCCGTTGTGACGAAATTAAATCTAATTTAATTAAATAACTTTGCCTAGCAAAATTACTATTCACGTCGCTAACGAATTAATTCTAAATTAACTCGTTCGCCCGAATTAAATTCTAAATTTAATTCCGCGTCGAAATCAAATTTCGTGTAATATATCAAATATATTATTTTATCGATTAATTCCAATTTAATCATTTTCTCTCTTTAATAAATATTTTATCCCAGATAAAATATCTCCGTAATTAATCCCAAATTAATTTTCTCTCTTTAATTAATCCAGATTAATAAAGTGCGAGTCATACGTCATCGGTGAATCTTCGGGAAGCGACCCATGAGATCCCCGAATATGTTGGTAGTAAATCCGGTCGTCGGACTATCCGAACAGGTAGGTACCTAGTACTACGTTTTTACCGATTTACAAGACAAGGTTGGCTTCTAGCAAAACGCCATGCCTACCCAATTCTCCAGAAATATCCTTACAGGAATATGTGATCTATATCAGGCGTAATATATGTAGTATTGCGTATTTCGATCCAGCATCGGATGTCACGTACAAGGCCTGGGGCTGGAAATGTGTCTGCCCCGTACGAAGCACATATCGGATCTCTGGTAACTAGTCTCTATAATCGGATAAACATGACCTAGTCATAATATCCTGATAGTTGTAGCATATAAGAGAACGAGTTTCGTATCCTACGTGATCATCATCTCCACTATGACTGGAGTGATACTTCCATCTCGACATCACACCCAATACACTACAATTCTCAATATACCCAGAAAAGGCGTACACATAACCTGTTAAAGCCCTGGACGACCAAAACCAAAGTATATTGATTGTCGCAAGTATTAGCGGTGCAAGTCTCAGGTTAAGACCAAATACACCTACCCTGATTCAGACTTCCATAGACACATAGTCATACTACCAATGGAATTCCGATGGGTCTATCCAGAGCGAAGCTGTTTTCCGTACCATCGGTAAAACACAACCTCCTATTACACTTGCATGAGTATCCTATACCCAAATATATGAGAACTATGCAGTTATGCTCCCACAACGCGCACAAGTGCAATACTAGTCTATTCCGCATCATCAATGTCTAATCTCGATAATACTACGACTAGGGATATTTAATGATTAAACCTTTATGGATTGATATTGTCTCATATCTTACCAATCCGGAACTAATCATATGGAGTTTCTATCATTTATACATCTTGGTGATCTAATCACAAATGATAAAAGAGCAATTTCTTTTGTCACATAGTTAATTTGTACAATAACACCATGATATGTACAAATAGTGATGCTATGAGCCATAATTGTCCAAAAATCTCCCACTTGGCCTATATTCAATCACTCAAGTGTCCTACACCCGAACTATGTACGGTTCGCTCAAACTTCTGCTGAGAAAATACTTTTGTCAATGAATTTGCATGATTATTATCTTATGCGATTTATTCGATCATCACATCGCCACGATGTATGATCCGAACGAATCAGATGAATATCGAAGTATATATATGGATCGTTGATGAGACCATTAATTCTTTAGCCTGTGCTGTAGCCTAGCTCAGCTGCTAACAAAACTATATCTAATCTAATTAGATTATTATCAATCAAGAAGGCTTCTATTGCTGCCTCAGCTGCAGCAATAATCCACTTTGTTGTTTATTCGGTAACAGTATCTTGCTTGGAAGATTTCCAGCTCACTGTTCCGTTATTCAAACTTTATAGTACCGTTGTTATGACTTATAGTCGTTATAATCAGTTAGGAAACTTGCAGCGGTGAACCTAGTCACTTCAAGTTCTCCTTCTCCATAGTATAAGACAACATCCTTAGTTCCTCTAAGATACTAAAAGATGTTCTTAACATCAATCCAGTGACTATCCTGACGGTTTTATCGTACCAAAACTAGCAAACAAGATTTGCAGGTTATTCGATCCATTGATGGATTGAAGCAAGCATATCGTTCTTGGAACTATTATTTTGATGTAATCATAATGGTATATGATTTAATTCAAAACGAAATGATTCTTGTGTATATAAAGAGGTTAGTGGGAGCGCACTGACAGTGAAAGTCCTAAGTAATAATGACATGTCATTTCTTGGAAATGATATTCCCATAATAACAATCGGTGAAAGATTGGCTTTCATGAAAATTCTCCGTAGAATTCTTGGGAGAAACAACCTTTATTCTAGGAATAAAGATCTACTGAGATAGATTTAAAATTGTTGATACTCTCCGAGAACTCATACATTGAAATAAATATACACGACCTGGTGTCTCATACGCTTTGAGCATATGGAGTCACAATCAGGCGACTCACACTCTCTCTAACTTGATCTGGTGGACTCCAAACCCTAGTGATTGCATCAGTATCCGTCCTCCCGAGTTCATCCTCCGAGAATACCTGCGAGAACAAAAAATTGGAAATGGGGGGTTAGACCGTTGTACGATCTAAGTGAGTGGACGAGAACTGAAATACTGATATAAAAATATTTGGTTCTAAAACCAATGTTCAAGAAATAATTTTTATATAAAAACTCTTTTTCTGAAAACTTAATCTGAAATCTCTTTTATAATGCTTATATTTCTGAAATCTACTTTTTGAAAATCTGATTCTGTAAACTCGTATCTGAAAGATCTATTCCGAAAACTATTTCTAAAATGTCTGTTTTCTGAAAACCGTTTCTGAAGTCTGAAGTCTGAAGTCTGATTTCTGAAAACTGTTTCTTAAATCTGATTTCTGATAGCTGTACTGTCTCTGAAAAATTTGACATATAGGGGCGTTACGTATTGTCGTCCCCCCATACACCTAACTAGAGCCAGAAGTGCAAACTTATGTCTTTAGGGCATTACGTATCGCTGTCCCCCAAAGCATGCCACTAAAGTCCCTGAAATTAGTGGTCTTGGGGCGTTACATATCTCCGTCCCCTAAGCCACTGAACTAGAACTAGGGGTGCATATCTATGCTACCATCCAAGCTCTGAAACTAGGATCCATGGGCATCTGTCATCCCTAGTCCTGAACTATGATATATGGGTGTTACGTATCGTCGTCCCCCCAGTCCTCTACATGTGTACATGTGTTGTCCGTCAATTCCATGTTTGTACAAGTTACATATTGAGGTGGGTTTTTCCCTCATGCCTCGAAAATATAAAAAAAAAATCATTCTATAGATTTCAAAACTGTATAAAACACTAAATTTAACATGAAACTGAAATCAAATATGGCTAGCACCCTATATGCTGGAAAAAATAAGTCTCAATTCACAAAGAATAAATAAATAAATCAATAAGAAAAATCAACTTGAAAAGAGAAGTGTCCACTCACTGATTATAGAATGTGGTCGCGTTTCTCACTTGCTGAAGAAAGCTCTGGTTCCTGTGATACTCTATAATTGATAATTCGATTAGAAAGCGAACTAAGGAACATTTTCTGAATTAATTTGGGTCTATCTATCTGAATACTTTTATTATTATCGCAAGGCTTAATGCACTTATATCATGGTGTGTGTGTGTGTGTGTGTGTGTGTGTGTATATGGGTTGATACGAGACTATTAGGGTGGCCTCTAACACGCTGGGGTGGAACTGGATTGAATTAAAAACTGATATGGGAAATTTTTGACCTTGCGTCGTGACGTAAACATTCCAGAGACGACTCCAAATTTTCCATTACACGTCGTGACAAAAACCTCTTTGACGTCGTGATGCGATCCTGATTTTTAGAACATGTTTTCACAATTCAATCTTTCCTAAATGCATTCATAAAACTTCTATATCAATTTTTTTTATTACATAAACCATTCATTTAGACCTCAATAATCATTTATAACACCACAATATCATATAATATCCATTCCATTAACTTCTTTTAATTTTTCACCCAAAAATTGAACAACTTGGGGTTTTCCACAATCACCATCTTCTTAGCACAACAAACACTCATTCATCATCACTTACATGTCAATGAACTTACTATAATCATCAAAACTTAAAAACTCAAAAGATAACAATTTGGGTCAAGTTGTCATACCTCTTTTTTGCTTGATTTTGTCCATCCTCCAAGTCTTCCACGGTTGACAATAATCTTCATTCCTTCAACCTCTCTCATTTTCTCTCTTTTCTTTCTCTTCTTATTCTTCTTCCTTTTTTCTTCCCTTCTTCTTGCTCTCCCTTCTACGTTTTTTTCTTTCATTTATCATTTTAATTTTGTGAATTAGTGAATAGTACCCTCTTTATGTATTAGGGATTTTTGGATATTTGGATAAATGGAGAAAAGTGTGGAAATGTGTAGAAAGTTTGAGATTCTTCTAATTGAGTCCGAAATTACTATTCATCTGAATTTTGACTTACGTTTGTGACCTATTTCTGGTCCGATTTTGGAAAAATATTCAACGCAAAAGTTGTAGATCTCGATCTCAGATTTCTAACGATATAAAATTCATAAAAATCGGAATTCGTATTATTAAGTTAGGCCTAAATATCATGGGCTATCCGTAGTGGAATATCGTAGCGTTTAATATAGAATTCTCGAAGAATTTACCGATAGTTATCTCACGAGGGTATATATTTCCAATCATAATTTCTATTCTATGAAACTCGTCTTACAATGTATCAATAGTCAGAATTCCCGGTCGTTATAAATTCTCCCCCTCTTAAATATGATTCGTCCTCGAATCTTCTTTAAACTTGGGATCTTATCATAGATCACAAGATTTATGGGTTCCTAATAGACCAAAAACTCCAACTGACTATATGCCTATCTCCTTTGTCTCATCCATAGTGTAATACTTCTTCCCGACGACTTTCCGTGTGCTAATCATTACACCACTAGACAGTGAGATGATCATGCTAAATCTAGAATGTCATGACTTGGAAGTTATAACTAGAGTTGTACACTAACTTGTTTGGGTGTACGCTTATTGTGTTGAAACTATACTGTGTCATCGGGGATTCTATCCGACTTAACAACTAAGGCCTCTGCCCGACTAGTATTCTTAATATTCTTATGGTAAAACATAAGATATTCGCTGTGTATTCTTAACTACCTTATTTCTGGACCTCTAGTTGTGCTCAACATTCCGTATCTCCAGGAAATATATTTATTTAGATCTTTAATTATGTACAATAATCATTTAACTTGATCAGTTTTTTAATAGCTGGTACATTTGACTCTCACTAAAATTACTGATGTCTCCACGGTTAGGCTTCCCATACTCTTTTTTCGAAATTGATAAGTTTACAGGAGTTGTCATTGTCATTATTTACAATGCTTGTACTCAATACTCATTTTGCTGCACTTGTCCAAATTGATCTTAATATTCTTTTTCATTACTTAACTACTTAACTCTCTATATTCTCCTTACTAAACATTAAATGCTTATGAGCTTCTCTCTTTAAGTTCCAATATTTCTGCTTATCTATAGGGCTTAGGGCTTCTTAGCTTGCTGATGTTGTCCACCAATGACGTTGATACTCAAAATATTGCTTCTGGGTGGTTTCCATGTGGTCCTCTTCAATTGGCTAAGGATTTAGGCTTAATTGCATGCAACCTGGTGTTTAAACTGCATTCCTTGTTATTAACATCGATGCTGGGGACTGGTTCTGGCTAAAGTTCATACTCTTTTGTTCTTTGCTTTCATTTTTACTATAAATCTGACTACAGAGTTCCATACCAATTTGTTTTCCAACCCTGGTTATATGCTAGAATCCTCTTTCTTTATGTTTGACTATATTGTAGTAAACTTATTTTCTCGGTTCTGTATTATACTACACTTCTGCCAATACTTACTCAGTATTTTCTTTTACTGTCGTTGCACCTTAACCGTTTTATTACCAAAACTTTTGCTTGCTGATCTTTTCGTTTACTATTCTGTTATGTTCTGTACCTGAAAATTCTATGGTCTATATCTTTGTCTCCTTATCCGAAGGATGTCATCTCTCATATGTCTCTAATCATGTTTAACACTGTTCTTTTGTATCCTTGTCATTGCTTAACTAGTACTTTCACTCTTCATCGATTCGTCTATATAACTTTTCTTCTAGATCTCCCACTTACAAATATTTCCTCTTTTATTCTGTTCTTGTACTATATCTAAAGATTTTCTATTTCGATCTCTTTCAACTATGCGTTCTCTTGGTTTTGGGAATATCTTGAGACGAACATCGAAGTCTATCTTCATTGTTGTTGTTTTACGAAGGTTGGGAGTGTTGGGTTTTCTAGGTCTAACCAAGATCCAATTAAGTAATGAAATGTGCGAATACAACAAAGTAAAGTAGCAGAAATACTCACTTTGATCGGCTTTGCGATGTGATGAACATAAAAATTTCTCATTGAGACTCTCGGCCAAGCCTTTGGTTGTGCTCCTTGTGTTGATCTTCAAGCTTCAAGCTTTGAATGTAGATTCCATTCTCATAGATGGGTTTCCCTATCACCTTTGAATGATTTCTTTAGTGTGCTAGCACTTGGAAAAATTTGCAACAAATTGTTTCCCTAAGCCTTATGTGACTCTCGGCCAAGCCAAGAGATGAGAGAAAAAAAATGGCACTTTACCGTGAGTGAGGGAGAGAAGAGAGAAGAGTTGTGTTGTGTGTTGATTTCCAAAATCAAGTAACCTAATACCAAATTTTAAAAATTAGTCAAAGGTCTTTCACACATCATTGAATTAAGCTTGTGTGTTTTACAAGTTTCCAACAACCCAACCACATCCATCAACCAAAAGTATATTAAAGTGACTAGGTGATGTGACTTATATGGGCTCACTTTAATTCAAAATTCGAGTGGGCCCGCAACACATCCTAGAATCGGGTTTGCTAATTCCAAATTAACGAATTTTCCGTTGCGCCGTAATTAAATCAAATTTAATTAAATAATTATGCCTAGCAAAATTACTATTCATGTTGCTAGCAAATTAATTCTAAATTAATTCGTTTGCCCGAATTAAAATCTAATTTTAATTCCGCGTCGAAATCTAATTTTGTATAATATATTGAATATATTATTTTTATCTATTAATTCCAAATTAACCGTTCTCTCTCTTTTAATTGAATTTTATCCCAGATAAAATTCTCCGTAATTAATCCTAGATTAGTTTTCTCTCTCTTATAATTAATCTCAGATTAATTATGTGCGAGTCATACGTCATCGATGAATCTTCGGGAAGCGACCCATGAGATCCCTGGATATATTGGCAGTAAATCTGGTCGTCGGACTATCCGAACATGTACGTACCTAGTATTACGTTTTTACCGATTTACAAGACATGGTTGGCTTCTAGCAAAACACCGTGCCTACCCAATTCTCCAGAAATATTCTTAAAGGAATATATAATATGTATCAGGCGTAGTATACGTAGTATTGCGTATTGCGATCCAGTATCAGATGTCACATGCAAGGCCTGGGGCTGGAATTATGTCTGCCCCGTACGAAGCATATGTCGGATCTCTGGTAACTAGTCTCTATAATCGGATAAGCATGACCTAGTCATATTATCCCGATGACTGCGGTACATAAGAGTACTAGTTCCGTATCCTATGTGACCATCATCTCCATATGACTGGAGTGATACTTCTATCTTGACATCACACCCAATACACTACGATTCTCAATATACCAGAAGAGGTGTACACAGAACTCGTTAAAACCCTGGACGACCAAAACCAAAGTATATTGATTGTCGCAAGCATTAGCGATGTAAGTCTCAGGTTAAGACCAAATACACCTACCCTGATTCGGACTTCCATAGACACATAGTCATACTACCAATGGAATTCTGAGGGGTCTATCCAGAGCGAAGCTGTTTCCGTACCATCAGAAAACACAACCTCCTATCACACTTGCATAAGTATCCAATACTTAAATATATGAGAACTATGTCGTCATGCTCCCATAACGCGCACAAGTGCAATACTAGTCTATTCCGCATTATCGATATCCAATTTCGATAATACTACGACTAGAGATATTTTAATGATTAAACCTTAGTGGATTAATAATGTCTCATATCTTATTAATCCGGTCGTAATCATATGGACTTTTAGCATTTATATATCCCGGTAATCCAATTAGAAATGATAAAAGAGCAATTTCCTTTGTCACATAGTAAATTTATACAACAACACAATGTTCTGTACAAATAGTGATGCTATGGGTCATAATTGTCCAACATGGAGGGTGAGAACTTATCTTGAGGCTTTTTTTGTTTATGGTGATTCGGTGGCACATATTCTTTATTTATGAGTTTAGGACTCTCGTGTATACATGTCTGGTGTCTTTTCCTATACTAGGGTACTACTGCTAAAACTGTCTGGTTTACCTTCTCCAACTTTACTACTGATTATTTTCAATGGTCGATTTCTCCAACTCTTCTGCGAATTCCTTCTAGAGTCATGTTCTCCAATAAATTTCTCGTACTGCCTCTGTACTCATTCATGTTTAGTCTCTGTTGTTTAACCCTTTGAATTCGTTATTTTCTTCCTATGAGTACTGCTATACTCTCTTTGTTATTCTTCCATAATAAACTTGCTCCGCTACAAAGGTTTCTTCCTTGTCTCAGTTCCTTAAACTCCTTACACTTTTACTTTCCTGAAAACTTTATCTATTTTGATTACTTAAGACGTCTCCTACTAAATCTTTGGTTAATGTGCTACTCTTTACCTAGTCATTATTCTCAATACCATGAGACTCTTTATAAGTTGTTCGTTATATTCCTAAGAATTGTTTTCCCATGGTCTCTTCGTACTTCTAAGTCTTTACTTCTTTAAGGATTCCTCAATTTAATGGTGGCTTCTAGATTTGACTTGATTTACTATGACCTCAACTATTCTTTATTATATAGAATTTTTGCCATCTCGTGATTTTTATCTATGTTTTGTTGAACTTATTGGCTTCATTATCTAAATACATTGTAATCCATTATTATATCTATTACTATTCTTTACTTATTTTTCCTCTTACTGGGTTCTAAGTTGGGAATGGATACATGTTCACGTGTCTGGTTAGATATCTATATGCTTACTAGAATCAAGGTTTCCGGAAGGAAATGTCCTCATTCATTCTGCAGAAATTCACCGACTATTCCATGTCTTGTGATCCTATTGAATTTCATCATTATTTATGCTCTATGTCTTGCTGGTGAGGCTAGTGGTGTTTCGTTCTCTTAACTGCTTTTTAGATCTTCGCTCTCTGTTCTTGCTTTAAGTCTTGACTTTGGCACTCTATTCTACTGTCTGTACCGGTGCTCTTATCACTCATAAATATCTTCAACCTCTCGGGTCTATACTTGTATATTTTCACGGATTCCTACTGACTTGGACTCATATGTAGGTTCTGCTATATTTGGGGCTATTCTGTAGACTTCTACTAGAATTTCAAACTTCACGCGGTCTTGCCTTCATTTTTTTGGCCTACCCCGAGTTCTCTTCTTGATATCCTCGAAACTTCCTTAATTCTTTTTCTAGGTGGTCTGTCTTCCAAGGTCTTTCCATTTCTTAAGATAAACTCCCATCAGGCTTCTTACGATAATCTCTATCTATGCTAGTAAGGACTAAGGCAAACATCTTATGCCTTGATGAGTTTCGATATCCCTTTTCTGGTACTTTGTGTCCTGGTGGAGTATGTTTCTCATATAAGGTAGTGACCAGCGTGATCACACACGTATAATGCAAGCACACGTATCGTTCAAGTAGTATAAAATATATCGATCCCACGATGACTTAATACCTAAGCTTTTAATTTGTGAAGCCAAATGTTTACAAGTATATAATGGATTGGTTGTTTGATTGGATGATGATTTTTAAACTTAAAACAAGTAAATAAAATAGCACGAAAGTAAATGAAAGGAAAATTCAATATTATTAAACTATCCATGGTTGTGAATCCTTCCAATATATTTTTAAAGATGAAGTGGTTATTTCACGTTTGTGCAATATATTGGTTTATTAACCTGGAACACGAATTTATGCAAAAGCCTTTTCCGATGGTCAGATGCAAATACCCAGTATAACTCAATTAATCATATTCCAATGTCAACCAAGTTACTTGAATTTATTAAGATTAAGTTCCAATTATGGCTACCCCCGCCCGACAGGTATATTCCTATACTGTAAGGAAATCTATTAAGAGTTAGTTATCCTTAAGGGAGATCGTGAGCTATTCAGTCTAAGGCTGAAACTTAAAATCTATTTTCCAAGTTCATTTTAAGTTTACCAAATCAATCTTATTAATGGCCAGTTAACAAGAAACATTAAGCTTAAGGCTCAGTAAATAAACCTTTATATTACCCAAACTGTAAAATAACCCCTTATAAACTGGTGATATTGGAATTCATCACAACCCCAGATAATGGGTTTACACATATCTAGGACTGGTAAAAGCTTAAATAAAGTAAATGACATATAGTAAAAGCTTGAAGATAAAAAGGTAAATAAAACAATAAAGAAAATGTTGGGGGTTATAGGATCCACTTTTATTACTTCTATTTTAGATATCTCCCTTATTATAATATATTAACTTTGCGTGATAATTACCAACCAACCATATAGGCGGTATCCTGATTAAGTCAAATTTATAATTAATTCCAACCGACCATAAAGGCGGTATCCAATTTAGTCAGGTTAAAATCAATTTAATTAAAGTCCAACCGACCATAAATGTGGTATCACATTAAGTCAGGTTTTAAATAGTTTATATATTATAATTAAGGAAGATTAATCTAACAATTAGTGATAAAAGCTTAACTTTTTACCCCGACAAAAAAGAGTTACCTCCTCATACTAAATAGTAAAATTAAAGACTGAAAAGTAAAATAAAGAAAGTACTATTGCATAAAGTAAATAAAATTAAATATAGAAAATTGTAAATAAACAAATAAGATACAATCTTATTAGTATTCTTAAGGAATTCCCTAGAAGAAGGTATGAATTTTCCTTCTGAATTCAGCTTTTATTTATAGCAAAAAATTTGCCCCGCGAGTCGCGACACAAACCATCTTGCTCATCGCGACGCGCCGTTGATTCAACGAGATCGTGACACGTGGCTTCGTCAGTCAAATTATTGTTTCTGCGTCGCGACGCGTAAGTGCTTGGCATCACGACACGTGCACAATAAATGTCAGAAGCATGAGATGATGACACATGTTCGACACACGTTAGCAAGACTACTGTGATGTTGACATGTGGCAGGCGCATGTTAGCAAGAGCGTATGATAGCAAGTTTCTCTGATTTTGACACGTGTCCGTCACATGTTAGCGGCACATGATAACGGTGTCGCATTTTCGCAATGACGCATTTTAGCAAAAGGCGCATTTTAGCAGAAAATTTACATTTTTGCCATTTTTGTCCGTTTTTTGATGTTTTAGCCCCGAATTGCTTCTAGAGTGTCCTGTTATTTTATTTATCTACAAAATAACACAAAACACATCAAAATATTCACAAAACTCAAGAAACTATACAAAATAGTAAGTAAAAAGGACGATAAATACTGATATATTTACCGCTTATCACATCCCCAAACCTAACATTTTGCTAGTCCTCGAGCAAAACAACAAAATAAAGTGCAATAAATAAATTTAAAATAAAATTAAACTTCGTAGGGATCACAGTTACATTGACCGTATGCAATAAGCCTTTAAACCCCTAGGTGTCCCTAGTGGACGAGTTGTAGTCTCGTGAGGGCTTACAACAACGATACCCACAAACGTCAATCTAAAACTAATGCACATAAAAGCAAAAAGACAAGAGAAAAAAGAATAAACAAGTTAGTGACTAAATATGTGAAACTCCTTATCCAAGTTAGTAGTTGTTTTATTTCTTTCTAAATTACCAAATAAGTAAATTCTCATATTATTTTTACCTTTCTTCATATACACAACCAACAAGGTATTAATCAAATCATTGTGCCCACAATATTCATAAGTGTGGTTGAAAATAGAATAATATTTTTAACCTAAAGTTATATCAGAATCACACATTTTTAAGTAATGTAATATTTTTCTGATTTTCTTATTAATATACAATATCTTCTATCCATGTAGCGAGCTTTGGGCCAGTGACTCCCAAACCAGTTGGCTTTAGGGCACTATGTGTTAAGACACCCTTAAAGACTTAATTACTCGGATTTCAGATATATATTTTTTATAACATCTTCCATCCATATAGCGAGCTTTGGGCCAGTGACTCCCAAACCAGTTGGTTTTAGGGCACTAGGTGTTAAAACACCCATACAAACTTAATTACTCGGATCTCAGACGTTTTTTTTTTATTCCATCGTTTTTTAGATGCTTTCTCCAATTAAACTAGAGCACTGAATATTACAAACTTTTCAATTACAACTCATGTAAGTATGTTACAATGTATATTGATAATACTTGTCAACTGAGCATATGAAGATCCAAATTAATCAGTATTATGGAGAATTCACAAATTAAATAATTCAAAAAGAAATAAATAAAAATTAACTTTCTACGAAATAGGTTGAGATACGTCTCAGGAGTGAAAATTCCTTATACAATTATCTCACACCAATTTCAACTGATTTAGTCAAGTTAAAAACACAAAAACACAAAATATTTTTTTATTTTTTCTAAAATTTATTTTAATTTTTTGAATTTTTTGAAAATTATTGACTAAAAATCAAATAAAAATAACATAATAAAAATAAGATACTAGTCAACTATTCCCCCAAACCTAATTGAGACATTGTCCCCAATGTCTTAAAAGTAGAAGAAGAGTTTAGAAAACAGTACCTGGTTAGCTGAAATTCTACATCTAAAATGAAAATTAAAGGTTAAGATCCAGATTTATCCGACGCTTTTTACCCCGATCATAATCGGACCAGTTTATCTTAGAAAGGATAGGGTCAATTTGTGGTTTAAAGGCTAAGATTTTGTCAATTAAATCATGGGCAATTCTGGCAGTGAAGAGGATTTCTTTTACAGGTTTTGACACGAATCCATTTCTCCGGGCATCATCAAGAAACACACAAAGAAAAATCATAAAATCCATCAGCATTATATAGTCCAATTGGTTTCTGGTGTATGTTCAAGTTCGCCCAAGATATCACTGTAAAAATTTCCTCCATTGTGCCAAGCCACCTAGCAAAGCAATAAAAGCAACAACACGATTAATCATTTCTACCAGTCGCTCAGACATACCTGGCACGATAAGTTCCTCTCCATTTGTTAGTTCTATAAGATTCACCTCCACCAAAGGTTTTGGGATGATTCCCAAGACTTGACCGCCTCCTTCCTGTACAGCCCTTGAAACGATCCCCATTAATCCAAGATTGCCACCATCATATACTAGATAAGGTTGTAAACTTATCTGAAAGATATATTCTGAAAACTATTTCTAAAATTTCTGTTTTCTGAAAACTGTTTCTAAAGTCTGATTTCTGAATACTGTTTCTTAAATCTGATTTCTGATAGTTGTATTGTCTCTGAAAAATTTGACGTATGGGGGCGTTACGTATCGCCATTCCCACATACTCCTAACTAGAGCCAGGAGTGCAAACCCATGTCTTTGGGACGTTACGTATTGCCGTTCCCCAAAGCATGCCACGCATGTCACTGAAACTAGTGGTCTTGAGGCGTTACGTATCGCCGTCCCTCAAGCCACTGAACTAGAACTGGGGGTGGGAATCTATGCTACCCTTTAAGCTCTGAAACAATGATCTATGGGTATCTGTCATCCTTAGTCCTGAACTAGGATATGGGGCCGTTACGTATCGTCGTCCCCTAGTCCTCTACATGTGCACATGTGCTGTCCGTCAATTCCATGTTTGTACAAGTTACATACTGAGGTGAGTTTTTCCCTCATGCCTTGAAGACATAAAAAAATCATCTATAGATTTCAAAACTATATAAAACACTACATTTAACTTGAAACTAAAATCAAATATGGCTAACGCCCTATGTGCTGAAAAAAGTAAGTCTCAATTCACAAAGAATAAATAAATAAATCAATAAGAAAAGTCAACTTGAAAAGAGAAGTGTCCACTAATTGATTATAGAATGTGGTCGCGTTTCTCACTTGCTGAAGAAAGCTCTGATTCCTGCAATACTCTATAATTGATAATTTGATTATAAAGCGAACTAAGAAACATTTTCTAAATTAATTTGTGTCTATCTATCCAAATATTTTTATTATTATCACAAGGCTTAACACACTTATATCATGGTGTTATATATATATATATATAATACGTGTTGATACGAGACTATTAGGGTGGCCTCTAACACGCTGGGGTGGAACTGGATTGAATTAAAAACTGATAGGGGAAATTTTTGACCTTGCATCGTGACGTAAGTATTAGTGTCTTACACATGCCACAAGATCTCTTAACAATGATTTGTGTGTGAATAATTCAAGTGGAGTTGCGCAAATACTCACATTGATTTGGTGGAAATTTCAAAAATTCCTTCAAGGATGAAGAAGCTCCAAGCTTTGAAGATGAGTTATATGGACGCTGATTTCGACTGAGGTCCACAATTGAGAATTAAAGTGAAGGGCACCAGCGAACCTGTAAAATAAGGGTAGTATGAGTGATGAGGTTACTGCCCACCGGTGTGGTGGAAGCCGTAGGCACTCCGACGCTCAAGTCAATAAAATGGATAGGTCCGATGTAAGGAGAACAAGGCTTGAAGTTACCTCAGTCTCCGTTTGTTTGCCGTAATGGCAGGGTATTACAACTTATTCAATGATATGTAGTAGTGCAATATGATCTCCCTTCTCTATGCCTTGGCTCTTCTTTTTTATAGGCCCTCTCTGATGCGGGGTCTCTCTTTTGGTCGTTGGGGTTGTCGTAACTGGCGACTTTATGGATGGTTTATGCCTGGTAACTGATGACTTTATGATGATGTTTATGAATTTAGGTTTTTCTCTTGATCTGGTAACTGGTGTCCGTTGGTTCTCTTGATGACAATGGGTTTGGGCCCGTGAAGCCTCTTGGCCCGCTATTGGGCTTCGGGTTTGGTGGTTGTCCCTGGGGTAAAATGTCGATTTTACCCTTGGGCCCAAATTTGGCCCGTACAGTTTGTTCTCTACTCTTTAAGTCAATGAGCCATTGACTTGGAGAGTACTCGACACGTGTATCGCATATGATGTCACATTACGTAAGCGTTGATGCTGTCTATTTGATCAAACTAAACGAATGTCAAGTTTTGAACTTAACTCTACATGATCCACCGTGGATGTATGAAGGTTTGGGTATATGTCATTCGACACATGTAATCCATGTCCACTATTTGACTTGATATGAGTCTATGGGGAATGACTGAACCAGATGGAGGTTCAGGAATTATTTCATACGACATTGTGTCGTCTGGACTGTAGAAAGTCCCTGTCTTCATCTAACTCGACATGAGTCACATGGGGAATGTCTTCTGTCAACTGAACCAAATGCCAGGTTAGGAGCAATTCCACTCGACATGTCGTATGAAACGAGTGAATTGCATTAACGTAATTGACTCGACACGAGTCGGACGAAGGATAATCCCTGTCGACTGAACCTGGTGGAGGTTCATGAATTTGTTTCATATGACATCCTGTCGCATGGACTGTAGGAAGTCCATGTCTTCATCTGACTCGACATGAGTCATCTGGGGAATGTCCCATGTCGACTGAACCAAATGACAGTTCATGAGCAATTCAACTCGACATGTCGTATGAAACGAGTGAATTGCATTAATGTAACTAACTAGACACGAGTCACTCGGGGGATATTCCCTGTCGACTGAACTTGGTGGAGGTTCAGGAATTTATTTCAGATGACATCATGTCGCATGGACTGTAGGAAGTCCATGTCTTCATCTGACTCGACATGAGTCATCTGGGGAATGTCCCTCGTCGACTAAACCAAATGACAGTTCATGAGCAATTCCACTCGACATGTCGTATGAAACGAGTGAATTGCATTAATGTAACTGACTCGACACGAGTCGCTCGGGGGATATTCCCTGTCCACTGAATTTGGTGGAGGTTCAGGAATTTATTTCATATGACATTCTGTCGCATGGACTGTAGGAAGTCCATGTCTTCATCTGACTCGACATGAGTCATCTGGGGAATGTCCCATGTCGACTGAACCAAATGAAAGTTCATGAGCAATTCAACTCGACATGTCGTATGAAACAAGTGAATTGCATTAATGTAACTAACTCGACACGAGTCACTCGGGGGATATTCCCTATCGACTGAACCTGGTGGAGGTTCAGGAATTTATTTCAGATGACATCATGTCGCATGGACTGTAGGAAGTCCATGTCTTCATCTGACTCGACATGAGTCATCTGGGGAATGTCCCTCGTCGACTAAACCAAATGACAGTTCATGAGCAATTCAACTCGACATGTCGTATGAAACGAGTGAATTGCATTAATGTAACTAACTCGACACGAGTCACTCGGGGGATATTCCATGTCGACTGAACCTGGTGGAGGTTCAGGAATTTATTTCAGATGACATCATGTCGCATGGACTGTAGGAAGTCCATGTCTTCATCTGACTCGACATGAGTCATCTGGGGAATGTCCCTCGTCGACTAAACCAAATGACAGTTCATGAGCAATTCCACTCGACATGTCGTATGAAACGAGTGAATTGCATTAATGTAACTGACTCGACACGAGTCGCTCGGGGGATATTCCCTGTCCACTGAATTTGGTGGAGGTTCAGGAATTATTTCATATGACATTCTGTCGCATGGACTGTAGGAAGTCCATGTCTTCATCTGACTCGACATGAGTCATATGGGGAATGTCCCCTGTCGACTGAACCAAATTATAGTTCAGGAGCAATTCTACTCGATATGTCGTATGAAACGAGTGAATTACATTAACATAATTGACTCGACACGAGTCGCACGGGGGATATTCCCTGTCGACTGAACCTGATGGAGGTTCAGGAATTGTTTCACACGATATTGTGTCGTATGGATTGAGGGAGTTCTTTCAAACCAAGATATTCAGGTGTGTTATGTTGAGTAACTTAGTTTTCATTGCTAGGCCTTTTATGTAGCTTCTTATTCGACGAATAGGATTTTTCTAGGTTTCTTTTCAGCCATTTAACGCAAACCCTACCGTAAGTTTTGAGGGATTTTTGGCGGGAATTTGAGGAGCCAAAAATGGAAAGGTGTTTAAGAGAGCATCAAGTGTTCATTTGCCTCATTCTCAAAATTTCCTTTTAGAGATCGAGTTGGGAAGCTCTCAAGCCTTCAAGGTATTCTTCAAAAACTCATCTCTTGTTCTTCATTTTCTTTAAACATTCATAGTGTAGATTCAAGATGTTCTTTGATAACATAAGATGTTTGATCTTTCAGATTTTGGAAATATTTTCAGAATTGTGTTTGTGGGTTTTGATATTTAGGAAGTAGGTTGCTAAGGAGATCAGTGTTTATATGCTTGTTGTTAGGAGGATGTCGAGTGGAGAAACCTTAGGCAGCTTAAGTGCTAAGATTGATAGTTATGTCGGATCCTCTTCGAGTTAGACGAAGAATGATGAAATATATAAGGACTGTTCGTGTCAGGAGTTGATCGAAGCTGACATAATTACCTTAGCTAGGCCATCCCTGGAGACTCCTACCAAGGCCATACCATTGAGAACTTTACCAGCCATTGGAAAGTCGAGCGAATTACCTAGTATAAGCGAACCAACTAACTTATTATCTAAGAATCATGCTAGTCGAATGACTGGAAAACTGCTGAGGGAACTCATGTGCAAATATAGGTTTCCCGACTCTTTGGAACTAAGGGTACCTTTGTCGAGTGGGAGGATTGATTATAAAGTTCCGGGATGGATGGGATTCTACGTGCGTCCATTCTCAGATGGGCTGAGGTTCCCAATACCAAGACTAGTTTGGGAAGTTCTGGATCATTTTGAGATAGCGCCTTCTCAGTTGATACCTAATGCATAGAGGATTCTATTTTCGATTGAATGCATGTCTTTCAAGTTAGGAGTGTTTTTCGATTGACCAGTCGTGGTATGTTGCCCCTATATTTTTAAACCGAATGTCATAACCTTGTAGCAGTAAATTCCTCGGTTAGTGACAAAAAGTTGTCTTCTCTTGATCGTCAGGGTGCATGAGGATCTGGTTGTAGCCTGAGTACGCATCCATGAAGCTCAACAACTCATGTCCAGCTGTAGCATCGACCATCGAATCTATATGGGGTAATGGGAATAAATCATTGGGGCAAGCTTTGTTTAGATCCGTAAAGTCAATGCAGACTCTCCTTTTTCCATTCTTTTTTCTCACAACGACAACATTTTCAAGCCACTCTGGAAACTGCACTTCCCTGACCGCTCTATTCTGCAACAACTTATGAACCTCTTCTTTAATTATCTGATTTCTTTCAGGGGCGAACTTCCTTTTTTTTTGCCTCACCGGGGTGTGGTATGGATCTACATGTAATTCGTGAGTAATCAGCTCAGGGTCGATTCCAGTCATGTCCTTGTGAGACCATGCAAAACTGTTGTGTCGCTTCTTCAGGAATTCAACCAGGTCGGCTCGTAGTTTGGGATCCAAGTTAGTTCCAATCAATGCATTATGATCTGCAAATTGAGGGTGAATCTGGACCTCATCGAGCTCCTCTAGATTTGGTAGTGTTGGTTTCGAACCACGAGATCCACCCTGTAATTGCTATACCGACTCAACTTTTGTCTTCAAGGTCGTCTGATAGCATCTTCTGGATACAAATCTATCACATTTAATCTCTTGAACCCCCTATTTGGTTGGGAATTTAATAACTTGGTGATAGGTGGATGAGACCGCCCTCATGTCATGGATACATGGTCTGCCCATGATAAGATTGTAGGCTGATGGGCTATCCAAGACCAAAAACGTGGTCATTTTATTGACTCCTGCTACGTAGACTAGGAGTGATATTTCCCCCATTGTGAATTTTTACTCTCCACTAAACCCAATCAACACTGTTGTCCGCCTATTTATTTTGTCCAGCTCGGCTCCCATATCTGCGAGGGCTGTAGCGAAAATGATATTGGCCGAGGAGCCCGTGTCGACCAGCACTCACTTAATCATAAAGTTTGCCACTTGTAGGGAGATGACTAAAGCATCGTGGTGAGGGTTTAAATTGTGTGAATCTCTATCGTCTGAGAAATCTATAGTCAAATTGGTGAACATCTTCTCTACAGCCATTGTAGTATGAGAAATACTGCTAGTAAAATCCCTCAAATGTCGTTTAGCCGCTGAATACGAGATTCCACTAATTTATGATCCTCCTGAAATAACATTAACGGTGTTGTTAATTGGTGGCGGTGGAATTGGAGTTTCTCCATGACCATCTCTCTCGTCCCTTCGTGCCAAGGTTGCTTTCCCCTTCTCAGTGAGAAAATCTCTCAGAAATCCTTTGTTTAATAGTTCCAGAACCTCCAATCTCAGGGCTACACACTCTGCTGTCGTGTGTCCGTAGTCTCGGTGGAATTCACACCACTTTATAGTGTCTTTTTTGGTAGAGCCGTCTCTGGAACGTGGAGGCCATTTCACTTCACTCCCCATCTTCTTAAGTACCGATACCAATTCCCCTAGGAAAATTATAAAGTTGTAGTCCGGGAGCCTGGGTTTGCTTGCTGGTGTTTCTTCTCGGTTTTTGTATTGCCTCGGTCGTCTGTCAATATCCTTGTAGAAAGGCCTTCGCTCTCCCCGTGATTGATTTCTATTTTCCTTATGAGAATGAATAACCATGTCGGGTCGTCTGGGAGTAACAAGCCTTCTATCAACCCGAGTATTCTGAACGTCCTCCCTTCTCTTATTTTTTTTCATTTTCCCATCTTATTTCCACATGGGCCCGTGCCATAACCTGGTCCACGGTGTAACATCGGAACATGGTTAATTTCTTGTAGAGTCCACTATCATATAACAGTCTATTTCGGAAGGCCTCTACTGCTGTAGGTTGGTGGAGATCCGAAATATTAATTCTTTCCCTGTTGAACCGAGCCACAACAGCTTCGTAGAAACTCTCCTTTTCTTTGCTGGATGGAATTGAGATCGTCTGAAGTCTTCTCTAGTTTGCATGAACTTGCAAAGTGTTGCACGAACTTGTCAGCCAACTGCTGGTAGGAATCGATGGATCTGTAAGGCAGGTTAATGAACCAAGTGAGGGTAGGCCTCGCCAGCGTTTCCCCAAAGAATCTGTACATTCCAGCTTCTCATTGGTACGGGGACAAGCCAGTCGACATCATCTTGTATTTGTAGTGTATTACGTGGTCGTCTGGATCGGTGGACCCTTCATATAGCTTCTTCTCAGGCGGGCTGAATTTTTGAGGGAGTTCAACAGCTACAATTGACTCCACGAATGGGGTATCAGAAATTGCTCCAGCTCTGCTCTTTCTAATTTGCAACCTTACCCCCAGTAGTCTAGACATGATCGCTTCCATGAATTCCATAATCTCTCTTCTCATGGAGCTGGCAATTTGATGAGTGGGATCGAGAGAGGATTTCAGACCATGTGAATGTGAAATATGTGGGTTATTGTCGTCCTGCTCATTTGATGTGGGCGGGATTATCGGATTGCCTTGATCGCTTGGATAACTGGTCTGACCATGAATATTGTTACGTTGAGGGTTGGATGACAATTGCTCCAGCTTTTTCTCTAGGATTACGTTGGAGTTTCACATTGTCAAATTTTTCTCTTCTAAAGCTTGTAAACGTTCTTGGAGCATGGTAAGTTGTGCAACCATGGGATCCAATGTCTGCTCGTCGCTTGAGTCCATTGTCAGTTGCTCGTAGTGTGTAAATCAAACGGGTTTAATTTTTGCAGAAATCTGCTTAGTAGACCCCACGGTGGGCGCCAAATTATGGATGCTGATTTCGACTGAGGTCCACAATCGAGAATTAAAGTGAAGGGCACCAGCGAACCTGCAAAATAAGGGCAATATGAGTGAGGAGGTTACTACCCACCGGCGTGGTGGAAGTCGTGGGCACTCCGACGCTCAAGTCAGTAAAATGGATAGGTTCGAAGTAAGGAGAACAAGGCTTGAAGTTACCTCAGCCTCTGTTTGTTTTCCGTGAGGGCAGAGTATTACAACTTATTCAATTATATGTAGTATTGCAATGTGATCTCCCCTCTCTATGCCCCAGCTCTTCTTTTTTATAGGCCCTCCCTGATGCGGGGTCTCTCTTTTGGTCGTTGGGGTTGTCGTAACTGGCGACTTTATGGATGGTTTATGCCTGGTAACTGATGACTTTATGATGATGTTTATGAATTTAGGTTTTTCTCTTGATCTGGTAACTGGTGTCTGTTGGTTCTCTTGATGACAATGGGCTTGGGCCCGCGAAGCCTCTTGGCCCGCTAATAGGCTTCGGGTTTGGTGGTTGTCCCTGGGGTAAAATGTTTATTTTACCCTTGGGACCAAATTTGGCCCGTACAGGTTCCAAACTATTGGGTGAGTTTCCATATCACCTTGATTGACTCCCAAAGTACTAGCTTTAATAAATTTTGAAGCAAAATTTTCCCCACCAAGTAGAGAGAAATTCTGGCAATAGAGGTAATGAGAGAGATGAGTGAATAGTAATGGGTTACTTAGTTGTTGTGTGCTTTAAAGAGTTCAATAAATATTACCGACCACTTCCATCATCTTTTGACAAGTTGATGTAAGTTAAATGGGTCCCATCATTTTAAATTCCAAATTTAAGTTGGCTCACACAACTAGACTTTGGGCCCTGGTTTGTTTAATCTGACTAAACGAATTTTCCATCGCTAAATAATTAAATCCAATTTAATTAAGTAATAATGCCTCGTAAAATTATTACAATAGTCGCTTATGAATTAATTCTAAATTAATTTGTTCGCTCGAATTAAAATCCAATATTAATTCCGTATTGAAATCCAATTTCAATTATTATATCTGATATGTTATTTTAGCCTAAATAAATAAATTAAATAGAAAAATCTAATTTAACTATTAAATTTATTTTATCGATTAATTCCAAATTAATCGCGTTCTCTCTTCTAGACGAATTAATCCCAGATTGATTTTTTCCGCAATTACTCCCAGATTAATTTTCTCTCTCATAATTAATCCGAGATTAATTCTATTCGAGTCAAATGTCATTGGTGAATCTTTGGGAAGCGACCCAAGAGATTCCTGGATATGTTGGCAGTAAATACAGTTGTCGGACTATCCGACACGTGCGTACCCTGTTCTCACCGATTTACAAGACATGGTTGGCTTCTAACAAAGCACCGTGCCTACCCAATTCTCCTGAAATATTCAACGAGGAATATATAATTTGTATCAAGCATAATATACAAAATATTACGTAATACGATCCAGTATCAGATGTCACATGCTAGGCCTAGGGCTGACTCTGTGTCTGCCCGTACGAAGAATATATCGGATCTCACGTAACTAGTCTCTGTAATCGGATAATCATGACCTAGTCATACTATCCCGATAGCTGGAGCATTTAAGAGTATTAGTATCGTGTCATGTGTGACCATCATCTTCATATGACTGAAGTGATACTCCCATCTTTACATCACACCCAATACACTACGGTTCTCAGTAAACCCAGTAGAGGCCTACATAGAACTTGTTAAAGCTCTAGACGACCAAAATAAAAGCAAACTTATTGTTGCAAGTACCAGCGATGCAAGTCTCAGGTTAAAGATAACATACACCTACCCTGATTCGGATAACCACAGACACATAGTCATAATACCAATGAGACTCTGATGGGTTTATCCTGAGCGAAACTGTTCCCGGTCGAACGACTAACACAACCTCTTATCACACTTGCATAAGTATCCAATACTTAAATATATGAGAACTATGCTATTAAGCTTCCATAACGCGCACAAGTGTAATACTAGTTTATTCCGCATTATCGATGTTCATTCTCGATAATACAACGACTGAGGATATTTAATGATTAAACCGTTCATAGATTAATATAGTCTCATATTTTATTAATATGATTTAACAATATGGGCTTTTATCATTTATAATCCAATAATCTAATTACATAATGATAAAATAGCAATTTCCTTTGTCACATAGTTAAATTGTACAAAAACACAATGTCTAACAATCTCCCACTTGGCTCATAGCCAATCACTCAAGTATCTAACACCTGAACTATGTACATGTCGCTCAAACTTTTGATGAGAAATAGCTTTCGTCAGCAGATCTGCAATGTTTTCATCTGATGCGATCTTCTCGATCTTCTCGATCTTCATATCGCCACGATGTATGATCTCACGAATCAGATGAAACCGTCGAAGTACATGCTTGGATCATTGATGAGACCGCGATTCCTTAGCCTGTGCTATTGCCCCATTATTATCATAATACAAAGGTACGAGCTCAGCTTCTAACAGAACTACTACTAATCCAATTAGGAATTTATGGATCCAAACTGCTTCTTTTGTTGTCTCAGCTACAACAATGTATTCCGCTTCTATGTTGAATCGGCAACAGTCTCTTGCTTGGAAGATTTTCAGCTCACTGTTCCGTTGTTCAAACAAAATCTGATTGCAACTTACAGTCGTCTTTATCGGTTTGAAAACTTGAATCGGTGAACCCAGTCACCTCAAGTTCTCCATCCCCATAGATTAAGAAAGCATCCTTAGTTCGTCTAATATACTTAAGGATGTTCTTTACCGTAATCCAATGACCATCACCTGGATCAGCCTGATAGTGACTGTACATGCTCAAAGCATATGAGACATTATGTCGCGTACATATTATGGCGTACATGATCGATCCGACTGCAGAATCATACGGGATCCAACTCATTGTATCTCTCTCATCTTGAATTTTAAGACACATGTCCTTAGATAGAGAGATGTCATGTGACACTGGAAGCAGCCCCCTCTTAGACTGATCCATGTTGAATCTCTTCAACATTTTGTCAATGTATGAGCTCTGGGAGGGTAGATCCTTATTCCCATTATAAATGCTGCTTCTCCCAGGTCTTTCATGGAGAATTTTAATGAAATCCAAGCTTTCACCGATTGAAGCATGAGAATGTCATTGCCTAAAAACAATACATCATCAACATATAGGACAATGGATGTCAGTGCGCTCCCACTAACCTTCTTATATACACAATATTCATCTTCGTTTTGAATGAAACCATATTCTTTTATGATCTCATCAAAACGTTGGTTTCAAGAACGTGATGCTTGCTTCAATCCATAAATGGATCGGTTTAACTTGCAAACCTTGTTTGTATGTTTTGGCACGGCAAAACCGTCAGGCTACTGCATATAAACATCCTCCAAAAGGTTTCTGTTAAGGAAAGCGTTTTTTACGTCCATCTGTCATATTTCGTAATCAAAATATGCAGCAATAGCAAGCATTATCTGAATGGATTTCATCATGGCAATGGGTGAAAAAGTTTCGTCGTAATCGACACCATGTCGTTGACAATACCCTTTCACTACAAGCCTAACTTTGTACGTTTGTATATTGCCATCCATGTCTGTCTTCCTCTTGAAGACCCATTTACAACCAAAAGACTTAATACCTTTTGGTGCATCAACCAGTGTCCAAACTTGGTTGGTATACATGGAATCCATTTCAAACTTCATGGCTTCTTGCCATAAAGCGGAGTCGATACCTTGTATCGCTTCCTCATACGTAGCCGGTTCATTATCCTCAATAAGATTAATGTCTACATGAGGTGAGATCAGAAACCCATACCTCTCAGGTTGTTTTCTGACTCTCTCCGACCTACGCGGTTCATGTGTATTAGAAAATTATGGAGCAATCTCATCTCTGATGGACTGTTCGTGTTTCGAGAGGGGGTCGGTGCCAGGAACTGTATCACTCCGATTTTCATCGAGTTCTACTTTCCTCCCACTTATCATTGCATCTATGAATTCCTTTTCGAAGAAAACTATATGAATAACAATAAATATTTTGTTCTCTTGTGAGTGGTAGAAGTAATATCATTTGGTTTCTATTGGATAACCTACAAATAGGCACTTATCTGATTTGGGTTCTAGTTTGGTACCATCCAACCATTTAACATATGCCCAGTATCCTAAAATCTTCAGGAATGAGAAACCCGATTTTTTTCTGTCCATATTTCATATGGAGTCTGTTCAACAGACTTTGACGGAACCTTATTTAAAATAAGTATTGCACTGTTTAATGTATATCCCCAGAAGGAAATTGGTAGCTCAGTGCGACTCATCATTAACCTTACCATGTCCAACAAAATTTGGTTTCTCTGTTCGGACACACCGTTCAATTGAGGCGTTCCGGGAAAAGTCCACTGTGAAAGAATACCATATTCTTTTAAGTAATTTTGAAACTCATTGATTAAGTATTCTCCACCATGGTCCGACCGTAATGTTTTAATACTTTTATCAGTCTATTTTTCTACTTCGTGTCGAAACTCTTTGAATTTCTTAAAAGTTTCCGACTTGTGTCTCATAAGATACACATAACCATAATGCGATGCAACATCCGTAAAGGTTACGAAGTATTCGTATCCACCTGTAGTCTGGCTAGACATGGGCCCGCATACGTAACTATGAACGAGGGCTAACAGATTGGTGGCACGAACACCTTTACCACTAAAAGGTGTTTTAGGCATTTTGCCTAATAAACAAGATTCGTAGACTTCATATGTATTAGGATCAAATCCGTCCAAGTATCCATTCTTCGAAAGAGTGGATATACGAGTCTTGTTAATGTGTCCCAGACGACAATGCCACATATAAGTTTCATTTGTTTTACTCAATTTGAGAATTTTGTTTGTTATGTTATATGTTTGAGATTCGTTTATATTCAAAATATAAAGACCATTATTAACATATGTTGTACATATCAAAATGTCATCTTTATATACAAAACACCCAGTGTTCCGAAATACAAAGGTAAACCCGCATCGAGTTAAACTAGATACAGAAATGATGTTTCTAGTCAAACTAGGTACAAAATAATAGTCACCTACTGTAATTACATGCCCCGATGACAGATTCAAAACATAGGTGCCAACGGCCAAAACAACGACTCTTGTCCCGTTTCTGACTCGTAAGTTCATCTCTCCTGAAGTCAGTCTCATGCTAATCTACAGATCTTGTACATCAGTGCATATGTGAGTACCACATCTAGAATCAAAAATCCAATTTTTAAAACCAATAGTGGACATGTTTATTTCAATAACAAACATACATGAAGCTAGAGCCTTGCCCACCTTCGCTTCCTTCAAGTCCGCCTTATACTCACGGCAGTCACGCTTCCAGTGACCCCATTTACCACAATGTAGATAGACGTCTTAGGATTTGTCCTTTGTCCTCCTAGAAGACTTTGATGTTTTAGCCTTGCTCTTTTTCTTCACACCCCCAAAAGCCTTCGGCTAAGCCTTGGCTTTCTGGGATGTCGAAGTAAGATGCGCCTCGCGCTTCTTGCCCTTTTGAAGCTCCAACTCTGCCTCTTTCAACATCGCCATTAACTATCCAAGAGTCTTTTCTTGGTTCATCATATTATAGTTCATGACGAACCCGCCCCAGCAGTCGGGCAGAGACTATAAGATCAAATCTATAGAAGTCTCAGCCTCGAAGGTAATGCCCAGCTGACCTAGTTGTTCGATGTCAGCAATCATCTGCGACACGTAGTACTCGACAGATGTACCTTCTGACATACGCGAGCGAAAGAGCTTCTTTTGCAATTCGTACTTCTGAGATCTAAGATTAGATCTGTGAATATCCTTCAATTTCAACATCATGTTATAAGGATCCAATCCTTTGTTCTGACGATGAAATTGAGGAGTCATTGCAGTAAGCATGACGGATTGAGCGGTAAAGTTATCATCTCGATGAATCTTCCAAAGCTCATGATCAACTGGTCGCTCAAGTCCGGGCTCAGGTCCGAGAGGTCTCTCTATGTCATAAAGTAACTTCTCGGCTCCCAGGACTATCCTGATATTCATCTCCCAATCTGGAAAATTGGAGTCGTTAAAGATATTTTCGCCCATGATTATGTCCCTAACGCTAATCTTTCCAGCCATCTTAATTGCTATAGTCCAACTATCCAATCAATAATTTCGGGTACACTCAAAATGCAATGGTTACTATAGTCCAACGATGTAACAAACTATAAGTGGAGTAATGTCTTGTACAGTCTAACTGTTCAAAGAAAGCAATAAAAGATACTAGTCCTACTATTATATATATATATAACGAGATATAATAATAAAAGAGCGCATATTAGCAAGTATTAAACGAAATTGTAAATTTAATAGTAGCCTCCCACTATTTTTCGGCGAGCCTCTAACCCTCTGTTGAGTACTCGGGAAACCTAGTTTCCTAGTGGGCTAGGATCTCGTTAAATAACACACAATCTTGACTTTGACCAACAAGCTGTATGAAACTTAACTACGTAGATCTCTAAGATCAATTGGATCTCATCCAATTCCTAGATCCGATAGGTGGACCCCCAAGTCCAAAACATATATTCAATATATTTCCTAACATTTTCCTCTGAATCAACTAAGCCTTGGCTTTGGCTCAACAAGCTTAATGATTCCAGTTAAGCGCGACCCATTGACAGTGGGAAAACTTCGTAATCCACGTCGATGCTCAGAAGTGACCTTGACTTTGGCCAACAGCCCAAGACATGCGATGTATAACAAAGCTTTCATGGTTTAAACACATCCACGATGGACAATGATCTTGACTTTGGCCAACAAATCAAAATCGATCTTGGATCTTGAGAGAGAACCACTCAATGGAAGGAAAACACTTAATATAAAAGTGAGGGTGTTTTTCATAAATTGGTAACCAATTTATTATCTTTAATTATGTCTCATCATACATACTTAAACATGCATTCTAAAAGCATAATAAGGTGCGATAAATTAATAATGATATGCAGATGGATATATAATACAATTTGTCCCTAGAACAAATCTCTCTCTATTTCCTCTCTCCCGCTAGCACTTTACATTCTTCTACCCAATTACATAACATTATAAGAAACCTCATTTACATTGAGGGGAATTGGTGAGAAGAGAAATACAATAAGATAAAGAGGTGATAGGCTGGACACGCAGGTCCAATTTCAAATAAATACCATATTTACAACAATTTCTAAAATTACCCCAACCCATCTAATATCCATCTGTTATACATTATTCAACAAATACATCCAAATATTCACACAAAGCATGTTGTCAATCAATCTATTTCAATTAATTAATCTTTGATTAATGACCATCCAATGTTCATATAGCGATTTGATTTGCGCAAGTCCAACTCGTTTAAGAATAAATACTCAAAGTAAGTATTCTTGAATTATATCGAACTACAATTTTAAATCCAATTTAAATTGTATCCAATACTAATTCATGTTTAATTCCTAATAAAACAATTAAACTTATAATAGTGCCTTTTAAACTTGGATTCCAAATCCAATATGTTTGGGTCTCAAAAGCCCAATTAGCACCCAATGTTATTTCAATCAAGTCCAATGGGCTTTTAATTAATTCTTTAGGCATGGACTTTGGTCATTATGGATCCAATCCAAAATTCCTTGACCCAATTAGGAATCACCCTATGCCAAAAATCAATTTAGATCTATTAGGCCCAATTAAATAATTAAAGGCACAAAATCATATTTTAGACTTTATGTAAAAGGTTTAGGCCCAATTGGATCCAACCCAATTGTCCAAAACAATACTTGGCCCAACCAAGCCCATTAGCCCAAATACAACAAATTAAATTAACATAACATTCCAAATATCATATTAATCCAATAAAGTGTAATTAACACAATTAATTAATTAATCTAATATTTCCAAAATATTAATTATTCTAATTAATCATACTTTACTTTCAATTCATGTCCAACACAAATTTAAGCAAAATCAATTCATCCAACATGCTTCATACTCACGGCAATATGCAAGAAATAACATCCAATTTTGATTTCAATCCAATTAAATCAACAATAACAGATCCAATTGTCAAATTTCCAAAATTCACCGTGAGCAATTCCTAGGGTATGTTCGGCCAAGCTAATGGATTTGGGGAAATTTTGATCTAATCAATTTTCACAAATCCAATTATGCAAAACTCCAAGTTATCATCATCCAAGACTAACCAAACAATCAATTTAGAAATTTACATGCTCCAAATAAAATCCCCAAATTAAAGTTAACAACCCTAGAATTCCAAATCATGCTTAGATGGCTCAAGATACCATTGTTAGTGTCCTACACATGCCGCAAGATCTTTATCAATGATTTGTGTGTGAATAATTCAAGTGGAGTTGCAGAAATACTCAAATTGATTCGGTGGAAATTTCAAAAATTCCTTCAAGGATGATGAAGCTCCAAGCTTTGAAGATGAGTTCCAAACTCTTGGGTGAGTTTCCCTATCACCTTGATTGACTCCCAAAGTGCTAGCTTTAACAAATTTTGAAGCAAAATTTTCCCCACCAAGTAGAGAGAAATTCAGCCAAGAGAGGTAATGAGAGAGATGAGTGAATAGTAATGGTTTACTTAGTTATTGTGTGCTTTAAAGAGTTCAATAAATATTGCCAACCACTTCCATCATCTTTTGACAAGTTGATGTAAGTTAAATGGGTCCCACCATTTTAAATTCCAAATTTAAGTTGGCTTACACAACTAGACTTTGGGCCCGGGTTCGTTTACTCCGACTAAACGAATTTTTCGTCGCTAAATAATTAAATTCAATTTAATTAAATAATAATGTCTCGCATAACTATTACGATAGTCGCTTACGAATTAATTCCAAATTAATTCGTTTGCTCGAATTAAAATCCAATTCTAATTTCGTATTGAAATCTCATTCCAATTAATATATCCGATATATTATTTTAGCCCAAATAAATAAATTAAATAGAAAAATCCAATTTAACTATTAAATTTATTTTATCGATAAATTCCAAATTAATCGTGTTCTCTCTTCTAGACGAATTAATCCCAGATTAATTCTTACCGTAATTAATCTCAGATTAATTTTCTCTCTCATAATTAATCTCAGATTAATTCTATTCGAGTCAAATATCATTGGTGAATCTTTGGGAAGCGACCCAAGAGATTCATGGATATGTTAGCAGTAAATATGGTTGTCGTACTATCCGACACGTGTGTACCCCGTACCACATTCTCACCGATTTACAAGACATGGTTGGCTTCTAGCAAAACAATGTGCCTACCCAATTCTCCAGAAATATTCAATGAGGAATATATAATCTGTATCAGGCGTAGTATACAAAATATTGCGTAATAAGATCCAGTATCGGATGTCACATGCTGGCTCTGTGTTTTCCCCGTACAAAGCATATATCGGATCCCGCGTAACTAGTCTCTGTAATCGGATAATCATGACCTAGTCATACTATCCCGATAGCTGCAGCATTTAAGAGTACTAGTACCGTATCATGTGTGATCATCATCTCCATATGACTGAAGTGATACTCATATCTTGACATCACACCCAATACACTACGATTCTCAGTAAACCCAGCAGAGGCGTACACAGAACCTGTTAAAGCTCCAGGAAACCAAAACCAAAGCAAACTGATTGTCGCAAGTACCAGCGATGCAAGTCTCAGAATAAGATCACATACACCTACCCTGATTTGGATTCTCATAGACACATAGTCATAATACCAATGAAACTTCGAGGGGTCTATCCAGAGCGAAGCTGTTCCCGGTCCAACGGCTAACAAAACCACTTATCACACTTGCATAAGTATCCAATACTTAAATATATGAGAACTATATTATTAAGCTTCCATAATGAGCACACGTGTAATACTAGTCTATTCTGCATTATCGATGTCCATTCTCGATAATACTACGATTGAGGATATTTAATGATTAAACTGTTCGTGGATTAATACTGTCTCATATTTTATTAATCTGAAACCATATGGACTTTTATCATTTATAATCCAAGTAATCCAATTACATAATGATAAAATAACAATTTCCTTTGTCACATAATTAATTTTTACAAAAATACAATGTCTTTTTCAAATAGTGATGCTATGGGTCATAATTGTCCAACAATAAGATGTTGCGCGTCGCGACACAAATGTTCCAGAGACAAATACAAATTTTCCATTACGCGTCGCGATGCAAACCCCTTTGGAATCGTGACGCGAACCTGATTTCCAGGTTTCTGCACATATTTTCACAATTCAATCTTTCCCAAATGCATTCATAAAACTTCTATATCAATTTTTTTATTACAAAAACCATTCATTTAAACCTCAATAATCATTTACAACACCATCAATATCATCTATTATCCATTCCATTAACTTCTTTTAATTTTTCACCCAAAACTTGAACAAGTTGGGGTTTTCCCCAATCACCATCTTCTTAGAACAACAATCACTCATTCATCATCACTTCCAAGTCAATGAACTTACTATAATCATCAATACTTAAAAACTCAAAAGATAATAATTTGGGTCAAGTTGTCTTACCTCTTCTTTGCTTGATTTTGTCCATCCTCCAAGTTTTCCACGGTTGACTATAATCTTCTTTGCTTCAACCTCTCTCTTTTCTTTATATTCTCTTCTTTTTCTTCTTCTTTTTCTTCCTCTCTCTTTTACGTTTTTCTTCTTTCCTTTATCATTTTAATTTTGTTCATTAGTGAATAGTACCCTTCTTAAATACTAGGGCTTTTGTATATTTGGATAAATGAAGAAAAGTGTGGAAATGTGTAGAAAGTTTGAGATTCTTCCAATTGAGTCCGAAATTACTATTTATCCTAATTTTTGACTTACATTTTTAACCTATTTTTAGTCCGATTTTGGAAAAATATTCAACGCAAAAGTTGTAGATCTCTATCTCCGCTTTCTGATGATAAAATATTCATAAAAATCAGAATTCTTATGAGAAACTTACGGCCCAAATACTGTGAGCTATCTGTAGTGGAACATCGTAGCATTAATATCGAATTCTCAAAGAATTTACCGATAGTCATCTCACGAAGGTATATGTTTCCAATCATAATTTATATTATATGACACTCATCTCACAGTGTATCAATAGTCAGAATTTCAAGTCGTTACACTAACACAACACATGCACACACTCCCAAACTTAAAATTTCCATTGCCCTAAATGTAAAATAAGCTCAAAACAAAAGAGAGGAATAACACTATCGTGCATGAGGTGTACCATTCTCCATCGTCTATCGGTCCATAGTCGCGACGCCACATGTAGTGGCGCGATGAGCTCCTGGTTATTATTGGTCAGACTTTGGCTGCTCGAACTGGATGGGTTGTGTCAGTATCTGCGTAAGTACATATGCAATATTATGAAACACACAAGTAACACAGAAAATAAAAATGAAAATAAAAATTAATAAATAAAATAATTAAATAAAGAAATTAAAAATAATTGCGTGGGTTGCCTCCCCGCTAGCGCTAAGTTTAACGTCTTCAGCCAGACGTAACCACTCAATTGGTCATGGTGGTTCCCTTGGAAGCTTAGTTGACCGAGATAGGACCGTTCAATGCTCACTCTTTTGTTGCCCACGAGATGACAAGAACTGAGTGTCTTTCGACAGTGTTCTAACTATATACTGTCCCCAGGATCTATCAACGGTTCAACAAATGTCTCCATCCACATATCAATTCTCACAGGTGGTGGCAGTTTGCCAACATATATATGCAATTTATCAGTTCGTTTGTTTGCACATAATGTTCACGGTGGATTTATTTCAGACCTATCATAACGGTGATCCATGTTGACCCTTTTTAGACTTTCATCACCAATGATATCTATCATGTGGCATTCTTCATCATTTTTTGGGCAAGACATGGCTTTGAAGATGTGAAAAGTCACTTCTTGATATTTTACTCACATAGTTAGCTCATCCTTATGCACATCGATCAATGTTCTACCTGTTGCTAATAAGGGTCGTCTAAGGATAATAAGAACTTCACTATCTTCCTCCAAGTCTAAAACTATGAAGTCCACGGGAAAGACAAACTTGTCCACTTTTACCAGCATGTCATCTATTTTGCCTCGAGAGTATGTGAGATATATATCTGCTAGCTGTAGCGTAACTATTGTTGGTCTCGCCTCTCCCAAACCCAATTTCTGATACATAGACAGTGACATTAAGTTGATGCTCGCACCCAAATCATACAGAGCTTTGCCAAAGTAATGGTTACCAATGGTATGTGGTATGGTAAAACTACCAGGGTCATTAAGCTTAGACGGCGGCTTCTTTTATATCATTGCACTACATTCCTCGGTGAGGGCCACAATTTCAACTCGCCCAGCGTCCTCTTCTTTGACAAGATGTCTTTTAGAAACTTCACATAGCTGGACATTTGCAATAAGGCCTCGGTAAAATGAATATTGATATGTAGTTGCTTGAAGATCTCTAAGAATTTTGAAAACTACTTATCTAGCTTGTGTTGCTGCAAACGCTGAAGGAATGTAGGAGGTGGATACTCTGTTGGGTTTTCTACTTTAGGCTTTTCTTCCTCTCTCATATTTTCTTTGGTCGGCTCTGCCTCATTCTCTTTGGGTTGCTCTACCCCAATGTCCTTGTCAATGACAGTCCCACTCTTCAATGTAATAGCCTTGCATGACTCATTATTCTGGCCCCTCGGGTTAGGTTCTGTATCACTCGGGAGGGCACAAAATAGTCTGTAGTTTTTTGCACTTGCCAATTGCCCCAGTTGACTCTCCAATGTCTTTAAAGATGAAGCTTGACTAAGTATTAATGCCTTTAATCTTTTATTATTCTTGGCATTTTCCACGGTTTGCTCTATGAGAAGCTTGTTGTGATTCACCACTTGCATTAGTAGATCTTCCATGGGTGGCTTGCTCTCCTGAATAGCTTCTCTATTATGCTATTGGCCATGTGATCTATCATGTGGTCCTGCCCATTGGTTATGTTTCCACCCAAAATTAAGATGATATTTCTATCCAGGTTTGTAGGTGTTTGAATAAGGGTTATGGCTTGGTCTGTTGAAATTGTTCACATAGTTTACAGACCCGCCATATTGATTGTGTGGCTCCTCATTCAATCCTCCAATGTATTATATATTTGTGACACCAGCGTTATTCAGAGTATGCATACCCAGGACCTATAGGCATTTACAAATTTGGTCGAGTTTGGCACTAATAACTAGATTGAGCCCGACCTCGTGTATGCATGCTACTTGTTGGGAAATATTCATATCTGTTGGCCACAATGAATTATTGTTGGTCATTTTTTCTAATAAGTCTCATGCTTGGTGTTCCCCTTTTCCCATTAGTGCACCTCCCGCAGTTGTATCCACTGTGGACTTCATCATCCCACTAAACAATTGTAGAAGATTTTTACTTGCAACCATTTAGAAATTTCATGATGGGGGCACTTCCGTAGCAGCTTCTTGTACCTTTCTCATGCCTCGTAAAGAGTTTCAGAGTCATACTGCACGAAGGATGTGATGTCATTTTTTAATTTTGCAGTCCTAGCTGGGGGAAAGTATTTTGCAAGGAATTTTATTGTCAAGTCTGCCCAAGTTCTGATGGACCATGCTAGTAGTGTATTTAGCCATCCCTTCGCTCTATCTCTTAAGGAATATGGAAAAACGAGCAAGCGTGTCGATTTCTATACCTCTCGATTATAATTAAATGTGCCGCACACTTCCATGAAGTTGCTGATATGGGAGTTTGGATCTTCAAGTGCACCACCCCCAAACTGCACCGACTGTTGAATCATTTAAATGCATGTCTTGATATCGCAAAGGTTTACGGACAGGGGTGGTAGAACAATGCAAGAGATTAACCCATCAACCACGGGGATTTTCCTATCCCGAATCGGTATTGGTGGTGTTTCTTCCAAGGGTTCAGGTTCCTGATTGTTCATATTAAGTTGTGCTTTTTGATCTTCTCGCCCATCCCTTCTCAACTGTCGGAGGATTCTTTCAATTTTTGGGTCAAGCGGAAGGAATTCACAGCTTCTACTCCGTTTTATGTAATCGCTCGAGAACCTTACTTAGAACTAGAGTGATAAAAATAAAAATAAAAAGAACAACTAGATGTTGGACAATTATGGCCCATAACATCACTATTTGTACAGATCATGGTGTTGTTGTACAAATTAACTATGTGACAAAGGAAATTGCTCTTTTATCATTTGTGATTAGATCACCAAGATGTATAAATGATAGAAGGTCTATATGATTAGTTACGGATTGGTAAGATATGAGACATTATCAATCCATAAAGGTTTAATCATTAAATATCTCTAGTCGTAGTATTATCGAGATTGGACATCGATGATGCGGAATAGACTAGTATTGCACTTGTGCGCATTGTAGGAGCATAACGACATAGTTCTCATATATTTGGGTATAGGATACTCATGCAAGTGTAATAGGAGGTTGTGTTTTACCGATGGTACGGAAAACAGCTTCGTTCTGGATAGACCCCTTGGAATTCCATTGGTAGTATGACTATGTGTCTATGGAAGTCCGAATCAGGGTAGGTGTATTTGGTCTTAACCTGAGACTTGCACCGCTAATACTTGCGACAATCAATATACTTTGGTTTTGATCGTCCAGGGCTTTAACAGGTTCTGTGTACGCCTCTTCTGGGTATATTGAGAATCGTAGTGTATTGGGTGTGATGTCGAGATGGAAGTATCACTCCAGTCATAGTGGAGATGATGATAACGTAGGATACGGAACTCGTTTTCTTATATGCTGCAGCTATCGGGATATTATAGCTATGTCATGTTTATCCGATTATAGAGACTAGTTACCAGAGATCCGATATGTGTTTCGTACGGGGCAGACACATTTCCAGCCCCAGGCCTTGCACGTGACATCCGATGCTGGATCGAAATACACAATACTACGTATACTACGCCTGATATAGATCACATATTCCTGTAAGGATATTTCTGGAGAATTGGGTAGGCATGGTGCTTTGCTAGATGCCAACCTTGTCTTGTAAATCGGTAAAAACGTAGTACTAGGTACTTACGTGTTCGGATAGTCCGACGACCGGATTTACTACCAACATATATAGGGATCTCATGGGTCGCTTCCCGAAGATTCACCAATGATGTATGACTCGCACTTTATTAATCTGGGATTAATTAAAGAGAGAGAAAATTAATCTGGGATTAATTACGGAGATATTTTATCTGGGATAAAATATTTATTAAAGAGAAAATGATTAATTTGGAATTAATCGATAAAATAATATATTCGATATATTACATGAAATTGGATTTCGACGCGGAATTAAATTTAGAATTTAATTCGGGCGAACGAGTTAATTTAGAATTAATTCGTTAGCGACGTGAATAGTACTTTTGCTAAGCAAAATTATTTAATTAAATTAGATTTAATTTCGTCGCAATGGAAAATTCGTTAATTTGGAATTAGCGAACCTGAGCCCGGGAGTGTTTGCGGGTGCACTCGCATTTCGAATTCAAGTGCGGCCCACAAGTCACATCAAATGTCAAATCACTACTCAATCGATTGATGTGATGTCTAGTCACTTTGAGTGATTTGACAACTTGTCATGAATGATGTGAATAGTTGATGGAAATGGTTGTGGCTATATTTCTTTGACTTTTTGAAAGTGGAAATATGGTATATGTTTAATTGATTTTTGAAATCAATTAACTAATACAACAAACTAACTTCATCTCTCTCATTCTTTCCTCTCTCACGCCCAATGGGCATTTTTCTTCCTTCAACTTTCTGGTTTTGCCGTGAGTTGTAGGAGAAGCAAGGGAAATTTTACGGCAAAATTTCCGAGGTGCTAGCACACATCCGGAGTCTTACGAAGGTGATAGGGAACCACACTTGTGAGCTTAGAATCACAACACAAAGCTTGGAGCTTGATGGTGATGATGGCCGAATTTGAGGAGGACGAAACCAGTAAATGCCGAGAGTTCAAGGAGCTTCAAATGGCATAAAACGTTTTTGTTGTTCCTCGCATCGCACAACCGATCAATGTAAGTATGTTCCGCCGTACTTCTTGATGTATTCCCATGTATTTTCATTGCTTGATTTGATTCCAGTTAGACCGTAGAAACCCAACAATGGTATCAGAGTGAGGTTGAACATGAAACTTGAATTTGGGGTTAAAATTGGGTAAATTGTATTTGAGCATGATTTGATAAAATTACTTGATTGAGTATGCTTAAATGATGTTTAATTGAAGTTGTATTGGATCAATTTCATGAAAAGTTGATTGGATCAATTTTTCCCTGATTGGAAGGCTTGGCCGAATCATAGTGATGCCCTAATGTCATGGTATTTTTTGTTTCTTATATCATTGAATGACTTGAAACAATTGGGAAATGTTTAATTGAGAATTAATTGGATTGAATTTTGAATTGGACATGAAATCCCCAAAATGCCGTGGACTTGGAAGCATGGAAAATGACTTGATTTTTGATTAAAATGTGTTTGACATGTTTTGATGATATTGAGCATAATTAATTGTACAAATTTGTGTTTTAGAAATATTAATTTGGGTAATTAATTATGACATACACTTTGGTTAATTAAGTTATGAAATTTGGAATTTGGTAATTTAATTAATTGGGCCTATTTTGGAAATTGGGCTTGAAATGTTGTAATTGGGCTTAAATGGGCTTGGTTGTACCAAGAATGGTTTAGGCAAATTGGTTGGATCCAATTGGGCCCAAAACCATTTCCATAAAGTCCAATTATGACTTAATGGACCTTTAATATTAATTGGGCCTAATGGGCCTAAATTGGTTTCTTGGCAAATAAAGGTGATTCCTTAAATGGGCTTTGGTATTTGGGTTTGACCCATATTGACCAAAAGTTCATGCCTTAAGAAATTAATTGAAAGCCCATTGGACTTTAAATTAAATTGACATTGGGTGTTAATCGGGCTTTGAGACCCGTAATGATTAGATTTGGAATCTAAGTCGTAAAGGTTCATTAATAAATTGTAATATTTAATTTGGAATTAAATATATGAATTAGTATTAAATGCAAATTAAATTGGATTTAATGTTGTAGTTTAATTTAATTCGAGAATTCGTACTTTGAGTACTTATTCGCAAAACGAGTTTGACTCGCGCAAAATCAAATCGTTGTTTGAACATTGGATGGTCATTAATATTCAGATTAATTAATTGGATTAGATTGATTGATAACATGCTTGTGTGAATACATGGTTGCGATGTATGAATAATGTATATCAGATGGATCTAGATGGGTAGGGCAATTTTGGAAATTATTGTAATAAATTTAGAATTTATTAAATTGGACCTGCGTGTCCAGCCTATTACCTCCTTACTCTTTGTATTTCTCTTCTCACATATTCCCCTCAATGTAAATGAGGTTTCTTTAGAAGTGTTATGTAATCGGGTAGAAGTAATACTTGTGCTAGCGGGAGAGAGGAAATAGAGAGATTTGTTCTAGGAACAATGTATTTAAATATCCATCCGCATATCATTATTATTTTATTTATATGCACCTTATTATGTGTTTAGAATGCATGTTTAAGGGTGTATGATGATGAGACCTTAACAAAGATAATTAATTGGTTGCCAATTACACGCGAAAAACCCTCACTAAATATTAAGCGTTTTTCCTTCCATTGAGTGATTCTTACTCAAGATCCAAGACTGACATTGGTTTGTTGGCCAAAGTCAAGGCCTTTGTCCGTCAATGATGTGTTTGAATCATGAAAGCTTTGTTCCATATTGGTTTCTTGTCCAAGTTGTGATTTGTTAGCTAAAGTCAAGATCACTTCTTGTCAATCGACATTGATTACGAAGCTTTCCATGGTCAATGGGTTCCGTTTAACTGGGATCACTAAGTTTGTTGTGCCAAAGTCAAGGCTTAGTTGATTCAGAGGAAAAAGGTTAGGCAATATATTGGTTATATTGGCATATATAAGATATAAGTTTCGGACTTGGATGTCCACCTACTGGATCTAGGAATTGGATGGGATCCAATTGATCTTAGATATCTACCTAGTTAATTATCATATAATTTGTTGGCCAAAGTCAAGATTGTGTGTTATTTAACGGGATCCGAGCCCACTAAGAAAAAAGGTTTCCCGAGTATTCAACAGAGGGTTAGAGGCTCGCCGAAAAATAGTGGGAGGCAAGTATTAAATTTGAAATATTCGTTTAATTACTTGCCATAAGCGTTCATTCATATATTCTTCAATAAATTAATATATTAGTTGGACTAATATTTAATGTTGTTTTAAATTTAATAGCTGGACTGTATTCAAACTATTTCAATTAATAGTTGATTTTATAATTGGATTATAGTAATCAATATAATTGAATTTAACTTATTAAATTATAGTTGATTATATAGTTGGACTATATTAATCATTATAATAAATAGTACCTAAAATCGTTGATTAAATAGTTGGACTATTAGAATCAAGATAATTGAAAGATTAGTGTTTAAAACATAATCCTGGGTGAAAATATTTTTTAAACGACTTTAATTTTCAAATTGGGAATAAAATCTCAGGATAAGTCCTGAATGACCGAGAAGTTACTTTATTTAATATAGTGACATCTCGAGCCTAAGTCTGGAGTTAAGAAAATAGTAGAGCATGATCTTTGGAAGATTCATGTGATGATAACTTTAGTGTTTAATCCATTATGCTTGCCAAATAGACTCCTTAATTTCTTAATCAGAACTAAGGATTAGATCCTTATAGTATGATAATGAAATTGAAGGATCTTCATAGATCTATCCTTAGATCGTAGAAGTACTAATTGCAATAGAAATATCTTGGAGAGTTAAAGACTATGCTCAATGAGACAAAGCCAAAGTTTGCAATAAGGCGAGAAGCGTAAGGCGCATCTTACTTCGACATTCTAGAAGGCCAAGGCTTGGCCAAAGGCTTCTGGGGTGTGAAAACAGGCAAAGGCAAAGTCATTATAATCTTCTGGGAAGATAAAGGACATATCCCAAAATGTCTACCTAAACTGTGGCAAACGGGGACACAGAAGCGTAACTGCCGTATGGACTAGGCAGACATGAAGGAATTGAAGATGGGGCAAGGCTCTGGCTTCAAATATGTTTGTTATAAACATGTTCACTACAAGTATTAAATTGGATTTTAGATATTAAATGTGGTACATAAATATGTACTGTTGTGCAGAATCTGCTGTAAGCAGGATACTGACTTCAGATGAGATTGATCTGCGAATTAGAAACGAGACGACAGTTGCTGTTTTAACCATAGAAACCTAAGTTTAGGAACTATCATTCGGGTGTGTACTTAAATTAAGAAACTGTTAAAATGTAACTAGTTTGACAAGATACATTATCTCTATATCAGGGCTTAACCCATTGCGGGTATACATTTATATTCTAGAACACTAAAGTGTTTTATTTTATAAAGATGATATTGAGATAAACACATTAGATATGAATAAAAGAATTTATATTTTGAATATAAATAAATCTCAAACATATAACATGACAAACAAATAGCTCAAACTGAATTAATCAGTTGAGACTTATAAGTGGCATTGTTGTCTGGGACACAATTAGACAAGACTCGTATATCCATACTTTTGAAGAGTGGATACTAGGACATATTTGATTCTATTCAAATAACGTCTACGAATCTAGTTTATTAGGCAAAATGCCTAAAATACCTTTTACTTGGTAAAAGTGCAAATGTCATCGATTTGTTAGCCCTCGTTCATAATGACGTAAGTGGGCCCATATCTAGCTAGGCTAGAGGTGGATATGAATATTTTGTGACCCTTACGGATGTGGCATCGCGTCATGGTTATGTGTTTCTTTTGAAACATGAATCAGAAACTTTTGATTAATTCAAAGAGTTTCGAAACGAAATAGACAAACAGATCGGCTAAAGTATTAAACATCATGATTAGACCATGATGGAAAATACTTAAGCAATAAGTTTCTCAAATACTTGAAAGAGTATAGTATTATTTCAATGAGGACTCCTCCCGGAACACGTCAGTTTGACGATGTGTCCGAACGGAGAAACCAAATTTTATTGGACATGATAAGGTTAATCATGAGTCGCTCTGAGCTACCATTTCCTTCAAAGGATAAGCATTAACAGTGCAAAACTTATATTGAATAAGGTTCCATAAAATTTGTTTGACAGACTTCATATTAGATATGAACAAGAAAGAAACCGGGTTTCTCATTCCTGAAGATTTGGATATACTAGGCATGCGTTTGGATGATACCAAACTAGAACCCAAATCGGATAAGTGCCTAAGTTGTAGGTTATCCTAGGGAAACCAAAAGTATAGTACTTATACATCTCACAAGAGAACAATGTAATTGTTGCTCACCATTCGGTTTTCCTAAGAGGAATACCAATATACAGTGGTAAGTGGCAGAAAGTAAAACTCGATGAAAATCAGAGTAATAATATTCCAGGCATCGATTCCTTAATGGAACACAAATAGTTCATCAATGATGTAACTATACAATAATATTCGAATACACAAGAACCGCGTAAGTTAGAGAGAGTCAGAAAATAACCTGGGGTATGGGTTTCTGATCTCACCTCATAAAGATGTCAATCTTATTGAGGAATACGAACTGACTACGTATGAGGAAGTGATACAAGGTATCGACTCCTTATTATGGCAAAGTGTCATGATGTCCGAAATGGATTACATGTATACCAACCAAGTTTGGACACTAGTTGTTGTACCGGAAGGCATTGTGTCTATTGGTACTATATAAGTCTTCAAGGAAGACATACATGGAAGGCAACATACCAACGTACTAAGCTAGGCTTGTAGCGAAAATGTATCGTTATCAACATTGTGTCGATTACGACGAAACCTTTTACCTGTTGACATGGTTAAATCCATTTGGATAATGCTTGCTAATACTGCATATTTCATTCATGAAATATGGCAGCTGAATGCCAAAACCGCTTTCCTTAACGGAAACCTTTTGGAGGATGCATTCCTATTGACGTTGGTGTACCATTTATTATGAAATCTTCAGTGAGTCATTCAGTGTTTATCAAATAAACACATACATGTCTATACGAGTCTCCCAAGATTCATGGTTCATTGGGATAAACCATCAGACCAAGTCTCGATATACGACATGTACTAGTCTTAGCGGATTTTACTAACCTATCCATGTCAGTAAATCTTGACCAGGAACTTTATTTGAGAATATACAACTTATAGAGACGCTTCCCAATGCCAATTACAAACTACGTTGTAATTGCGCACTACGTTGAAAATTCTGGGATCTTTGTCTAATATATACATATCACTAAATCAGATTTAGTTTCGATCTAATCGTAATTAGATCAAATATGTATATAAAAACAAGAGGTGCTACCATTAAGTAAGTAATATTATGGAAATAGTAACTAATATGATATAGTATAGTATTCTTTCAATGAGGACTCCTCCCGAGACACGTAAGTTTGACTATGTGTCTGTACGGAGAAACCGAATTTTGTTGGACATGATAAGGTTAATCATGAGTCGCTATGAGCTACCATTTCCTTCAACGGATATGCATTAACAGTGCAATACTTATTTAGAATAAGGTTCCATATAAATCTGTTTGACAGATATCATATTAGATATGAACGGGAAAGAAACCGGGTTTCTCATTCCTGATGATTTGGGTATGCTAGGCATATGTTTGGATGATACCAAACTAAAACCCAAATAGGATAAGTGCCAATTATAGGTTATCCTAGGGGAAACCATAAGTATAATACTTATGCATCTCACGAGAGAACAATGTTATTGTTGCTCACCATGCGGTTTTCCTAAGAGGAATACCGATATGCAGTGGTAAGTGGGAGGATGGTATAACTCGATGAAAGTCGGAGTAATACTGTTCAAGGCACGAAGTCCTTAATAGAACATAGATAGTTCATCAAGGATGAAACTATACCATTAATCTTCGAATACACAAGAACCGCGTAGATCGGAGATAATCAGAAAACAACCTGGGGTACGGGTTTCTGATCTCGCCTCATAAAGATGTCAATCTTGTTGAGGTAGACCAACCGACTACGTTTGAGGAAGTGATACAAGGTATCGAATCCATTTTATGGCAAATTGCCATAAGTCCGAAGTGGATTCCATGTATACCAACTATGTTTAGACACTAGTTGATGTACCGTAAGGCATTGTGCCTATTGGTACTTAAAAGTCTTCAAGGAAGACATACATGGATGGCAACATACCAAAGTACAAAGCTAGGCTTTTAACGAAAAGGTATCGTTATCAACATTGTGTTGATTACGGTTCAACCTTGTACCTGTTGCCACGGTAAATCCATTTGGATAACGCTTGCTGAAATTGTACATTTATAAAATGTATCAGTTAAAGATCAAAATCGCTTTCCTTAAACGGAAACCTTTTGGAGGATGTTTATAACATCCTGACGATTTTGTCGTACCTAAACTAGCAAACTAGGTTTGCGGGTTGTTCGATCCATGTTTGGATTGAAGTAAGCATAATGTTCTTGGAGCTGACGTTTTGATGTAATCATAATGGTGTATGATTTATTTCAAAACGAAAATAATTCTTGTGTATATAAGGAGGTTAGTGGGAGCGCACTGACAATGAATGTCCTGTATAAAATAATGATAATATATGTCATTTCTTGGAAATGAAATTCCCATAAAACAATCGGCGAAAGCTTGGCTTTCGAGATAATTCTTCGTAGAATTCTTAGGAGTAACAACCTTTATTCTAGGAATAAAGATCTATTGTGATAGATTTAAAGTTGTTAACACTCTCTGAGAAATTGTACATTTAAAATGTACGTGACCTGGTGTCTCATACGCTTTGAGCGTGTGGAGACACAATCAGACCAATCCGAGTGATAGTCACTAGATTGAAGTTAAGAACATCCGTTATTATCTCAGAGAACTAAGGATGATGCCTTAGTCTATGGAGAAGGAGAACTTGAAGTGACTGGGATCGCTGTAGCAAGTTTCCAAACCGATAAAGACGACTATAAGTCGCAAACGGTACTATAAAGTTTGAATACCGGAACAGTGAGTATGAAATCTTCCAAACAAGATACTGTTACCATATAAACAACAAATACCGATTATTGCTGCAGCTGAGGCAGCAATATAAGCCATTTGGGTCGATAATAAATCTAATTAGATTAGATATAGTTCTGTTAGCAGCTTAGCTAGGCGTCAGCACAGGCTAAAGAATTAATGGTCTCATCAACGATCCAGATATATACTTCGATATTCATCTGATTCGTTCGGATCATACATCATGGTGATGTAATGATCATATAAATCGCATCAGACAATAATCATGTAAATCCGCTGACGAAAACCTTTTCTCAGCAATTTGAGCCAACCGTACATAGTTCGGGTGTTAGGCACTCGAGTGACTGGCTATAGGCCAAGTGGGAGATTGTTGGACAATTATGACACATAGCGTCACTATTTGTACAGATCATGGTGTTGTTGTACAAATCAACTATGTGACAAAGGAGATTGCTCTCTTATCATTTGTGATTAGATCACCTTAGATGTATAAATGATGAGAGGTCCCTATGATTTGTTCCTGGACGGAGAATGATATGAGACAGTATCAGTCCACGTAGGATAAATCATTAAACATCCCTAGTCAGAGTATTATCGAGATTGGACATCGATGAATACGTAAAAGACTAGTATTGCACTAGTGCCCATTGTGAGGGCACAACGGCATAGTTCTCATATATTTGGGTATTGGATACTCATGCAAGTGTAATAGGAGGTTGTGTTTCACCGATGGTACGGGAAACAGCTTCGCTCTGGATAGACCCTCTCGGAATCCCATTGGTAGTATGACTGTGTGTCTATGGGAGTCCGACATCAGGGTAGGTGTATTTGGTCTTAACCAGAGACTTGCACCGCTAATACTTACGACAATCAGTATACTTTGATTGAGGTCGTCCAGGGCTTTAACCGGTTCTGTGTACGCCAATACTGGGTATATTGAGAATCGTAGAGTATTGGGTGTGATGTCAAGACGGAAGTATCACTCCAGTCATAGTGGAGATGATGTCACGTAGGATACGGTATTAGTGCTCTTAAGTGCTGCGCGGCCATTGGGATATTATGACTAGGTCATGTATATCCGATTATAGAGACTAGTTACTAGACATCCGACATGTGTTTCGTACGGGGCAGACACAACTCCAGCCCCAGGCCTAGCACGTGACCATCCGATACTAGATCGATATGCACTACACGATGTATACTACGCCTGATACAGATCCTTCATTCCTGTAAGGATATTTCCGGAGAATTGGGTAGGCATGGTGTTTTGCTAGAAGCCAACCTTGTCTTGTGAATCGGTAAGACTTAGTACTTGGTACTTACGTGTTCGGATAGTCCGACGACCGTATTTACTGCCAACATATCCGGGGATCTCATGGGTCGCTTCCCAATGATTCACCGATGATGTATGACTCGCACTTTAATTAATCTGGGATTATTTCGATGAGAGAGAAAATTAATCTGGGATTAATTACGGAGATATTTTATCTGGGATAAAATATAGTCTAAAGAGAGAGAACGCGATTAATTTGGAATTAATCGGTAAAATAAATTTAATAGTTAAATTTGATTTTTTTATTTAATTTATTCGAATGGGCTAAAATTAATATATCAGATATATTAATATGAATGGATTTCATTACGAAATTAAAGTAGGACTTTAATACGAACGAACAAATTAATTTAGAATTAATTCGTAAACGACGTTCATAATATATTTGCGAGGCATCGATATTTAATTAAATTAGATTTAATTATTTAACGACGGAAGTTCGTTTAATCGGATTAAACGAAACCGGGCCGCATCAAATGTTCGTAGAGATATTTGAATTTTGAATTCAAATATGTGGGGCCATGTGTGGTAGGTGTACCTACCACCCAATTGGAAAACCAATTACCCACACCTACCAAGTTTAGGGTAAAAGTGAAATGGTTTTTACCTAAAGTATAAAAACAAAATATCTCTCTACACTTTGGTAACTATCATTATTCATTAGATGAATATTTTAGAAACCCTAGACAACTCTCTTTCTCCCCCATCTCTTTCTCCTTTCACGCCCAAGGGGCCAAAACTCACTAGTTTTGCTGTCCAAAACGTGAGCAGTGAGGGAAGCATTTTTTGTGGATTTTTTGGCAAGATCCAAGTGCTAGTACACTTTTAAGAGGCATACGAAGGTGTTAGGGAAACCCACCCATGAGCCGGGAATCGTTAGACGAAGATTGAAGCTCCAAATCTCAGCTCAAAATCTGATTTTTCAAGGCAGTGGACTGCACTGCAGTGGGCGTGGAAATGGAGGCCAAAATCATTTTGTTTGTTGCCGTATCGTCTCAACCGATCGATGTGAGTATTCCGCTACCTCCGTTGATGTATTCACACATGTTTTTCATGCTTGTTATGATCTTGTGACCTAATTAGAAACCAACAATGGCATCAAGAGCCTAGGTTCAAGCATGAAACTTTTAGGATTAAAATTTGGGTAAACTTGATTTTGAGGATGTTTGATGAAATTGGATGTTTGAGTATGCTTAATACATGTTTAATTTAAGATTGATTGGATCAATTTAATGAAATAATGATTGGATCAATTTTTCCCCAAAAATTCATATTGGCCGAATGTATAGGGTGTTTGGAATTCTTGGAATTTTTTTGATTTTGATTCATTGGATGAGTTAGAATCATGTATGATGATGTTAATTTGAAATTAATTGAATTGAATTTTGAGTTGAACAAAAATCCCCAAATACTTACCTTGGCCGAATGTAATGCCCTAAATTGAGTCTTGGATTTTTTTGATTTTGAACATTGGATGTATTGGAAATCATACGGGATAATGATTTAATGTTAATTTCGATTTGATTGGATTGAATTCGGATTTGGACAAAAATGCATCCCTTGGCCGAGACTTTGAGCATGGTGATTGGGTTTGATTTTTCATCAAAGTATGTTGGACATGTGATGATGATAAAAGCATGATTAATTGGACATAATGATGTTTTGGAAATATTGATTTGGTTATTAATCATGTAATACACTTTGGTAATTAAATTGGAAATTTGGAATTTGGTAATTTAATTATTTGGGCCTTAAAATTGGATTTGAGCTTTTAAGTTGTAAATGGGCTTATTGGGCTTTGTTGTACAAGTTGGGTTTAGGAAAATTGGATTGGATCCAATTGGGCCCAAAACCGCTTCCATAAAGCCCAAATGCGACTTATAAACCTTTAAAGTTTAATTGGGCCTAATGAGCCGAAATTGATTTCTGGGCTTATGGGGTTACTCCTTGATTGGGCTTTGGTTGCCGAAGCCCATGCCTTAAAGAAATTAATTTAAAGCCCATTGGACTTGAATTAAACTGATGTTGGACGTTAATCGGGCTTTGAGACCCGTAACGATTAAATTTGGAATTTAAGTCGTAAAAGGTTAATTAATAAAGTGTAATATTTAATTTGGAATTAAAATAGTGAATTAGTATTAAATACATATTAAATTGGATTTAATGTTGTAGTTTAATTTAATTCGAGAATTCGTACTTTGAGTATTTATTCGCAAAAACGAGTTTGACTCGCGCAAAATCAAATCGTTGTTTGAACATTGGATGATCACTAATTATCAGATTAATTAATTTGATTAGATTGATTGATAACATGCTTGTGTGAATACATGGTTGTGATGAATGAATAATGTTTATCGGATGGATATTAGTCGGGTGGGGGCAATTTTGGAAATTTTTGTAATAAATTCGATTTATTAAATTGGACCTGCTTGTCCAGCCTTATCACCTCTATTCTCTTTGTATTCTCTTCTCACCTATTCCCCTCAATGTAAATGAGGTTTCTTTAGTAGTGTAATGTAACGGGTAGAAGTAATACAAGAGCTAGTTTGAGGGAGAAAGTGAGAGATTTGATCTAGGATCAATGTGTTAAGTATTCATCCGCATATCATTATTATTTATTTTCATATGCGCTTTATTATGTGTTTAGAATGCATGTTTAAGGGTGTATGGTGATGAGACCTAAACAAAGATAATAAATTGGTAGCCAATTTGCACGCGAAAAACCCTCATCAAATATCATGCGTTTTTCCTTCCATTGAGTGATTCTTACTCAAGATCCGAGACTGGCATTGGGTTGTTGGCCAAAGTCAAGCCCTTTGTCCGTCGAAGATGTGTTTGAATCACGAGAGTTTTGTTCTATATTGGTGTCTTGTCCAAGTTGTGGTTTGTTGGCCAAAGTCAAGACCACTTCTTGTCCATCGACATTGATTACGAAGTTTTCCATGGTCAATGGGTAGCGTTTGACTGGGATCACTAGGTTTGTTGTGCCAGAGCCAAGACTTAGTTGATTCAGAGGAAAAAGGTTAGGTAATACATTGGATGTATTGGCATATATAAGATATATGTTTAGGATTTGGATATCCGCTTACTGGATCTAGGAATTGGATTGGATTCAATTGATCTTTGAGATCTACCTAGTTAAATATCATACAATTTGTTGGCCAAAGTCAAGATTGTGTGTTATTTAACGGGATCCTAGCCCACTAGGAAACACGGTTTCCCGAGTACTCGACAGAGGGTTAGAGGCTCGCCGAAAAATAGTGGGAGGCAAGAATTGAATTTGCAATATTCGTTTAATTACTTGCCATACGCGCTCATTCAAATTATTCGTCATATAAATTAAATTGTTGTTTTAATAAGCAGTTGGACTGTATTATAGTTGATTATATAATTGGATTATAGTAATCAATATATTTGAATTAGTTAATTTCAATTTACAGTTGATTTTATAATTGGATTATAGTAATAAATGTAATAGAGGTTAATTGATTTAAATTATATTTGATTGTATAGTTGGACTATAATAATCAATATAATACATAGTACCACAAATCGTTGATTAAATAGTTGGACTATTAGAATCAAGATGAATGAAAGATTAGTGTTTAAAACATAATCCTATGTGAAAATGTATTTAAACGACTATATTTTAAATTGGGAATAATTTCAGGATGGTCCTGGAAATAAATAATAAGTTACTTTATTTGATAAAATAACCTATTATGCCTAAGCCAAGAATTAAGCAAATAGTAGAGCATAATCTTTGGAAGATTTATGTGATGATGACTTAAGTGCTTAATTCGATATACTTGTCATAAATCTATGTTTAGATTTAAGAAGTATTAAAATTGCAATAAATAACTCTTGGAGGGTTAAAGACTATTCTCGAGGAGATAAAGTCAAACTTTGGAATTAGGTAAGTGGCGCAAGGCGCACCATACTTCAATATTCTAGAAACCCAAGGCTTGGCCAAAGACTTCTGAAATATTTGAAAGGGCAAAGGCAAAATCATTATGATCTTCTGGGAAGATAAATGACATATCCTAAAGTGACTGCCGTTTGGACATGGCAGACACGAAGGAATTAAAGAAATGGCAAGGCTCTGACTTTAAGAATGTTTGTCAATATTATGTCTATTACTAGTATTAAAATTGGATTTTAAAATACTTAGTGTGGTACATAAATTACATGGATTGATGTTCAGATCTGCTGTGAGCAGGATACTGACTTCAAGCTGAGATTAATCTGCGAATCGGAAACGGGATGAAAGTCGCTGTTTCGACCGTAGAACCCTAAGTTTAGGAACTACCTTTTGGGTATGTACTTAAATTAGGAATTGTTATAAAGTAACTAGTTTGACTAGAAACATTATCTTTATATCAGTGTTTAATCCGTTGCGGATAGACCTTTATATTCTAGAACACTAAAGTGTTTCATTATATAAAGAATGATATTAAGATAAACACATTAGATGTGAGTAACAGAATTTATATTTTGAATATAAATAAAATCTCAAACATATAAAATGACTAATATATAGCTCAAACTGATTTGATCAGTCGAGACTTATTTGTGGCATTGTTGTCTGGGACACAATTAAACAAGACTCGTATATCCACGCTTTTGAAGAGTGGGTACTAGGACTGATTTGACTATTCAAATAAAGTCTACGAATCTAGTTTACTAGGTAAAGTACCTGAAACGCTATTTACTTGGTAATAGTAATAGTGCCACTGATCTGTTAGCCATATTCATAGTGAAGTAAGTGGGCCCATATCTAGCAATGCTAGATGTGAATATGAATATTTCGTGACCTTAACGGATGTGGCATCACGTTATAGTTATGTGTTTCTTTTGAAGAACACAAATCGATAACTTTTAGAGTTTCGACATGAAGTGAACAAACAGATCGTCTAAAGTATTAACCATCGCGGTAAGACCGTAATGAAAATACTTAAGTAGTAAGTTTCAAACATACATGAAAGAGTATAGTATTCTTTCAATAAGGACTCATCCCGAGACACGTAAGTTTGACTATGTGTCCATACAGAGAAACCGAATTTTGTTGGACATGATAAGGTTAATCATGAGTCGCTCTGAGCTACCATTTCCTAAAAACGGATATGCATTAACAGTGCAATACTTATTTAGAATAAGGTTCCATATAAATCTGTTTGACAGATATCATATTCGATATGAACGGGAAATAAACCGGGTTTCTCATTCCTGATGATTTGGGTATGCTAGGCATATGTTTGGATGATACCAAACTAAAACCCAAATAGGATAAGTGCCAATTATAGGTTATCCTAGGGGAAACCATAAGTATAGTACTTATGCATCTCACGAGAGAACAATGTTATTGTTGCTCACCAAGCGGTTTTCCTAAGAGGAATACTGATATGCAGTGGTAAGTGGGAGGATGGTATAACTCGATGAAAGTCGGAGTAATACTGTTCAAGGCACGAAGTCCTTAATGAAACACAGATAGGTCATCAAGGATGAAACTATACCATTAATCTTCGAATACATAAGAACTGCGTAGATCGGAGATAATCAGAAAACAACCTGGGGTACGGGTTTCTGATCTCACCTCATAAAGATGTCAATCTTGTTGAGGTAGACCAACCGACTACGTTTGAGGAAGTGATACAAGGTATCGAATCCCTTTTATGGCAAAGTGCCATGAGTCCGAAGTGGATTCCATGTATACCAACTATGTTTAGACACTAGTTGATATACCGTAAGGCATTGTGCCTATTGGTACTTAAAAGTCTTCAAGGAAGACATACATGGATGGTAACATACCAACGTACAAAGCTAGGCTTTTAACGAAAAGGCATCGTTATCAACATTGTGTTGATTACGGTTCAACATTGTACATGTTGCCACGGTAAATCCATTTAGATAAAGCTTGCTGAAATTGTACATTTATAAAATGTATCAGTTAAAGATCAAAATCGCTTTCCTTAAACGAAACCTTTTGGAGGATGTTTATAACATCCTGATGATTTTTTCGTACCTAAACCAGCAAACTAGGTTTGCGGGTTGTTTGATCCATGTTTGGATTGAAGCAAGCATAATGTTCTTGGAGCTGACGTTTTGATGTAATCATAATGGTGTATGATTTAATTCAAAATGAAAATAATTCTTGTGTATATAAGGAGGTTACTGGGAGCGCACTGACAATGAATGTCCTGTATAAAATAATGATAATATATGTCATTTCTTGGAAATGAAATTCCCATAAAACAATCGGCGAAAGCTTGGCTTTCGAGATAATTCTCCGTAGAATTCTTAGGAGTAACAACCTTTATTCTAGGAATAAAGATCTATTGTGATAGATTTAAAGTTGTTAACACTCTTTGAGAAATTGTGCATTTAAAATGTACGTGACCTGGTGTCTCACACGCTTTGAGCGTGTGGAGACACAATCAGACCAATCCGAGTGATAGTCACTAGATTGAAGTTAAGAACATCCGTTAGTATCTTAGAGAACTAAGGATGATGTCTTAGTCTATGGAGAAGGAGAACTTGAAGTGACTGGGATCGCTGTAGCAAGTTTCCAAACCGATAAAGACGACTATAAGTCGCAAACGGTACTATAAAGTTTGAATATCGGAACAGTGAGTTGGAAATCTTCCAAGCAAGATATTGTTACCATATAAACAACAAATACCGATTATTGCTGCAGCTGAGGCAGCAATATAAGCCATTTGGGTCGATAATAAATCTAATTAGATTAGATATAGTTCTGTTAACGGCTTAGCTAGGTGTCAGCACAGGCTAAAGAATTAATGGTCTCATCAACGATCCAGATATATACTTCGATATTCATCTGATTCGTTCGGATAATACATCATGGTGATGTAATGATCGTATAAATCGCATAATACAATAATCATGTAAATCCACTGACGAAAAACTTTTCTCAGCAATTTGAGCCAACCGTACATAGTTCGGGTGTTAGGCACTCGATTGACTGGCTATAGGCCAAGTGGGAGATTGTTGGACAATTATGACACATAGCGTCACTATTTGTACAGATCATGGTGTTGTTGTACAAATTAACTATGTGACAAAGGAGATTGCTCTCTTATCATTTGTGATTAGATCACCTTAGATGTATAAATGATGAGAGGTCCCTATGATTTGTTCCTGGACGGAGAATGATATGAGACAGTATCAGTCCACGTAGGATAAATCATTAAACATCCCTAGTCAGAGTATTATCGAGATTGGACATCGATGAATACGTAAAAGACTAGTATTGCACTTGTGCGCGTTGTGAGGGCACAACGGCATAGTTCTCATATATTTGGGTATTGGAAACTCATGCAAGTGTAATAGGAGGTTGTGTTTCACCGATGGTACGGGAAACAGCTTCGCTCTGGATAGACCCCCTCGGAATCCCATTGGTAGTATGACTGTGTGTCTATGGGAGTTCGACATTAGGGTAGGTGTATTTGGTCTTAACCTGAGACTTGCACCGCTAATACTTACGATAATCAATATACTTTGGTTGAGGTCGTCCAGGGCTTTAACCGGTTCTGTGTACGCCAATACTGGGTATATTGAGAATCGTAGAGTATTGGGTATGATGTCAAGACGGAAGTATCACTCCAGTCATAGTGGAGATGATGTCACGTAGGATACGGTATTAGTGCTCTTAAGTGCTGCGCGGCCATTGGGATATTATGACTAGGTCATGTATATCCGATTATAGAGACTAGTTACTAGACATCCGACACGTGTTTCGTATGGGGCAGACACAACTCCAGCCCCAGGCCTAGCACGTGACCATCCGATACTAGATTGATATGCATTATACGATGTATACTACGCCTGATATAGATCCTTCATTCCTGTAAGGATATTTCCGGAGAATTGGGTAGGCATGGTGCTTTGCTAGAAGCCAACCTTGTCTTGTGAATCGGTAAGACGTAGTACTTGGTACTTACGTGTTCGGATAGTCCGACGACCATATTTACTGCTAACATATCCGGGGATCTCATGGGTCGCTTCCCAATGATTCACCGATGATGTATGACTCGCACTTTAATTAATCTGGGATTAATTCGATGAGAGAGAAAATTAATCTGGGATTAATTACGGAGATATTTTATCTGGGATAAAATATAGTCTAAAGAGAGAGAACACGATTAATTTGGAATTAATCGGTAAAATAAATTTAATAGTTAAATTTGATTTTTCTATTTAATTTATTTGAATGGGCTAAAATTAATATATCGGATATATTAATATGAATTGGATTTCATTACGAAATTAAAGTAGGACTTTAATACGAACGAACGAATTAATTTAGAATTAATTCGTAAACGACGTTCATAATATATTTGCGAGGCATCGATATTTAATTAAATTAGATTTAATTATTTAACGACGGAAGTTCGTTTAATCGGATTAAACGAAACCGAGCCGCAGCAAATGTTCGTAGAGATATTTGAATTTTGAATTCAAATATGTGGGGGCCATGTGTGGTAGGTTACCTACCACCCAATTGGAAAACCATTTACCCACACCTACCAAGTTTAGGGTAAAAGTGAAATGGTTTTTACCTAAAGTATAAAAACAAAATATCTCTCTACACTTTGGTAACTATCATTATTCATTAGATGAATATTTTAGAAACCCTAGACAACTCTCTCTCTCTCCCATCTCTTTCTCCTTTCACGCCCAAGGGGCCAAAACTCACTGGTTTTGCTGTCCAAAACGTGAGCAGTGAGGGAAGCAGTTTTTGTGGATTTTGTGGCAAGATCCAAGTGCTAGTACACTTCTAAGAGGCATACGAAGGTGTTAGGGAAACCCACCCACGAGCCGGGAATCGTTAGACGAAGATTGAAGCTCCAAATCTCAGCTCAAAATCTGATTTTTCAAGGCAGTGGACTGCACTGCAGTGGGCATGGAAATGGAGGCCAAAATCATTTTGTTTGTTACCGTATCGTCTCAACCGACCGATGTGAGTATTCCGCTACCTCCGTTGATGTATTCACACATGTTTTTCATGCTTGTTATGATCTTGGGACCTAAATAGAAACCAACAATAACAAGTAGGTTTGCTATAGAATATTGAGTTTGTCCAATAAACCCAATCGTTTCCCTTAGCCAACATCATTCATATTTTGTAGAACCTAAGTTATACATCAATATGACTCAGATGCGGCATGAATTTTGTGCTGCAGCTACTGAGTTGTCTATGTATTTAGGGATTAAATCCAAAATACTACGCAGACAACCACAAGCACAACACTAATATCAAAACTTCTAATCTATAAGGTCACTTTGCAACTTCGTAAGTCAATACTTCATAAGTTACAACTAATTCCACTAATACAGTAGAACCATCATGACTCTCCCACTGCATCTTTTCTGACTTTATATGACATAGACCATCTAATGTCATAATTAGACTCAAAACTAATCTGATCCTAATGGTTGCGGATTATATTCTCCATGAATAATAAACTCGTTCTTAATATCTCAAAGATAATAAAGAACATGTTTCAAGACCCATCCTATGGCTTATAGGGTATTAAAATAGCTCGTAATAATTATGATTAAATTGATATCTTTAATCACACATAATATAGTATTCATTATGCCATCATCCTATGCTGTATAAGATTGACTAGACATTCTAATCAATTTCTTTTTCGACAAATGAATCATCATTTACGAAAGATAAATACTATATACAAGAGACACACTAAATGTCAAACAGCTATTCTAACTATCACATAGTTACACTAACTGTCACACAGATAGTCTTGCCATGTCTTTTATTAGATCATATCTAATGCACGACTAATGAGAGTATCTCACAAGTCTCTTATTTTATATCATATATAAAACTTTATATCGAATATAACAAAGACTACTCTCACTGCTTTCACGAAAAAAAGAAGACTAAGATAAACCTTTTACCTCACAAACATCTCATTATTACATTAATAATGATAATGTCGTTAGGATATAAAACACTAGAAAGAAATATGTACGCTGCCACTAACCCTACTATCATATTTTTATCATCTATGCTTTGATAAAATCAGACAATCTGACTATTATCAAAGTTATAGAACACAAGTTTCCGGACAGCTCATTCGAGTCTACAATAGACTCTATAAGCTAGTATATCAAACTGTGATCTTAGAAGAATACAAACTCCAGGGTCATTCCAGAACGAAGTCTTCAAACAAAGAAATCACAATGGATCTATTCTTTGAAGAAAGCATTCAGGAACGCCACTTTGTATTCCTAGCTAAAATACATAGTTTAATATCAACATTAACCATCAGATATTTAATTGTTCAATTAGTGCGACTAGAGAAAAGTTTCCTCATAATCTACAATAGATTATTGAGTATAAACTTTCTTACTGTCATACTATAAAAGTCAAACCTTTAATAAGCTCACTCTATTTTTGCTGTGGAAACCATTTGCACATTTTATGAACGATTCATAACGAAAGCTTAATCAAGTTCAAAAACTTGATCGTAGTAAGCTACGAATAATCTTAAATCTATGATTCGATCCTAACTTCCGAAATCGATATCAAATATCGCTCATACTGTAAGTTATAAGATAATTTTCTTCAATAAAAAAATAACAGAACCATTAAGTATAAAATACTTTGTAAATGATTCTGACATCCTATTGAACTTATACGAAAGATTTCTAAGGGTCTTTTCATCTTATTAATTATGTGGTTCCATTTATAGTTTATCACTCTTACATTTAGCTTCAATAAGTCAAGTCTTTTATACAATTATTAACATCTAATGTTACACACCAAGTAATAAAATAATTTTATTACTTGGGATCGTAGAAAAGATATTCTAGCAAATAGAATACAATATTCTAGTAAATAGAATAAATGATAAACTTTTGCTTGTACCTCCGAGGCGCAAGTACTTTTCAATTATATAATCATTATACAAAAGAAATATCCAAATCTCAAACCTTTTCAAGATTCGAATTTTCTACTTATACATATCATATACTTAACTGTAGAAACTAATGGAACATTAATTAAAAAGATGAATTAGTGTTACCGGAGCATATCCCCAAGAGTATTGAAACTAATTCTATAACACTCAATATCGAACGAATCAAATCATATAAGATTTGATTTCTCCCACTGACTAATTCCATCACGATGGAATCGTAGAAGAATAATACTGAGTAAGAATCACATTCATTAAATAATCTTAAAACTAATTGCCATAAATTCATATGTTTGATCATATCAAAGATCTTTAACCAATTCAAAGACTCATGATGAATTTTAAACATACAGTTTTCAAAAATTCAAATTGAATATCTTTGAACTAGGAGTGTTCGCGGTGCGGTTCGGGTCGGTTTATTCATTTTTTTCCTTCAAACCACATGGGTTGGTGGTTTGGAAAATTAGAAACTGAAATCATAAATTTGATAAGGAAAACCGTGGCGGTTTGGGTTGGCGGTTAAGCGGTTTGGGTGGTTCGGATCGGCGGTTTGGATTATAAATTTTTTTAAGGAAATTTTGTGTGTTTTCACATAATAATTGAAGAGAAAAATACTTAATTTTCATTTATACTTTGCATATTGTCATATGATCATTAAATATCTTAAATTTCAAGGTTAAAGAAGAAGAAAAATATAAAATAATATCTAATTTGAATGCGGGTCGGCGGTTTAGGCAGTTCAGGTCGCGGTTTGAGTTGAAATTTGCGGTTTTGTGCGGTTCGGGTCGCGGTTCGGTCAAAACCGCACACCGACCTGAAATTTACGGTTCGATTTAGATTTACCCGAAATAATTTTTAATTTTTTTCAAACCGCGCGGTGTGGTTCGGGTTGGGTTGCGGTTTGACCCGAAATCGTGATCACTCATACTTTGAACCAGACAAAATATTCTATCCGTATTTCATAAAAAACATATTGAAAGCTCTCGAACCATTCAAGACGTTCAATATGCGTTCTTTTAGAAACACGTAACTAAATCATGAAAACTCATTAACTAAGTTGCGAAATAAAAAAATCTATCCAATGTAATTTATAATTCATTAAACTACATACATCCAATGTATTAATTTAATAAATATGTGGTCCAATGACGATCATTGGTTAAATGAGATTTAATCACATTCCCGAATATAATATTCATTAAATAGATAAGGATATGTGGTGTGATCTCGTATCAGACCATCCTTTACCATACGAAATAAACATATAATGCTTAAATGATAAAATCTCATAAAGCATTGTTCTAAGTTATTTAGTTAACCGAATATTTTTATCTCTTCTTTAATGACACTACTAGTCGTATTAAAATATGTAACAACTATTTATAAAGAACAAGTAACTATCTGATAGTCGCAAGTTCTGATATCAAATATAAAAAATAATCATTAAACATTATTTCAAATAACTAGACGGGAGATCTGGTATCCAATACCTATAATTGTTGTATTGTAAGAATCGACATTCTCTATACACAACTATAGACATCTCATTTCTTTAGCTTTATAATTTGCCTTAAACTATTCACTAAAGCCAGACACATTACCTCTCAAGGTCACTAAAGCCAAGAAACGTCATTATCAGATAAACAAATACATAATGGGGTTTTCTCAATGCCAGTCAAGAATCTCGATATATGAGCTAATTCAGGTAAACTATTACTGCAAAAAAAAACTATTCTCTCTACATAATTATATCCTAAAACGGATATCTAGTATGATTACCTATCGTGACTTAGAAACTAAGTCACTAACCATCTTGATTTTCAAGGAAATCGGAACAACAGTTCCCGATGGTTTTGACTAATCTAACAATATCTAGACATACCCTTAATCTAGAACCTATTCTAGAAATTTGCAACCATAAGTGAAGTCAGAAAACATATAGATAAATATGCATGCAATGGATTAGAAGTTTAATTCTATATACACAATAGAATAAAGGAAACATAAGCGGCAAGTTTCATAATATTACACATTGCCTTAGTTATGGATTTTTAACCCAACAATGTCTCCCAATATTTTACGTAATACCGTAATCCCCAACGGAAAATGAGAATTCAATAATTAAATCGAATTCCATAATGGGAAGTGGACCCCGTGAATATATTTTGACTCACAGCTTTGGAACGTTCTCGCTTATGTATATTCACAGGTAGACAACTTATTGTCAATCACACTCACTGTAACTCCTGATTTTGGTCCTGATCGTTTCTCGTTGTGACAACTTTGGCACATTCACAGGAGGCGTATCAAGGCTTGACTTGTCAGTGACAAACTCAAGTTACCGATGTAGTCCTGACAGCTTTGGCACGTTCAGGATTTCCATTTTCACTTGAATTTTTCTCTTATCATATAAGTTCTACCGATGCAAATGAACTACCATCAGCCATAACTGCACAACTTTGGCACGATATAACTACATCATCAGGAAATCATTTACATCCGTACTGACAAGACGGACCAAGAAATAAATATTCATAATACTAGTTACTTTAATGCCTTATTTAAACGAGGTATTCCTAAAAAGGGTTTTACTCTACATCAAATGCAGATATTTAATTTAGATCAATTTCTCAATAATTTAATTCTACCTGGGAAAACAGAACTTAACTTAACTATTAAATCTCTGTTATGTTTTCCGTTAGCGTAGAACCGAAAAATTAAGAAATATATAAATTACATGCATGTGAAAATATCAAAATTGGATTATATATATCATATATCAAGCATGAAAAATGTAATGGATGAAGGATCAGACCTGTTCTAATACCATTTTTGTTGGGGTTTTCGCACAGACATAGTATAAGTGCGCAGTTCGGGCGAAATCGTAACTTTAAGAACTTTTAAACTTATCGAATAAATTATTCAATATTCCATATGAATAATTCATTCATATTTTACCTAACCATATTTATTCGATATCAAATAACGACATAAATAATTAAGAAACACCACGAAACTTTTACGAAAACATTTTTTTTCGCAAAATGGCATAAAACACATTTTTGTCCGAACCGACCAACCAATACACATGGGGGCTGCCCAAGTCAGCCCCAATAGTACTTGGACAGTTCATGGGCTGCTCGAACAGTGACCAAATCACTGTTTGGACAGCGGACACCTGGTAAGCCCGAAACTCACCCGGTAATACTGTTTTCACCATTTTCGCGTATTTTAACTCCGAAATAATTTACGGAAATCGTTCCAATACCCAAAACACATCCAATACATTTATACAACATACGTTTCATCACCAAAATCACAGAAATTCCAATTTTGATTTGTTAACCAAAATTATCATTTTCCATGCTTTAAATCCAATTTTCTCAACATTAATCATATTAATACTTACACCAACCAAAGTCACCACAAATGAAGAACTCAAGAACAATTCTAGGAGTTACAAGAGTGATCATAACACTCTAGAATGGTAACAAGTCATCAAATAATAAAATTGAACTAATATTACACTAAAATTATTCAATCTAACTTCACATATGCATCTAGCCTCCAAATCCATCCTCAAAATCAAAAAGCCCCAAAATGTAAGAAATGAAGAAATCCTAGAACTATTCTAGATGTACAATGACAAGAAACAAGCTTAATAAGTTTAACATTATTGAAGAATACCTTAAAATCTCCTAATTTCCTAAAACTTTCTTCTTGATTTCTTCAAATAAATCTTTGGGAGCTTTTTTGCTTGAAGGATTCGGCCATGGCTTCAAAAGTAAGTGAAAAAGAAAAATTTTCACTTAAAAATAAGCTATGACCGACTTAGGGGGTATTTTGATCATTTGGTTAATTTAATCTAATTAAATAATAATAAGCTTTAAGTTAACAAATCCAATTTGTATACTTCAAGCTTAAAAAAATCATGTCATATGTAACCAATAATAATCAAACATATTGCATAACAATTACGTAATATTGATATAATTTAATTATCTAGATATTTAACATTTAAACACTTAAATAATTAATTAATGCGATTATTATTACATATTGTTGACGGCTGATTTTGGCCTCAGGGTAATATGAGAATATCACTCCCGAGACAATCCTCCCTCAATAGTGAATTTGTTTGGTTATGGGGGACCAAAGGCAAACTTAGCAAAAGACAGATAAATGCACCAATCAACAAGGAGATTTAACGTGGTTCGGCGGATATTGGTCCGACCTACGTCCACGGGCACAAACAGGATGATACTTTTTATTACTGAAATATGCTTCTCGGATCTTTTTTGTGTTTACAAGTCAGAGCTTGATGATTCTGATGCCCACTTTTTTACCTTCAACTTGTTCCCCCTTTACATATGCTCTACCCTCCTATTTATAATAGTGTAGAAATCATATTCCTATTTGTACAAGAATTTCCTAGTTGAAACAATTTCATTTCCCATAAGGATTCCTAGTCAAAACTGTTCCCTTTTCCCATAAGGATTCCTAGTCAAAACTGTTCCCTTTTCCCATAAGGATTCCTAATCAAAACTACATTTACTTCATTTATCCTATTAGGATATTAACTCACCAGTTTTCCTCATGAAAATATGATAACTTGTCATCTTATCCACAAGGATAGGGTATTATCTTCAGGAGCACGCCTCGCTATATGGTCGGTCTTCATGAGGTCGGTCACAATAGTTTTTTGTACTGAGAGTGCTGCTGTCGACCTAATAATTGCCCGGTCATCCAATCTTTAAGTGGTCGGGTTAACGATCTTAAGTGCTCGGCCCCTGACTCATGTGGTCGGGTCGATATTAATGATCCGGACCAATAAGGGAATTACCCTTTTACCCCTGTCGTGCTGCTTAAATGACATAGTGCCCGGAAAACACCATCAACATCTGTCCCCTAGTTCTCGGTTCCAACGAGTATACAAGTTGGTGCCGGGAACTATAAAAAGATGGTGTGCTGATCGCCTTGCTGGTGGTCGCTCCAGAAATCACAGAGAAAAACGCATGGGCTGCAAATCTGGTCATTCCTGCCACCTTCATGTGCTCAGTCAACGAGGATCCCGATATCTACCCGTGGAGACAATGCTTTGCCCTTATGCTGACGACGACCGACTCGGTGGGACGTAACCCGACCCCGAGCTGAAATGAACACTTGGCTCCGGGGGAAATGTTACGTCCCCAGACCAAAAGGACTGACTCGGTGGGACATGACCCGACCCCGAGCTGAGAAGAACACTTGGCCCTGGGGGGTTGTCACGTCCCCAGGCCAAAAAAACGGACTCGGTGGGACGTAACCCAACCCCGAGCTGAGATGAACACTTGGCCCTGGGGGAATGTTACGTCCCCAGACCATAAGGACGGACTCGGTGGGACGTAACCCAACCCCGAGCTGAGATGAACACTTGGCCCTGGGGGAATGTTATGTCCCCAGACCAAAAGGACGGACTCGGTGGGACACGACCCGACCCCGAGCTGAGATGAACACTTGGTCCTGGGGGAATGTTACGTCCCCAGACCAAAAGGACGGACTCGGTGGGACACGACCCGACCCCGAGCTGAGATGAACACTTGGTCCTGGGGGAATGTTACGTCCCCAGACCAAAAGGACGGACTCGGTGGGACGTAACCCAACCCCGAGCAGAGATGAACACTTGGCCCTGGGGGAATGTTATGTCCCCTGACCAAAAGGACGGACTCAGTGGGACACGACCCGACCCCGAGCTGAGATGAACACTTGGCCCTGGGGGAATGTTACGTCCCCAGACCAAAAGAACGGACTCGGTGGGACACGACCCGACCCCGAGCTGAGATGAACACTTGGTCCTGGGGGAATGTTACGTCCCCAGACCAAAAGGACGGACTGGGTTGGGACACGACCCGACCCCGAGCTGAGATGAACACTTGGCTCTGGGGGAATGTTACGTCCCCAGACGAAAAGAACGGACTCGGTGGGACGTAGCCCGACCCCGAGTTGAGATGAATACTTGGCCCTGGGGGAATGTTTACGTCCCCAGACCAAAAGGACGGACTCGGTGGGACACGACCCGACCCCGAGCTGAGATGAACACTTGGTCCTAAGGGAATGTTACGTCCCCAGACCAAAAGGACGGACTCGGTGGGACGTAACCCGACCCCGAGCTGAGAGAAACCAAGTGACCTCGACGGAACGAATCCAGCCCCGAGCCGAATAAACAAGTGGCCTCGGCGGAACGAATCCAGCCCCGAGCCGAATAATCCAAGTGGCCTTGGCGGAACGAATCCAGCCCCGAGCCAGGTAATCCAAGTGGCCTTGGCGGAACGAATCCAGCCCCGAGCCAGGTAATCCAAGCGGTCTCGGCGGAACGAAATCCAGCCCCGAGCCGAATAAACAAGTGGCCTCGGCGGAACGAATCCAGCCCCGAGCCGATAATCCAAGTGGCATTGGCGGAACGAATCCAGCCCCGAGCCAGGTAATCCAAGTGGCCCTGGCGGAACGAATCCAGCCCCGAGCCAGGTAATCCAAGTGGCCTTGGCGGAACGAATCCAGCCCCGAGCCAGGTAATCCAAACGGTCTCGGCGGAACAAAATGCAGCCCCGAGCCGAATAAACAAGTGGCCTCGGCGGAACGAATCCAGCCCCGAGCCGAATAATCCAAGTGGCCTTGGCGGAACGAATCCAGCCCCGAGCCAGGTAATCCAAGTGGCCTTGGCGGAACGAATCCAGCCCCGAGCCAGGTAATCCAAGCGGTCTCGGCGGAACGAAATCCAGCCCTGAGCCGAATAAACAAGTGGCCACGGCGGAACGAATCCAGCCCCGAGCCGAATAATCCAAGTGGCCTTGGCGGAACGAATCCAGCCCCGAGCCAGGTAATCCAAGTGGCCTTGGCGGAACGAATCCAGCCCCGAGCCAGGAAGAAACATCGATCTCGGCGGTACAAGAGCAGACCCGAGTCGGAAAGAAACATCGGTCTCGGCGGTACAAGAGCAGACCCGAGCCGGAAAGAAACATCGATCTCGACGGTACAAGAGCAGACCCGAGTCGGAAAGAAACATCGGTCTCGGCGGTACAAGAGCAGGCCCGAGTCGGAAAGAAACATCGGTCTCGGCGGTACAAGAGCAGACCCGAGCCGGAAAGAAACATCGGTCTCGGCGGTACAAGAGCAGGCCCCAGTCGGAAAGAAACATCGGTCTCGGCGGTACAAGAGCAGACCCGAGCCGGAAAGAAACATCGATCTCGGCGGTACAAGAGCAGACCCGAGCCAGAAAGAAACATCGGTCTCGGCGGTACAAGAGCAGACCCGAGCCGGAAAGAAACATCGGTCTCGGCGGTACAAGAGCAGGCCTGAGTCGGAAAGAAACATCGGTCTCGGCGGTACAAGAGCAGACCCGAGCCGGAAAGAAACATCGGTCTCGGCGGTACAAGAGCAGACCCGAGCCGGAAATAAACATATATCAACAAAACGGACTCGGCGGTACAAGAGCAGACCAGAGCCAGGAAGAAACATCGATCTCGGCGGTACAAGAGCAGACCCGAGTCGGAAAGAAACATCGGTCTCGGCGGTACAAGAGCAGACCCGAGCCGGTAAGAAACATCGGTCTCGGCGGTACAAGAGCAGACCCGAGCCGGAAATAAACATATATCAACAAAACGGACTCGGCGGTACAAGAGCAGACCCGAGCCGTAAAACAAATATCAAAACTATTGTGTGGACCACAACAAACAAGCATAATCAAATGTCAACCTAAGATAGAAAAGGTCTTACTCACCTTTTTGGGATCCGTTGCCTTTCTTGCAACTCTACAAGGGTCACTTCAAGCAAGGCTCTTCTAAATACATCCTTTCTGCATCTCAGCATTCCACGCATCTGACCGGATGACTTCCGCTATTCCACGCATCTGACCGGATGACTTCCGCTATCAACTTGGTCGACCTCAAAAGCCGAATGGTCTATGTACACACTGAGATAGCCTTCTCTCACCAAGTCTTCCACATGCTCCCGCAAGTCTCTGCACCCATTCGTGGCATGTCCCCTTACGTCATGGTAGATACAGTATGCCCTACTATTTCCCTCCTTAATCGGGAGCCTCCTCAAATTAGGCTCGGCCAACAGACCTTTATCCTGAATTTCCCAAACTATCTGGTGAAATCCCTGACGATCGGTGATTTCCATCTTCTGCCATCGTCTTACTACCCGAGCTGCTTTTTGTTGAGATCCCCACAGACGGCGCCAACTGTTGACGGTGGATTTTGGTCTCAGGATAATATGGGAATATCACCTCCGAGATAATCCTCCTTCAATAGTGAATTTGTTTGGTTATGAGGGACCAAAAGCAAACTTAGCAAAAGACAGATAAATGCACCAATCAACAAGGAGATTTAACGTGGTTCGGCGGATCTTGGTCCGACCTACGTCCACGGGCACAAACAGGATGGTACTTTTTATTACTGAAATATGCTTCTCGGATCTTTTTTGTGTTTACAAGTCAGAGCTTGATGATTCTGATGCCCACTTTTTTACCTTCAACTTGTTACCCTTTTTCTTTCTCCTTTCCTCCTCTGGTCGGTCCCGGTTTCAGGTTTCTCGTTGTTTGCTCCTTCCATTCTTTCTAGTCGACCCATCATAGACCTCATGCTATCTTCCATCTTTTTCATCCAGTCCATTGCCGGACTTCCTGGTTGGTGATTTCCCCACAGATGTTGATGGTGTTTTCAGGCGCTACAACATCTAAGACAGCACGACAAGGACAAAAGGGTAAATTCTCTGTCTGGTTGAGATCATGTAGCCGACCCGACCACAACATGTGAAGACCGACCACTTTGGTTCAGATGACCGAGCACTATAGAGGTCGGCAGGAACACTCTCAGCATAAAAGATTATCACGACCGACCTCATTAAGACCGACCAGACAACGGGCCGTGTTCAAGACAACAGCACCCCATTCTTATGGATAAGATAAGAGAGATATCCTATTCTCGCAAGGAGAAGGAGTCAGAATCCAAAAGGGAAAACGGAAGAAGAAGGCAGTACCGGATCAGAAAACCCTACAAGAAGAGAAGATTGAGTCCAAATAGGATTTCTTATGCAAATAGGAGTCTGATTTCTGTATTGTTATAAATATGAGGGTAGAGCATGTGTAAAAGACATCTGAAAATCATCACAAGATTGAGGGATTAGAATCATCAAGCTTCGATTTGTAAAAGCAAAGAAGAGACCCGATGAGTGTATTTGAGTAATAAAAAGTAACACCTTGTTCTTGTCCGTGGACGTAGGTCGGATCCCAAAATCCACCGAACCACGTTAAATCACCTTGTCTGATTGGCGTATTTTCTTGCTTTCCGCTAAGTTTGTCTTTGGTTCCCCATAACCAAAAAAATTCACAGTTGGAGGAGGATTCCCTCGGAGGTAATATTCCTGTATTACCCTGAGACCAAAATCCACCGTCAACAGTTGGCGCCGTCTGTGGGGAACTCAACAAAAAGCAGTTCACGTAATAAGACAAATGGCGGAGGGCGGAAATCACCAACCAGGAAGTCCGGCAATGGACTGGATGAAAAAGATGGAAGATAGCATGAGGTCTATGATGGGTCGACTAGAAAGAATGGAAGGAGCAAACAACGAGAAACCTGAAACCGGGACCGACTAGAGGAGGAAAGAGAGGGAAAGAGGGAAAAGAGTAGTAGATATAAGCGAAGACGAGGGACCCAGAAAGAGAAGCCCCTATGGGATAAGATCTGAGGTGGTAGGAAGAGAGCCACGATCAAAAGACACATGGGAAGAAGAAGAGGAGGAACCATCGCCCGACCCCTCCTCCGACAGTTTCTACAACTCCGAGAGGGAGGATAGAAAGTATAACGAAGACGTACAGGAGACCTCTGGGTTTAAAGAACGCCACGCCCGGAGCGACAGGCGAACAGAAGGGCACAGAAGGCGACACGGGGGCACAACCCGTGAAATAAAGTCTTGGTTGAGAAAAGAGATGACCAAATGGGGGGAAGGCCTCAAGACCGGCGTGGGAGACACCCGAGGCGAGGAAGAGGGGTCTCCCCTTACGGAAGAAATAAAGGCAGCACAGTTCCCGAAGCGATTTAACATGCCGACCATGGCACCATACAAAGGCCACGCCGACCCAAAATCCCACATCGAAAACTTTGTCCTCCTGATGGAAGTACAGGGAGTAACGGGCGACGCCATATGCAAAGTATTTCCCTTAACTTTAGGGGGGCCCGCCATCCTATGGTATAGAATCTGGCCCCGATGAGCATTCAGAGCTTCTCCCAACTTAAGAAGTCGTTTATCCGGCATTTCAAAGGAGCCTGCACCCCTAAAAAAACAATATGAGAACTAAGGTTCATGAAACAAGGAGACGACGAAACACTGAAAAGCTTCATTGAAAGGTATCACACACTGTACTCGAGGTCGGAGGGTACGAATCCCAAGAAGCCCTGGAAAGTCTGAAAGGGGCCCTAAGGGTCGGGAAACTGTGGACCCATCTGAGGATCCATGAGACACCAGACTACGCTACCGCACTAGAGGTAGCCAGGAAGTACGTCCTACTAGAAAGCGAGGAAAAAGAATCCCGGAGAGGGACAACCGCCAGAGAAAGGGTAACCAGGAGAGAAGACCATCGGCGACCGGAGAGAGAATTCCGGAAGTTCAATCCAAGACCCAAATAGTTCAAACCAATGGCACAAAAGGATCAAGGCAAAGGGCCCGCAACTCAAGTAAACCATGTGGTCCGAGAGGAAGCGTATATTCCCCTAAACAAGCCACCAGGGGAAATCATCATGGAGATACGGGAGAAAGGCCTCTTAATAGAGCCCGACCTCCGGAGGTTTCCCCCAGACAGAAAAAACAAAAGATCCTACTGCCTGCACCACAATCTAAAAGGGCACACATGGTGGTACTTTTTATTACTCAAATACACTCCTCGGGTCTCTTCTTTGCTTTTACAAATCGAAGCTTGATGATTCTAATCCCTCAATCTTGTGATGATTTTCAGATGTCTTTTACACATGCTCTACCCTCCTATTTATAACAATACAGAAATCAGACTCCTATTTGCATAAGAAATCCTATTTGGACTCAATCTTCTCTTCTTGTAGGGTTTCCTGATCCGGTACTGCCTTCTTCTTCCGTATTCCCTTTTGGATTCTGACTCATTCTCCTTGTGAGAGTAGGATATCTTTCTTATCTTATCCATAAGAATGAGGTGCTGTTGTCTTGAACACGGCCCGTTGTCTGGTCGGTCTTAATGAGGTCGGCCGTGATAATCTTTTATGCTGAGAGTGTTCCTGCCGACCTCTATAGTGCTCGGTCATCTGAACCAAAGTGGTCGGTCTCTTGTACCAGTGCCGAGCTTACTGCGTGTTTTGAGACGGCCATGTATAGATACAGTGTCTCCCCTGGGAGGGGTTTGGCTAGGAGAGGGGGCTGTGCCAGGTATTGTTTTAGGTGCTGGAAGGCTTCTTCGCACTCAGGTGTCCAGTCGACCCCTTTTTGAGCTTTTTTGATGACTTTGAAGAAAGGATGGCACTTGTCGGTTTCTCGCTAGATGAACCGGTTGAGTGCGGCGATTCTTCCTGTAAGGCTTTGTACTTCCTTAACTGTCAGGGGCGATTTCAGGTCTAGCACGGCTTGTATCTTTTGCGGGTTCGCTTCAATGCCTCGCGAACTCACCATGTAGCCCAGAAATTTTCCTGAGGCTACCCCGAATGCACACTTCTCTGGATTGAGCTTTAAACTGTGTTTCCTCAGGAGTTCGAAAGTTTTCTTCAGGTCGGCCACATGGTCTCTTGGTTCTCCGGACATTGTTATCATGTCGTCGACATATACCAGCATGGTTGTGCCGATGAGCGGTTTGAAGATTTTGTTCACCAGTCTCTGGAAAGTCGCCCCTGCATTCTTCAATCCGAACGGCATTACTTTATAACAGTACAGCCCTTGGTCAGTGATAAATGTGGTCTTCTCCTCGTCCGCAGGGTGCATCTTGACTTGATTGTATCCCGAGAAAGCGTCCATGAAGCTTAGCAGCCCTCGGCAGGCTGTTGTGTCTACCAGTTGGTCTATATTTGGGAGGGGAAAGCTGTCTTTTGGACATGCTTTGTTGAGGTCGGTGAAATCTACGCACATTCTCCACTTTCCGTTAGATTTTTTCACCAATACTACGTTGGACACCCATTCTGGGTACTTTACTTCCCGGATGAAACCGGCTTTCAGCAATTTTTCCACCTCGGTTGCTATTGCTCCGCACCGCTCCTGGTTGAATATTCTCCTCTTCTGTTTTACTGGTTTGTGTAATGGGTTCACTGCTAAGCGATGACTTACGAATTTTGGGTCGATTCCGGGCATGTCATCGTGTCCCCATGCAAAAACGTCGGGGTACCCTTGTAGACATTCCAACAAGTCTTTTCTTAGGGCCTCGTCTAGACTTCCCCCTATTTTTATGCTTTTCTTTGGCCCGAATAGCTTTACCACTTCTAATTCTTCGGCTGCTCCTAGCCGTGCAGCTTTATCGGGCCGAGGAGCAGGGTCTTTCCTCGTGTTCTCGTCGTCCTCGTCTCTCTGTCTCTTCTTGGTGCCTCTTTCCACGCAGAGGGTCTCTCGCGAGTAAGTGGCAAAACAGCTGCGGGCTATCTTTTGGCTTCCGCATATGATCTCGATCCCTTCCCGTGTGGGGAACTTCAATTTCAAGTAATAACAGGACATTGCGGCCTTGGTTCTCATCATGAAGGGGCGGCCGACAATGACTTGATAACTGCTCATGCAGTCTACTACAGTGAAGTTTATCATGATTGTTCGGGTTTTGGAGGTGGCTCCGATCGTCATTGCTAGTTTAATTCTTCCCAGCGGGACGACCGTTGATCCCCCGAAACCGTACAGGGGGGTGATGTCTTTGGTTAGAGCTGTGCATTCTACCCCCAGGCTCTCCAAAGTTTCTTTGGAAATTATGTCTACTGCGCTCCCGGGGTCCACCAAGATTCTGTCCACTTCTGTGCCGCCGATTGTTGCTTTGATTATTAGTGCGTCGTCATGGGGGAAACTTACCCCATGGGCGTCTTCATCGGTGAACATAATGGGTGTCGACCGATTTCCTCGTAGGTTTGGGATTTTTTCTGTTTTCAGCACCTCTGTCCCCCGTGCTCGGCTTTAATTCTTTCTCGACCGGTTAGAGTCCCCGGCCAGCGTTGCCCCTCCTGCGATGACGTTCACCTCTCGATTCTTTGTCCTTTATCTGGCGGCCATGATCTTGTGGTCGATGTAATTGTTCAGGTACCCGTTCCGGGCCAGGTCCTCCATTTGTTCCCGCAGGTCCTTGCATTCATCGGTTGTGTGCCCTTTTAGATTGTGGTGCAGGCAGTAGGATCTTTTGTTTTTTCTGTCTGGGGGAAACCTCCTGAGGTCGGGCTCTATTAAGAGGCCTTTCTCCCGTATCTCCATGATGATTTCCCCTGGCGGCTTGCTTAGGGGAATATATGCTTCCTCTCGGACCACATGGTTTACTTGAGTTGCGGGCCCTTTGCCTTGATCCTTTTGTGCCATTGGTTTGAACTCTTTGGGTCTTGGATTGAACTTCCGGAATTCTCTCTCCGGTCGCCGATGGTATTCTCTCTTTGTTACCCTTTCTCTGGCGGTTGTCCCTCTCCGAGATACTTTTTCCTCGCTTTCTAGTAGAACGTACTTCCTGGCTACCTCCAGTGCGGTAGCGTAGTCTGGTGTCTCATGGATCCTCAGGTGGGTCCATAGTTTCCCGACCCTTAGGGCCCCTTTCAGACTTTCCAGGGCTTCTTGGGATTCGTACCCTCCGACCTCGAGTACAGTGTTGTGATACCTTTCAATGAAGCTTTTCAGTGTTTCGTCGTCTCCTTGTTTTATGAGCCTTAGTTCCCCTATTGTTTTTTTTAGGGGTGCAGGCTCCTTTGAAATGCCGGATAAATGACTTCTTAAGTTGGGAGAAGCTCTGAATGCTCCTCGGGGCCAGACTTCTATACCATAGGATGGCGGGCCCCCTTAAAGTTAAGGGAAATACTTTGCATATGGCGTCGCCCGTCATTCCCTGTACTTCCATCAGGAGGACAAAGTTTTCGATGTGGGATTTTGGGTCGGAGTGGCCTTTGTATGGTGCCATGGTCGGCATGTTAAATCGCTTCGGGAACTGTGCTGCCTTTATTTCTTCCGTAAGAGGAGACCCCTCTTCCTCGCCTCGGGTGTCTCCCGCGCCGATCTTGAGGCCTTCTCCCCATCTGGTCATCTCTTTTCTCAACCAAGATTTTATTTCACGGGTTGTGCCCCCGTGTCGCCTTCTGTGTTCTTCTGTTCGCCTGTCGCCCCGGGCGTGGCGTTCTTTAAACCCAGAGGTCTCCTGTACGTCTTCGTTATACTTTCTATCCTCCCTCTTGGAGTTGTAAAAACTGTCGGAGGAGGGGTCGGGTGATTGTTCCTCCTCTTCTTCTTCCCATGTGTCTTCTGATCTTCCTACCACCGCAGATCTTATCCCATAGGGGCCTCTCTTTCTGGGTCCCTCGTCTTCGCTTACATCTACTACTCTTTTCCTCTTTCCCCCTCTTTCCTCCTTTGCCCGGTCTCGGTTTCAGTTTTCTCGTTGTTTGCTCCTTCCATTCTTTCTAGTCGATCCATCATAGACCTCATGCCATCTTCCATTTTTTTCATCCAGTCCATTGTCGGACCTCCTGGTTGGTGATTTCCGTCTTCCGCCATTTGTCTTATCACGTGAACTGCTTTTTGTGAAGTTCCCCACATGATAATCTTTTATGCTGAGAGTGTTCCTACCGACCTCTATAGTGCTCGGTCATCTGAACCAAAGTGGTCGGTCTTCACATGTTGTGGTCGGGTCGGCTACATGATCTCAACCAGACAGAGAATTTACCCTTTTGTCCTTGTCGTGCTGTCTTAGATGTTGTAGCGCCTGAAAACACCATCAACATCTGTCCCCTAGTTCTCGGTTCCAACGAGTATGTGAGTTGGTACTGGGAACTATATGAAGAGGGTGTGCTGATTGTCTTCGCTGGTAGTCGTCCCAAAATGTAAAAAAGAATTTTCTTGCCGTTTCAATCATCTTTCCTCGAGACGCACAACCGTCATGTCCTCTTAAATGCCTATCAAATCAACTTTTAGGGTTTCTTCTACTGTTCGACACTTGTCAAACATCCGTCGGGTTCCCGCCAAAAGAGGGGACGAATCGACCGTGCAGAGGCGTCTTCACAGTGGGCTGATCTCAGCCGTCTGTTTGAACTTGGGAGACCCCTTTTGCAGTCGACACTTGGCGTTCATCCGGGCTCTTCCTTTATATCCAATGGTCACGAGCGTCTTTGCCATGACTATAAGAGGACGAGGTCTTCACTGTTCATTCTTTTTCGGTGATTTCTTCTTCTCTTCTGGAAATTTCTCTGCGATTCGTTCAACTCCGTGTTCTTGAAGCTTAACCGTGGTCTTCTTCTTTTTCGTCGCTGAGCACCTAAGGAACGGGCATCACCGCGCCGTATAACCTCCTGCTTTTGAGAAGAACAAGTAAGTGAGCGACCTCTCCTCCTCTTTTTTTTATGCTGTGATTCTGTTTGTTTATTTTGCTTAGGGAGAGACTTGTGGTTTTTGCTGGGTCTTGCTTTAGGGCACTTTTTAGAGACCACCTGCTTTAGTCTAACATGGAAACCGTGGGTAGTCTCTTTTAGCCGTAGACTGACTTTCCCTTCATTCTCTGTTTTTCTGTGGGTGTCAGGGATGTCCGACGGCAATTCCTCCCCTGAAAAGCCTGTTAATGTCTCGGCTTCCCCTGCTGAGGAGCTCTCCTCGGGCTCGGGGGCACCTAGCGTAGAAGACCTTGACACTACCCCAACTCCTTCTGAGATTGAACAAGACTCCTACCATCAGAGGGTTCCTCGGAAGGACCCAGAGCCTGGTGAACTTGGACCGTCGGCTCTGGATATGAACCGTCCTTCTAAAATAACCGAGGACGATCTTGCCCTTCTTCGGCTGCGGTATAACATACCTATAGATATTGCCCTTGAAGTTCCTGGTCTTATGGATCGTGCTAGCCAACCTGACGAAGGCTCGGTGGCGCTTCTTCCTGTTTTCTTTGGTGTGGGCTGCGGCTGCCGATTCAACCTTACTTCGCTTGGATGTTGGCCGAGATAGAGATCTCTCCCTGTCAGCTGAGTTTAAACAGTTGGAGAATTCTGGCCGGGTTGTATGTGGCTTGGCATCGAGCAGGACTCGGCGAGCCTTCTCTCGAAGAGATGAAGAGGTTATACCGGTTGAAAGCCAATCCTAGGTCGTACCACGGATGGTATTACCTTTCAGCTTATGACAGCTCGTCAAATGTTGTTAAGAAACTCCCTGATTCAAATAAGAACTTCAAAGATCTTTGGTTCTGGGCCACTGGAGATTGGGGACGGACCCTGAGGTCGGATAAATGGGAGACTTTGGTACCGGATATCTTCAGGGCGGGAGGTTAGGAGATTGACCTTTTATTTTTCCTTAGTTTCTCTCTTCTCTCTCTTTTTTATGTGGGTTCTTACCCCTCTCCCTCTATTAATATGTATTAAATACAAATTCAGATTAATCATTAATTGACTAAATCCCATAATGCATGTACTTTCGTTTAATTGATTAAACGATCTGAATTAATTCATTTAATCTAGTGGAGTATTATGAATAATCTATATTATTCATAACGCGTTGCCCAAGTGCTCAACGGGTACACTTCATATTGTGGGTCTCTATAAGTTTAGGTTTATCCATCACATAATCAAATTTTGTGTCCTTAATTCATCAACTCGTAAATTATGACGACCACATATAATCTCGCTAAACTATGCAAGTCGAGGTCATTGTATATGTATAATCCCTTCGTCACAAGCTATCAATATTATACCGGAGATATAGATATAAATGTCAAATCCCTAAGGTATAATATAGTCGACTTCCCAAAAGATGGAGTCACGAACTGATTAATGGTTGGTCGGACTTTCAATTCAAATTATATATTCGGTCGGACATTGATCGAACGTTATAGACTACAATAATACTAGTAACACCAGACAGATATGAGAGCAAGAGGTGATTCTATTCACATTCCATTCTCAAACCCCCACACATTATAAAAATGAGGTTTTCCCCCTTAAAAATCTATCTATAATCCATCACAAAAAATACTGATACTATGAAACTGTGATCTTTGAGAAAGAGAGAGAAAATACTTTCTGGTCCTTGGAGTTCTTTCCCTTTGGTGTGAATCCAGCAACATCATGACATTAGGAGGACTTCTTGAGCCGAACGACATAAAATTATGATCTGAGGGAACCATTTCTTTTTGTTGTTATTTTTTCAATTTCTGTCTCCTATACAATATATCTGACCAGCTCTATGACACATCCGGTAGGATATGTGCTCGTAATTAGAATAGCCGGCTAAGCTTCTCTGAAGCTAGATCGGGAGTGATGCACTTCAAATCTTGTTTATCTATATGCGTTAATATCTTTTTCATTATTATATGTTACTTTCACCCATGTTTGCTTACATTACTTTATTACTCTCCATTTGTTTAGTCTTGCCCTTTTAGGATCAATTTCCATATGCTTATTTATTCCATTATACTGATTTAGTTGATGAAATACATGTGTTTATTTTACCATCCAAGATAGGAATAATGTGCATGTTTACTGTCTGATCTGCGAAAGATATCCGTCCTGAATTATCTGATGTCTGGCCGAACATGTTTACATCTGGCCGTATGACTCTCTCTGATATATAGGATGGAAACCCGAATATAAATTCCATAGCCGATTCCAAATAGGCAGTAATATGGTTTACACTCAGGATACAACTCGCGTACCAATGAGAAGAAGTTGTTTTGTCTGTTTCACTTTCATGTCTATAACCATATTGTTTTACTTTATGTTCACTACTTCTGGTCATTTATTTGTTATGTCTTATGTGGTTTACATATTTTCTATTATACATTTAGTATTCTAGGTTATGTGTTTATTAATTTATTGTTCATTATTATATTTATTACTGCCTGTAATTTTTACAATTATAGTTTACGCAGAACATCCTGACAAACTTTCAGCAAGTCCGGCCGGATATTAATATTATGATGAATATCTAGCCTACTATACACAATGTCTGGCCGGGCCTCTTCGAGGCTAGGCCAATGAGATGTTCACCCTGATCTTTATTATTATTATTTTTGCTAATGCTATAATAATTTATAGACAATTACTCACTTTATTCACCATTATAATTATTCACGTTTTTGTACTTGTATATTATATAAATTGATGGCTTTATCCCGGGTCATCGCGGTAAGGAAGTTACCCATATTTTCAAGCCCACTCCATCAAGGTATATACCAATCACCCCCTTAGACAGATATTGCACAAACTAGACACCTCAGGTCCTCTAGTGAAATGGTCTGTGTAACTCAATGAGTACGACATATCCTACCTACCTAAGGCTTCAATCAAGGGGCAAGCACTGGCAGACTTTGTCGTGGAACTCACCAGCCCTCAGGTTATGATAGTGGAGTAAGAAAAATGGGAGATGTTCATTGATGGTTCAGTCAGTACGCAAGGATGTGGAGCTGAAATAATACTCAGAGATAGTAAAAGTGAGGAAATAAACTATGCCTTAAAATTCACATTTGAGGCAACAAATAATGAGGTAGAGTATGAGGCAATTCTGGCCGGGGCTGAGACTCTGCGAGGCGGTTGGAGTAAGAAATATGGTGGTAAAAAGTGATTCCCAATTGGTTGTTCAATAGTTGAATAATGAGTTCCAAACAAGAGAACCGAATATGATATCTTATCATGTCGAGGTGAAGAAATTAGTAGAATGGATGAGGGACGTGGTGTTCGAGCAGATCGGGTGGGAAAGTAACCAACAAGCGGACTCTCTGGCTCGGCTTGCATCTTATATCCTGTAGGCATTGCATTTTTGCATGTGAAACCCGATGATGAGTCTCATTTGGAGGCACTACCTTTTAAGTCGCGGAAACCGCGGGAAACAGATGTCGGAAGGGAGGAGTCAAGAATTGACTCATAGTCGGATTAAGTTCGCTGGTTTAGCTTCGGGTTACTTGTTGGTGTTCCGTTTTAAAATTTATTCTCGGCCCAAAAAGCCCGCAAATCACTTAACCTTAGTCCAAGCCCAATCCAAAGAAATAATTAATGTATGTCACAAATTAAAATAATTAAAACATCAAAACACCTAGCCAAGCCCACCCACCTAATCAAGGCCCACACGCCCATAGCCTTTAATACACACCCCAAATTAAATAATTATTAATTAAATTAAAACATTAACTAAATAAAATATTAATTATATTAATTAAATAAATAAATAAAATATTTACCAAACATAAAATAAGTATATGCCTAATTTAAACAAATCAAATATAATTATTCCTAACTAAATAAAATTATATACCAATCTAAAATATTGACTTCCTAATCTAACAAATTAAATGCCTAATCAACACCAATTAAAGATATCACCTTCCTAATTTGAATTAACCTTGTCCCCCCTCAATCTTTGACTTTCCTTAAGACCAAATCCTAAATTGAATGCAAGATCCCTTCCTTGTGAGACAAGGACAAACCCTAGCTCTCTTCTATATAAACATGACCTAACCTAGCCACCCCTCATCTCCAATCTCTCTAGCCCACGCCCAAGACCTCTCCACTCTCTCATATCACACGAAAATCACAAGCAAGAAGCCCTAGAGACCTCAAGCCTCACGGCCAAGACAAGAAATCAAGACAGAAAATTTTCTCTCCATCTCATCCTCCTTAGCCGTGAACACCAGTCCTTTGCACAGCCTTCCATTGCCGAATTTTAACCACCACTCACAGCCCCAAAACACACCAAAATAAGCCTCAAATACAGCCCTAAAGTCGCACAAAATACCCTCCAAACACAGCCCCATTCGCAGCCCCAAAACAGTCCTAGAACACGCCCCCACTGCACAACTGAACTGCCATAGTTTAACCCACTGACCTGATCGTTTTTGCAGTGATTTAAGTCTATAAAACAGCCCTAAATCACCTAGAAACCACCCTAAAAAACCTCCATAAGTTTCCCTAAAAAATCACAAAAAATCTGCACATTAAGCCTCCCAAAAACGCAAAAAACAGCCCCTTAAAACACAAAAATGTGACCTAAAATAGTGAGCAGAAAACACCGAGAAAACAGCAGCAAAGTGAAGCCAAAACAGCGAGGAAAACAGTGGAACAACAAGTTAAGACGCTAAGCTAGTGAACCGGAAGAATAAGGAGCTTTTACCCCTTCCGATCTCCGCGAAACGCAAGTCCGAAGACGACTTAAAAGGTTAGACCTGAGGGTACCTTTCACACTTGTTTTTTTATTTGATTTTTATTGATTCTTTTAATTGTGTTTTAATTATGTATTGAATATTGTTTGCACGTGATGTGTGTTGTGGCCATTGATTAAAACGGAAAATACGTCGTCTCTCGTGGTATATAGGATGGAAACCTAGACGTAAATTCCGTAGCCGATTCCGAATGGACGGTAGTGCAGTCTGTACTTGGGATACAACTCCACGTACCACTTGAGTAAACGGCGTATATTTCGCTTTATGTTATTTTGATTATTCTCACTTTATTATTCCGTCTTTTAATTTCCGCATGTTATTTATTTATGTTATGATGTGATCGAGCGCATGGGCTTAGTAAGTGGAATGAAAGATCCCCTATAGGGAAGGGTTAAAGCCATTTACCACGATGCTTTGCCGTGCCGGTTGATGTGTGTTCGGTTGAATGCAAGACACGTTCAATCAGACATATTAAGTTTGATATGATTGTCTTTATTTTTATATGTATGATGCGATCGAGCACATGGGCTTAGTGAGTTAGTCCAAAGGTCCTCTATTTGAGAGACGAAGAGCCTAAAAGGCCACCTTTGTGACACTACTTCGCCGCGCCGGACGAAGTGTGTTTGGGTTGAATGTACGTTCAATCGGGCATACGAAGTCCTACACTTTTATTGTCTTTATTTCATGTATTGTGGTGTGACGCGCATGAGCTTAGTATGTTGGTCTAAAGGTCCTCTATTTGAGAGACAAATAGCCCCAAAAGGCCACCTTTACGGCAGTACTTCGCCGCACCCCTTTATTTTGTTGTTTAGTATGACGTCTTCTTACATGACCATGCATCATATCACATTGCGCATGGGCTTAGTATGTTGGTCTAAAGGTCCTCTCTTTGAGAGACAAAGAGCCTAAAAGGCCACCTTTACGGCAGTACTTTGCCGCGCCTCTTTTATTTAGTTATTCGCTTCATAACGTCTTTTTGAAAATTCATGCATCATATTGCATTGCGCATGGGCTTATCAAGTGAGATTAAGGGTCCTCTACTTTGAGGGGTGAAAATGCTTGAAAGCTACCTTCGCTACAATGATTTGCCGCACCCCTTAATCTGTTGTTATGTACGAGAACTCATATATTCATTTGTTCATGTATGTGTCATGTCGTTTACTGCATTTTGGAGGTCACTACTATAACCCCGTTCGAACACGTTCCGAAACGTCGCACGAACGCATGTTTTTTGTCTGGTCCCATTCGAACGCGTTATCAAACGCTATACGAACGCGAACCTTCTGTCTACCGTTCGAACGCATTTACGAACGCTACACGAAAGCGAATACACTGAATTGAGTCATTTTCATCACATGTGCGTCTGTGTCTATATCTATCTTCTTTTTCACCACGTCATAGCATGCTCACTTTAATGCCTAATTGCATCCCTAAGCGTCTTTTTGCATTACGCACTTAGTTGACTCTTTTATTTGTGCATGGACATGTAATGGCTATTTGTTGAAATCATATGTTCGCCATTATTTGATTCGCCTTTATGTGTGCTTGTGTGTTTAGTGTGTGCTTGTGTTTCCATGAATACAATATGCCAATGAAGATTGTATGTTCGTTGCTACTTTGATGTACTTTCAAGCATGTAATCTTAGATGTGAAATATATGCAAATTTAGGTGTAAGTTTTATTTTTGCGCATGTGGATTTAGAAGCATGATACTCTTGGAAATAAGTGTTACTTAAGCTTGATTAAATTATTACACAAATCCTTTCATTACAAGTGACATAAGTAAGGGACCATTCTGAACCCAACGGTTTGAGGTCTTCCCTTGCGAGGGGTGAGTGCGGCCTTAAATCTCATTTTCCCGGTTCACACCGGGTGGCGACTCCATTATTCTCCGTTTTAGTCCCCCGTGGCTACTCCGTACTCCCGACCAGGCCGCGAGCCCGGGACAGCATGCGTCGCCCAGTTCCTGTGTTCTCACACATCCCTCGGGAAATATCACTGGAGATCTTACAGCAAAAAATTATGGGAACGTCCAACGTTATGGAAATGGAGACTAAAGAAGAACTGACCCGGATGAACCTGATCAAGAAATATCTAGAGTCAGGAGACTTGCCTAAAGACATGAAAGAGGCGAGGAAATTGAAGTATCAGAGTATAAATTTTTGCTTGATGAATGGAGTGTTGTATTAGAGAGGGTACATTATGTCGTACTTCAGGTGTTTGGGACCTGAGGGGGCCATTTATGTGCTTAGAGAAATTCATGAAGGAATTTTTGAAAGTCATTCTGGAGGCCAGTCAATCGCGCACAAGGCTTTCAGGCAAGGTATCTTCTGGCCGAAAATACACCAAGATGAGGTCAATATCACTCGGGCATGTGATAGATGTCAGATGAATGCCAACATACCTTACCAACCGCTTGAGCAGCTGACCACATTGTCAAGTCCTTGGGCATTTGTACAGTGGGGATTGGACATCATAGGGCCTATGCCAACATGCCATGGTCAATGTAAGTTTGCAATCGTAGCTATAGACTTTTTCATGAAGTGGGTAAATGATGAGCCTTTGTCAATAATTACTGAGAAGAAAGCGACAGAGTTCGTCGAGAAAAATATCGTGTGTCGATTCGAAATTCCCCAGTCCATCATCATGGATAATGGGAAGCCGTTCGATAACAAAGGTTTCAGGATGCCCTGTGAGGACCTCCAGATTGTATTAAGATTTGCCTCACCGGCTCATCCAAAGTCGAATGGACAAGTGGAAGTAGTAAATAAGGCTATAAAGAGTAATTTGAAAGCAAGACTCAGGTCCTGCAAAGGCCTATGGGTAGAAGAGCTTCCAAAAGTTTAATGGGCGTACCAGACAACCTACAAGGATTCCATAGGGGAAACAACATTTTCTTTGGCCTACGGATGCGAAGTAGTAATCCCTGCAGAAATCAAAATGACGTCCCACAGGGTGCAACACTTTGGAGAATGGCAAAACGAAGAGCTAATTAAGCACCATCTCGATTTGATATAAGAAAAGAGGGAGAAATCGGCACTCAATATAGTAGTGTACCAACAGCGGGTGGTACGTTTCTACAACAAAAAGGTTTGTGTACGGTCTTTTCGACCTGGTGACTTGGTCTTAAGACGGGTTACGGTAAATACAAGGAAGCTATAAGAGGGTTGGTTTGGAGAATAATGGGAAGGACCTTACAGAGTTGCTGAAGTCAACAGGTCGATATCTATCATCTGGAGCAGCTGGACGATACCTGACTCAGGAAGCCTTGGAATGCCGATATGCTTAGAAAATACTTTCAATAGAGTCTCTCTTAAAATGATCCGCAAAGAGTTATAGGATGGGCAGTAGATCCCCTAAATATGAATAAAACTTTCCATTTCTTAGATACAAAACCTATTTATCCATGCTTGTTTATTATTTAAGTAGGAAAAATATATTTAGCATTCTTAAGAGATGATTGTGGTCGAAATATGAGAAGGGGTGTAGGGCATGTGGGAAAGGCGCTAAACCTGTGGCACACTGATCCCCGATATCATTATCAAACCCCCGTGCTGGAGTGTCAAATACCTCATGACTTGCACATTCGAGGAGTTTAGAATGCATAAAGGGATGAAGGAAATATGGGAAAACCACGAACACCCGGCGGCACGCCAATCCCTGATGTCGTTATCAAACCCCCCGGACGGAGCTGTTGGGGCAGATATGGAACCCCTAGGGTCGAATCGGTGCCTCGCACAGTAGAAATGGGTCTAATCTATTGATATCAAGCATGGGTATAATTTTAAAATATTTAATGAAATATTATATTCCATTACAAGTGTAAAACCTTACCTATTACAAGCATATTGTGTTATACTTCCAAATCATCTTAACATAATTAATTAGCTTAATTTCAATATTATGTATCTAATACATAATTCAACATATGTCTCACTAATGAAAAATATAGCTTTTGGAGAAGATCAAACTTACCTAGTAAGGTTGATTCAAATATCCAATCTATTTCTCCTTGTTGAAATATTTGGAGAACTTCCAAGGATTAGCAAGCTTGACTCCAAGATCCAATCTTGATTCCAGTGCTAGCAAACTTCACCCCAAGATCCAATCTTGATTTCTCCTAGATTAATTGTTGTAGAGACCTCATAAAGCTTCTCTACAAACTTCTCTAACTTAAGCTAATTTCTCTAATTCTTGTTTGTATTTAGCTTTCTCAAGCTTTTGCTTTTCTTAATTAAAACCTTCCTAAAGCTTGGTACTTATAGCAAAACTTAGGCAAATTTTAATTAATAAAAGTTGTAATCAACTTTTATGTGGGCTTAATCTAATTTTTCCAAATATGTATAATTAGGTGTGACTAATCTTCATTGTCTACCACTTTGATTTAATCAAATTAAATTAAGACAATGATTAGGAAATAGATTAGTTCAATGTTTGCCACTTTGATTTATTCCAATCAAATCAAGCCAAAATCATTTATTATTACATACTTACAATTACCATAATATCCTCAAATGGTAGAGATAATTATGATTTTATAATTAAGCCTTTGTGTAATTATTGAATTAATCCAATTAATCCAATTAGGTCAAAGTAAATAATCAATGTTATCCAATAACACTTGATTATCTTAGTTGATAAATATAATATCGAATATTATCTTTTATCAAAATTAATCGGCTACCCAAGTGTTCAAAGAGTACACTTCATATTGAGACTCTCTAAGTTCAGACACATTCGTCATATAAGCCTAGCTAATATGTACGTAATTCGGCCACCTCTGAATTCGCGAAGAACATGAACGACCTTTCTGAACTATACAAGTCAAGGTCATCACATATGTTTAACAATCCCTATGTCGTAGGATATCCGAGTTGTGCTTAATAAACATAGAATACACAGTCAAGTTTTCGGGAAACACATCTCATTTTGACATGTCAACGATTCTTCATAACTGATGTGATCCACCCTAGGTGATCGACTTTGACCAAAGCTTTAAGAATCATGACTTTACTCACATGGATACCTAAACCCTTTATGGTACACATACGGGCCGACAGATCCTATCTTGCTTCGCACTTGATACTGAGTGCATCGGTCCACACCCAACAAATATCTAGAGGCCAGACCATGAAAGGTTTCTAACATACATGAAATCAAAGCGTGGAAGATCTCACATAAAATCAATGATATCATATAGTCAAAGGATTACATATGCTACTCGACTCTATGAGATTCCTATTGATGGTGGTGTGTATTTCTAACTATTATGAATCACTTGTGAGCCATTCAGTATTTAGTCCAACCAGTACCCACGCGTCTATACGAGTTTCCAAAAGTCATGGTATATTGGGTTAAACCATTGGAACTCCAATTCCAATATACGACATGTGCTAGTCTTCTAGGTTATAAGAATTCGAATATATTACAAAACCAACGACTAGGAATATATATACTTTAAGAATAATTTATAATAGTAATACTTATCCCAATGTCGACCACCTAGTGTCTAGTATTACTATAATACTATTATAAGGTCGATGTCATACTTAGCATATCTATATATCAATCTAATACACATAATGACAATACCATTAATAAGACTTGAAATGAAAATGTAGTTATTTTATTAATAAACTATAAAATGTACAATTCAGATTGACACTCCAAGCACCAACTCCAACATGAGCGTCACTACCCAATGACTTGCATCTTTGGGGAGCTTAAGTGTAAAGACATGTGTGATGTTTGGCACCTCGGGTATCCAGAGCACGCTCGACGAAAGAGTTGGCGCGGCGCTTGGTGCCCCTTGGTAATCATCACATGCATGGATTGAAGATAGTAGTGATACTACAATATCGTCGGGAGGTACAAAGCATGGGGAAGGCTCAAGGGCCTTCGTGGCGTTTGTAGCCTTGTGAGGTACATAGCACGGGGAAGGCCTGAGAGCCTTTGTGGCGTTTGTAGCCTCATTGATGCCGAACACTGGGAGGGAAAATGCCTATGTGGCGTCTGACATCCCATTTCAAATCTGTATGAGTATAGCACGGGGAAGGCCTAAGGGTTTCTGTGGCGTTTGCAGACTTGGCCTCAGCCTAGCATGGGAAAAAGATCTCATGGCAACGGTTGTCCCCTCGATCCGTAGCTCGGTTCATCGGGACATTGTACCGTAAGGTTCAAAATTATTGTTTTGGGTAGCATTAGCAGAACACTATCTCAGACTACTATGTTATTTCTTTTGGGTCTGTACGAGGTATGTGCTAAGTCACCCTTGTTTTCTCCATGGAGATTTCTGGAGGTTGAAAATCTTCTCTCGCGGTTAAGTCTCAAAATATTATGATGGCTCGGGGCTGCATTCGTTCCACCAAGGCCATGTATATATGGCACAAATCCCTTATGGCCGAATGTTCACTATTGCGGCTTGGGGTCGGGTTATGACCCATCGAGGCCTCTTCATGTTTAATGGCACAATGAGAGAGCATTCCCTTGTGGCCATATGCTTATTTTTGCTCGGGTCGGGTTACATCCCACCGATGACTTATTATCTTTGTCGGCATAGGATCAGAGTTTCTCCCCCCATGACCAAGTGTTGAGTGGCACAAAGACATATATTTCCATTGTGACCAAGTTATTGCATCGGCTCGGGTCTGACCGTCGAGGTCTTATTCTTATTGAGTGGCACAAAGAGGGAACATTCTCTTATGGCCGAGTGCTTATAATGGCTCGGGGTCGGGTTATGTCCCACCGAGACCTCTTATCTTCGTTGGCATGAGGTGGAGTTTCTCCCCCATGACCGAGTGTTGGTGGCACAATGAGGGAACATTCCCTTATGGCCGATGTATTATTATCAGCTCGGGGCTAGGTTACGTCCCGCCGATGCCTTTTTTCTGTGTGACGGCCCGATGAGGTAAGCTTTCCCTCGTGATCTTTGTTTTGTTTTTCAGGTCTTTGCTGATCATTTCATATCGAGATTACAACATGTCGAGAGCATGCATTAGCCCTATGTGGCATGAGATGAGCTTCTTCAAGTAGAGAAGCCAATGAGTGAGCTTACTCGGGTTAGCTCAGATTAACCTTTTCGATTAGAGAGTGCCAAGCGGAAGAGATGCCCAGTTATGAACCAGAAGCTGAGATGCAGGGTCAGGACTGTGAACCCGACATGGACTTTCACAAGAAGCATTGAAGCTTGAAGTTGTGGTACCTGCTGAGAGATGGAGCACACTTGAGATTTCAGACTGGATCAAGATTGAGTACCAGTTCGAGGACACCAAATCGAGGTGGTTTATTGAATTGGTTTAGGGAAAATTGGTTTCTTGAATTGCAATTTATATTTTCATGTGTTAGACATGTATAAATCATTTTGGGATTGATTTGGAATTAATTAAGATTGTATTTGACAATTTAGGACTAAAATTATAAAAATACAAAGTTTAGGGGCTAAACGGTAATTTGTATAAACGGTAATATGATTTTTAGGTAAAAATTTCAGTTTTTAAGTATTGAGTCAATAAAATAAATTAGTTTATTTTAATTACCCAAAAAAATTATTGAAATCAGAAAATTTTGATTTTCCGCGTTCCGCTGAGTTTACCCGGAATTGCTGCCTAAATCCCCAACAATAACGTGCGAGTAATGAGCAGTAATGTCTGAGTAATGGGTAATAACGTAAGAGTAATGTGCAGTAACGTCCGAGTAATGAGCACTAATGACAAGGAAACGTGGCTGATGTCATAAGCTGTTGTAACAATAGAATTTATCCTAGTATATAAAGGGGTTGAAAATTCATTATAAAGGGTTATCTCTTTTGGGTTGTCTAATTTGTTTCTTCACTTGTAAAAGAGAGCAAAAAGCTTAAAATATAAGTGAGGGCTAGTAAGAGGTCGGTAAGACGAGCTAGAGTTAGAGAGAGGTCGGTTCGACCTGAGGTGGTAATAAAAGTCTTCATTTTATTTGTGCCCGTGGACGTAGGTTGAGACCATCCCGCCGAACCAAGTTAAATCCTCTGTTTTGTCTGTGTGTTTTCCATCTTTTGCTAAGTTTACATTTGGTCCCCAAACCAGATAAATTCACAGTTGAGTGAGATTTGTTCGAGGAATGGTTTTTTCCGAATTACCTCTGAAATAAAAATCAGCCGTCAATAAGAATAAAAGAAATCATGTAAGGATGTATCTCATCACTTAAAAAGTACTCTATCAGATAAGCAAGTTTTCAATTCATTTTGAAAATCAAAATCCCGTTCAAATGAGGTAACCTCATTCAAATGAACTCTTTAGGAATGCAGACATATATATATATATATATATGAGATTATAATATATTTTATTATTATAATAGACTTCTTTATTTTAATTTTATAATTTAATAAAAATATATTAAAATATTAATTAATTAATTAAATTAATATGTTTATTACTTCAACAGTAGATTATGTTTTTATATTATGATAGGTTTCTTATATTAATAATTCATTATTTTAATATAATAATTTAATAATAAAAAATAATTGTAGAGGTTTTTTAATTTTATAATTTAATAATCAAAAATTAATTGTATAGATTAGGTGAGTTATAAATAAGTTAATAGTGTTTTTTTATTATTTTAATATGATAATCTAATATTTTTTTTGATATAATAAATTTTTTATAAAATTATAATATGTATTTTTATTTAATATATTTATATATTAATTTAATTTTATAACATACCGAAAATATTTAATTTTTATACCTACTATATAAATGATAAGATCCATGAAAATATTTTATTATTATTTTATTATTATTATATTTAGCATATAGGAAAGTCGTTTTTGGCAAAATGAAAAAAATATACAAGCAAGCGAAACTACCCACTAGTGTCGTGACAAACCGCCACGTCACCAAACGATCTAAAATAGGTAATAAAATAAACAAATAAATTCCCAAACTCCATTATCATTTAAATCAGAGCTCCCAAAAATCCAATCAAATTCAAATCCCCAATCTCACAAATCTTTACGTCTAGGTATAATAATAATGGCCGTCGCCACAAGTTCAAGCTCTTGCTGCGGAATCACAAAGCCCTACGCTTTGACCACATCGGCTTCCTCGCAATCTCCCTTCAAGTTGAAGAAATTTACAGCTGGCCCAGCCAATTCGTTTTCCATTCGGTGTACCATCGCGAGAGATCCGGTCGCTCCTATGGGGACGAAAAAAGAGTCTGACCCGTCCACGTGGCAGAGACCCGATACGTTTGGGCGGTTTGGTAAGTTTGGCGGGAAGTACGTGCCTGAGACGCTTATGTCCGCGCTTTCTGAGCTTGAATCCGCATTTCATAAACTCGCCGACGACCAAGATTTTCAGGTTCTTTTTCCGGCATACTTATTATATACGTATTTAATGATGAAATATGGGAATTAATGTTGTAGTGATTTGCTTATATGCATCAGTTTGATGGATTATTGGATTAGATTACGAGTAATGTTAAACTTTATAAGTTGGAATATCAGCTTACACAGTTAGGGATGGCAATGGGGAGGGGAGGGAATCGACATCCCCGTACCTATCCTCGACAATCTTTAGATGTCATCTTCACCTCTTCGTCCCCTCGTAACGTAATTGTTTCAAGGGAGGATATGGGGATACACGAATAATAAAAAGGTATTCCGATGGGCCTCAAACCCCGAATAATAAATAAAATTTTCTTAAAATAAATTTAACTCGTTGAAAAACATATTAGTTGAAGTATTACTTTATCTAGAAATTAAGTATACATATTCAAAACTTGATAATATCTATTATATAAATAACAATTTATATAGAAGAGTAAAATTCGTATTTCTGTCTTTTTGTTTGGTCCGTAACTTAATAAAATGATGAATCCCTCATTAAAAATTGATTATATATATATATATAATTATTTCATTTAAGCTCTTATACTATTTATAATTTTGTATATTTTTATAAATATTAAGATATTTTTTTTACATCTATATAAAATTATAAATACAAATTTGAACATATTTATTAAAAAATTAAACCAATATCTTTGTATTTCATTTTTAACCAATAATGAACAATGACACGGCATATTCAATATTAATAATCCAAAAATATCACAAATGTCATATATATCAATAAATTTTATGTGATATCAATTGGGTTAATGATTAATCATTAATGATATGATCAATTAAAACAATTAAGATCAATTTAGGCAATGTATTCAAAAGTTCATACAATTTTAGCTCAAAATGCCTAATCAATAGAATGCTTCACAATCAAGTCCAATTTCTATCAAAAATTTAAGCATACTCATATAGGATGGGGGAAACGGTACCAGTGTTTCCTTAAGTACGGATTTTACCTTTTACCGTTGTCACCAAGTGACAAATCCACCGATCTTGAAACTTATTCATTCTTGAGGTAGAGTTTTTGATATTCTTCTTTTTGAACTATTTCCTCACTTTGTGTTGAGTCTTTGGGATCATTTGCATTTCTCATTGATTACTTTTCCCAAAACTTCACCTACACAATCTTTCAAGCACATTTTGGTATCTAATTTTTCTTGAGTCCATGGGAGTTAATCGTTCATGCATTCACTTTTTCTTTCTTATACATGCATTCATAAATCATATGTCATTTCTTTTTGCATGCATGACATGTGATAGTTGCATCATCAGTAACATGTGTATAGGAGGTGGATGCCTTAACAAAATAATTTTTCAAATATTTCTTTTTGATGTAAGGCCTATATCTCAAACCCTCTCTATTAAAAACACATCTTTGGGATTCAAATATCATTTTAAAATTTCTCTCCCATAGTGAGTTTTGTTACTATTAAGTGCAAATCAACAACCTTTTTATTTAATGCAACATTTTCATCTTTCAAGGTGTTGCACTCACATATACTAGAACTAGATGACATGCTTGATATGCTCTTTTCAAGTTTTAGCTTTTCATCTTTTAAGCATGCGGTTTTTTTTTATGCATTCTATTTTTCTCAACAATTGATGCGTGATCATTAATAGGATGGATGCTCATTTTTTATCAATTTATGCTTTCTTAGTAAGTCGTATAATTCCTGTAATTCATTGAAAGTATCAAGCAATTCATCATATTCAAGGGAATCATGTACCTTTTCCCCATCGTTTTCATCTAGGAGATCATCAATAAACATAAAAGCGAGATTTCTTGTCCCCTCATCACTTATGAGCTAGAGTCGTTATCGCTCCAAGTTGCCTTCATTGCTTTCTTCTTGAATTTTCCTTTGAATTTTCTCAATAGGCAATCAGCAACTACATGACTTGGCTTTTCACACTCATAGCAAATGATTTCATCCTTCTTGTGCTTCCTTGGCCAATTCTTTTTTTCTTCTCATCCATCCGAGATTTTCCTTTCGACTTTTCGGATTTGAGGAATTTCTTGAACTTCTTTGTCAAATGTGCCAACTCTTCATCACTATCATCTTCTTTACCACTTGATCTAGCACTATCCTCTTCTCACCAATGACTTAAGGGCTATTCGCTTTTTATTATTCTCTTCTTCTTCCCTTAAATCCATCTTGATCTACATCTCATATTCCAACAATTTTCCCGCCAAATCATCTAATTTCAAATTGTTGATATTATTTGATTCCTTGATGGAGGCGGTGGAAATTCTATATTCTTTTGGGAATGACCTAAGAATATTCTTCATTGATCACTTGAGTCAATGCTTTTCCCTAAAGCACTAAGTTGATTCACAATCATTATAAACCTTGAAATCATTTGCTCAACCTCTTCACCGACTTCCATCTTGAAGCTATTCAACTCGCACATGAACCAATTGATCTTTGATTCTTTAACTTGGCTTGTGCCCTCATTGACCATTTCCAATGACTTCCATAATTCATAAGCATTTCCAAATTTCGGAAGTTTGTTGATTTGACCGATCAATTGCACAAAAGAGATGGTTTAGAGCCTTTGCATTGCTAGAGGCTTCCATGTAATCCTCACCGGTCCACTCGGATTGCGATTTAGGAATTTCCATACCGTTGTTCTCTCTCTTTATCGGAATTTTAGAACCTCTAGTGATTACTTTGTATGAAGGAATGTCCACGGCAATGATATAATTTAACATTCTCATATTCCAATAGTTGTAGTCGGTTCCGGTGTAGAATGGTGGTTTATTTGTCGCAAATCCCTCGGCAAGATTCGTTGTGTAGCTTGTAGATGCCATGATCAATTCTCGGACTATTAAGTCTTTGTTGAAAATACCTCTCTCTGATACCAATTGAAATTAACCTACAAACACACAAACAAACAATCTCTATACCCAAGAGCCGGGGGGAGGGGGTGAATTGGGTAATGGCCTAATTATGCAGAATTATAAATTCTTTCGATTTTACGATACTAAGCTAGTAGTTTTATCAATTAAGATTAATGTGCAATTTTCTCAATCACAATATATTCGCAAATGCAAGTTACTAAATGATATGCAAATATAAAATATAACTTGCGATAATTAAAAGAGTTTAAGAATAGAGAAAATGACACCAGATTTATAGTGGTTTGGCCAACTCTTTGACTACGTCCACTCCCCCAAGCCACACTTGAAGCTTTTCACTATGTCAAGTTGAATCCACAACTTATACCGAGTTTTTTGTGGCTCACTCGCAAACCAAGAGATTTTCGTGGTTCATCTCAAATCAAGAGTTTTTCTAAGTTCACCCAAACCTTTTACAACACCAAGAGTTTTGTTACTCAGGTTCACTCTTTAACCATTACATAAATTACCCTTTTGAGTATACCTACTCAACAAGAGATTTCTCAATCACAAGTGTACTCACAAAGATAAAGAAGATTAAAGGGTGAGTTTCTAACCTAACTATTCCAAACTCTCTAAATAATATGAAGATGTATGTAGTGAGTTTTGATTATGATGAGAGTGTTTGATCAAGAAGATTTAAGTTACTCAATGTTTTTGCCTTAGAGAAAATGTATGAAGGTTCAAGAAGGTAGCAAAAATGAAATTGAAGCTTAATTTATAGTGAAGGTGAAAGACTTCCCCGGCTCTCTATCTGAGATCTGTATGCCGGCGGTCTACAGTGGCCGGTATGCCGGTTCTGCAACTCAAATGGCAATAAAAGTTACCATTGAGACCGATATAGAGCTTTATGGGACTGGTATGCCAATATACGTTTGCAGTGCGCGCTTCAAAGCGTTCGAACGAAATTGTCCAGAAACTTCGCGTTCGAGTGGCGTTCGAATTTTCGTTCGAACGTAAGTGTCCAGAAACTCTTCGTTTAAGTCGGTTCGAACGGTCGCCTGTTTGCCGGTATATGGTGACCGGTATTCCGGTTCCAGAGACCGGTATGCCGGTCCTAGTGAAAAAATGCAGGATTTGAAGGTTAAAAACATTTTTCACATAGCCCTAATACTTCTATATGAATGTGCATGAGTCCTATGAGCGTAGAACACTTGAATTATAGACTCACTTACAATGAGAGCGCTAAGCTATAAGACTATACAAGATTTCTTCATTAAGCTATTGAGTTTTCACATTCATTTGCTCTGCACAATCAATTTGCTTCGACATCATTTTTTAATGCTCGTGAATGCGCATCGAAGCCTCTTGCTTTGCATCATCAAAATCATTCATTGGGTTCAATGGCGCTAACAATGTTAAACTTTATAAGTTGGAACATAGCTAGGGATGACAATGGGGAGGGGAGGGGAGGGGAGGGGAGGAATCGACATCCCCGTACTCGTCCTAGACAATTTTTAGATGTCACCGTCACCTCTCCGTTCCCTCATAATTTAATTGTTTCAGGGAAGGGGATGGAGATACACGAATAATAAAAGGGATCCCCGAATAATAAACAAAATTTTCTTAAAATAAATTTAAGTCATTGAAAAACATAGTAGTTGAACTATTACTTTATCCAGAAATCAAGCATATATATTCAAAAAATTGATAATATCTATTACACAAATAACAATTTATATAGAATAGTGAAATTCGTATTTTCTGTTTTTTTGTTTGGTCCGTAACTTAATAAAATGATAATTCCCTAACTAAAAATTAATTATATATATAATTATTTCATTTAAGCTCTTATACTATTTATAATTTGTATATTTTTATAAATATTAAGATATTTTTTCTTACATATGTATAAAATTATAAATACAAATTTGAAATTTGAATATATTTATTAAAAAATTAAAAATAAATAAATTAAAACTTAAATGGGTAATGAGGAGGAGATGAAGATTTTGCCTAATCCCCGTCCCTTCCCTTCCCTGAATAAGAAATGGTTATTAAATTTTTCCCGTCCCCGTCCCCGACATTAACTATTTCAACTTTTCATCCATGATCTCCTCCCCAATTGGGGTGGGTCCCCGAGGGCCCCTGTTCCTTTGTGGATTTCTACCATCCCTACACATAGCACCGTATGGCCCTGAAAAAATATGATATGTAACCATTTAACACCATGACAATGTGTAGTAATGTTGCCTCATATGCCACATGATTTAGAATACAAACTTTGACTTCTAACTTTGTAAGCTCATTATATATCGTGAACTTTTTTATCATAGAGGAAACAAATATGAAGTCTCATTTTTTCGTCTTTTAGCTAGTGCGAACGTCTGTACACATATATTATAATGAGTTCCTTCATGAAATCAATTTTATTTATTATACCACTAGTTCCTTATGCTTGGTTTTGAAAGAATAATCTCTAAAATAGTTGATAAACATTCACTTTTACCTAATTATTAATGATTGCCAATCACTCACCTATTTACACTTGACAACTAATGATTTCATTACAAACATTCATTGATTAAAAGTCACATCACCACACTTCCAAATTCTAAAAATTTCCTTGGAATTGATTAGAATTGACTATCACTGTATAATGCAGCGAGCAATTAGTTTTGTGGGGAAGACTGAAGGGTGGGTTTTTTTGAGGTGATCTTATGTGTGTTTTTGTGTAGTAGTGATGCTATTTTTGGCTCAATCATTTGTAACTGCAGAAGGAACTATCAGGGATTTTGAGAGACTATGTTGGTAGGGAGACTCCGCTTTATTTCGCAGAACGGCTTACAGAGCATTACAGGCGTCCTAATGGTGAAGGGGCACACATATACCTTAAGAGGGAAGACCTTAACCACACTGGGGCCCACAAGATTAACAATGCTGTTGCCCAAGCTTTGCTTGCCAAGCGGTTGGGTAAAAACCGCATTATTGCTGAAACTGGTGCGGGTCAGCATGGAGTTGCTACTGCTACTGTTTGTGCACGGTTTGGTTTGCAGTGTATCATCTACATGGGTGCCCAGGATATGGAAAGGCAGGCACTTAATGTTTTCAGAATGCGGCTTCTTGGTGCTGAGGTTTGTCTATTGCAGTTATTATTTGTAATTATTTTCAATCACACAGACAATCTTTATTGTTGTATTATATATATCCAGGTTAACGTAGAAATTTTGAGTATATAGATTCATATGATGTTGATATGCACATTAAGCTTGGATGACAATTCCCTTGTGCAATCTACTGTTCATTTTTGGACCAATATGAATCACACTGCTTATGCTACAGGTTAGAGCTGTCCATTCTGGGACAGCCACACTGAAGGATGCTACATCAGAAGCTATACGGGACTGGGTGACTAATGTGGAGACGACCCATTATATTTTGGGATCTGTTGCTGGGCCACATCCCTATCCTATGATGGTCAGAGATTTCCATGCAGTGATTGGAAAAGAAACAAGAAGACAAGCCTTGGAGAAATGGGGTGGGAAACCAGATGTGCTGGTTGCATGTGTTGGTGGAGGTTCAAATGCCATTGGACTCTTCCATGAATTTGTTAATGAAAAGGATGTTAGGTTGATTGGTGTGGAGGCTGCAGGTTTTGGAATAGACAGTGGCAAACATGCTGCTACCCTGAGCAAAGGAGAAGTTGGGGTGTTGCATGGGGCTATGAGTTATTTATTACAGGATGAAGAGGGGCAAATAATTGAGCCTCATTCCATTAGTGCAGGGTAAGAGTGACTTTTATTTGCCATGTTCAACCATTAATTTTCTGTGCCTAACTTTGGTAATCAACTTTATATGAATTGATTCTGTGGGCATGTAGCTTGGATTACCCTGGAGTTGGACCTGAGCACAGTTTTCTGAAAGACGAAGGGCGCGCTGAATACTATAATGTCACAGATGATGAAGCATTGGAAGGTATGGAATTTCATTAGATTTTACTGTTGTTCAGCTCACATGGTGGATTATGGTTACTTGTTTATTGTCTGCATGGATTAACTGTTTGTTGATGTAATGCTTGCTTTTTTTTTTTCCCCTAATGTGGGCACTATTTCCTTAATAGAATTTCCACCTTAAGAACCAGACCAATTACAAGAAGTTTACTCGGTTGGTTGATCGAGTTACTTGAAAAATTTTGGTGTAACCAATGAAGATGATTGTACTGACTAATAAGTTTCTTTGGGCTCATTGTTACACCAAAAATTTTCAAGTCGATTAACCAACTAGTAAACTTCTTGTATTTAATAAATTTATTGAATCATCCCCATAGCCCATCATTTTTAGTACAATCATCTAGCATACACCCGCCATTCTTCAATGGATTGACCTGCTCATCTTTCATTTTTCATGATCTAATGCTTTTATTAAGTTGTTAGATGACAATTTTCCCTGTCTAATCATGTAAGTTGTCATTTTCTGCCAGCTTTCAAGAGATCATCGCAACTAGAGGGCATAATCCCGGCTTTGGAAACTTCTCATGCATTGGCTTATTTGGAGAAGCTGTGCCCGACTCTTGCTGATGGAACTAAGGTCGTGGTTAACTTCAGCGGCAGAGGCGACAAGGATGTCCAGACAGCCATCAAACTTCTGAAACTTTGATGGTAATTCTTGTAAACCGTTATCTTAGTCGTTCACTATAAACAAAAAATAAATGGGTTGAATTTTTGTATTACAAGTTATTTTGCATGTGTGAGAACTATTTTATGCATTTAAGCTAGAAACCTTTATTTATCGCCTCTCTTAATAAATTGAAATTTTAAGGATCTTAACAAAATTTGCATCTTCTTAATTCTAGAAGTAAACAAGTAAAAAAATTATTTTAATGTTTTGGAGATATTGAGTAATGATTAGTCTCAAGTGGTTTGATGGTAAAGAACTTAGGATTTGATTATCAGACCATGAGTTCAAATTCATGAGTGCATTTTTTATAAGCGTCTGAGACAGTCAAATGTTTTATCTACTCCTCCTAAGTTCGGGTCGGGTGGTTGGACGGTGAGATTTTCAATGTTAAAAAAAAAAAAAAAAAAAAAAAAAAATTAAAAAATTATGATTATGCAATAAAAAACATTAGTCATAATTTACACGCCTATATTTTAATAAATTGAAAACCTATGGATCTTAATAAAATTTGGCACGGCTACCTGGGCTCCTGCCTGCGACACGACCCTCCAATAGCTTCGCATTTGCAAATAACAAATGCTATATACTATAATATTATTTGTTTAGTAATTTTTATCCTTCCATAAGCAAACTACATTAACACTAAGAATAATATTTCACATTCCTATTAATTAATATGTAAGATATTAAAAACTCTTAAAAATGTTGCAACCACAATATATCAATTAACTTCATGAGAAGTTATTGTTTATAGCTTTCAATTAAAACATTAAGGTTTTCTGTTGAGGAAAATATCTCACATCGGCTTAGATAAACAATTACTCAAAATATAAACATTAGATAACCTTCAACTCTCAAGCTGGCTTTTGGGTTGAGTTAGGCCCATGAATTTCAATATGATATCAGAGTCATACTCATGCACGGGTGGGCCCACACTACCTGTCCACGTGACATGAACCAGGCAAAAGACCGGTTTGCACGTGAGGGGAAGTGTTGAGGAAAATATCTCACATCGGTTGAGATAAACAATTAAACTCAAAATATAAATATTGGACAACCCTCAACTCTCAAGCTGGCTTTTGGGTTGAGTTAAGCCCATAAATTTCAATAATTTAGAAGGCCTAATTTCAATTTTTTGCCCATTTTAGTTATTGAATCTATCTAGTGAGATATAAACTAATTATGCATTTATAGGCAACAGAACATTTTCCCATATTTTAGTTTAAAAATCCATTTAACGATATTCAACTATAAAATGATTTTTAATAGTTGTAGGGTTGAAAAATTATGGTTGTTTGAAATTTGGTGTTCGGTTGAAATTTTGGGACGAATGAAATTGATTTTTTTTTTGGAATTTTTGACTCTAATGACTCACAACTTTCAAGAATTGAATCCTATATACTATTATCATGCAAGAATATTATAATAACATCAAAGATTCGGTCATAAACATGCAAAATATAAAGAAAATAATACAATGAAAAGATTTTGAAACTGACACAAATCTTTTTTTTTTTTTTGACTCTATTCCATGCAAGAGTCAATAAGAACACATAAGAACTGACCCAAAAAAAGAGAGACAAAAACAGAAACATAAAGCTTCATAGTGCAATAAAGATATAGAAAACCTTGATCTTGAAACCCTGAGCTCTTGATACCAAATGATAAAAATCTTATTGTGTTTGATTCCAATAAGACCCCTCCACGTATTCTAAGTCCCAAGAACTGAAAATCTTGATTTTGTAAGAACAAAATCCTTCTAAAATCGAGTTTAACCCTGAAGGAACATTGCCCTTAAGAACATTTCTTTATTTCTTAGGAGAATATTAAATAACGATACAACCTCACACGCTTGCCACACATTGATAAGCTTTTGTTTCGTACAACTAAGGAAGAATCCACTCCCTCAAGATGATGCCATCACGACCACACACATATGCATCGCACAAGTCACTTTGTTTTGTTAAAAAGAGTTCTTAATTAATTATCAATTACAATGAATAATGCCCCTTTAAATAGGTCGATAATCCTAATTCTACCCAAACATAATAAAATCCTAGTAAAATAAGCTCAATAACACATTAAATCCTTCAAATTTCTATGTTTGGGCTTTCTAATTTAATTAAAGTTCAACCCAACACTTAAACATAAACTTTAAAAAAAAAACATACAAAAAATAAAAATTGCAGGATAACTTTTATCCGTATTTTGGCTAAGAAAGAGTCCTAATTTGACTTTGACAAAAACTAAAAAGTTGTAGATCTCTGATTCTTTTTTTCAACGCAACTTGAATCACCAAAATCGGATATCGTATGAGAAAGTTATAACCAAAATACGAAGACTTTATAAATCTTGTCATTGCTAATGCACAATTCGGAAATTAAACCCAAAATCAATCAAGGTAGCTCATGCATATCCAAGACTTATTCCATACATGCCGTAGACATAATAAAGCGTTCATATAAAGTCTCATGTATGACCCAATCTCAAAAACCTAAGAAATCTTTCAAATACACCAAAATAGCCCTAAATATACTAATCCGGCCAAGTCATGCAATTAGCCACGACTTCAAGTAGATTTGGTCTAAAAAAACTGATTTGCATGCTTCTTTTATGTCCAAGAGATGTCTCATAACGTTTCATTTGATTCCAAACTCGTTTTGACAGAAATCGAGATCGGTCCATAAAATTATCGAAAAGTCAATTTTGGATCATGTCATAATCCCTCGTGTCGCAATGAGGAGGGTGCCTTATATGACTGTGTTAACGGAGAATGCATTTTCACTGTTAGCTACGGTGGCGGAGCATCAAAAGGTGTTATTTCCCTGGAAATCGTTCACTTTTCCAACTGACACCAACGACAACTACATAACCATAGGCAATATAATCTTCGGCTCCTCCAATGATAACCGTAAATTTAAAAGACTTTGAAGTCTATAAGTTACAATTTTGCACTTGTAAGGGTCAGTTATTTCACATTTTGAATCAAATTGCTTTCAGATATTTTGATTCCAATTTGAACATGGTAATTACAATGAAGATTGGACGAGCCAGTAATGGGGTATTTAATTATTTTCCATAATTACACATAAAATGATTATGATTCTTGTCATTACTTTAAAAATATAATGGGCTTGATTCTTGCCATTAATTTGTTCATCACATTCGTGTCATGCGTATGTCACATATTTTTAAACAGTAATGATATACTTACTCACACTTTTCCCGAATGTTATCTCAATTCTCTCACTGTAGCTACAGTGAGAGAGTTTGGATGAAATTAAGTAAAAATGTGAATAAGTTTATCATTTTTGTTAAACAGCATAGATAAATATATAAACCTTCGCTCTTATTAATTAGGCTCGAATACCCAACTTATACAAGGATGTAAATGAGGAACATTAATCACATATTTTTAGGGAATTACACCGTATTTGCATTATTCCATGCTTAAAATAATGATAACCATACTTGCTATAATTTACATGTTTCCATGACAAAGTTTCAACTTTTCAACATACGAGAAATATCCTACTAATTGTAAGTTTTTTATTCTTCAATAATTTTAGAAGGTACTAAGGTAAGTTTTTGATTCTTCAAATATTCTAGAAGGTACTATCAAAAGAGACAAATAATTGAAGAAAAGCCAGCTCTCAGACGAGGTAGGACACGAGTAGAGTATATCAATGTGATTTGATAACTAATTGGTGTGTTCGAATAGAATAATTTAAAGAATGTGATTTGATAACTAATTAGTGCGCCCAAGTAAAATAATCCAAAGAGTTTCTGATTATATACATGATTTCAAGAATTGAAAAATATTATTATTAAGATATGATTGAAAAATATTAAATGTATTAATTAAAAAAGCATTTACCAATTTATTAATAGTAATAAAGTTAAAAATCAATAATTAATTTTTTATTATGGAAAAATGAAGATTATTAATTAATTAATTGATGTAAACCACTTAGTCATCTAGTGGTTAAGGGTGGCAATGGGCCGGGCTAGGGCCGGGCTTGCCCGGGCCTGTGAAAAGCCTGGCCCGGGTGTCTTACGGGCCGGGCCGGGCTTGGGCCCGGGCTTTTTTTAGGCTCGAATTTTAAAAAAAAAAATTTTAAAAATTTAAATATAAAATATATTTACACTATATATAAGATAATTTATAAATAAATCACAAGTTTCATTGATAAATTAACAATTTAAATACTAAAAATAAATAAAAATGATATAAACATATTAAAAAATATATATATATTTATGTTTTTTTATTTTTTTTTATTTTGGCCCGGCCCGGGCCCGAGCTCGTGCCCGAGTCGGGCTTTAATTTTAAGGCCCGGCCCTGGCCTTTTCGACTGCGGGCCGGGCCGGGCCGTGGGCTTTTTTGCCACCCTTACTAGTGGTTAACAATTCTTTACACGATAAAATATTAATATTTTATGTGCATCCGGATAATAAATTATCCATATCGATCTTATCTGAGAATGATTTTACATATATATAATTATCTAATCAATAGCTTTCTCGTGAACGAGGGAACTTTTTTTTTTTAATATAAATATATGAAGTAAATATTTAATGCCCTTTAACGTGTGAATTCTAATGATATTCAGTGGGAAGTTACATTTATCTATCAAGAAGAAACTATCTTGATGCCTTGATGGTATAAAAAAGATAAAATTATTCTAAAATAAAAACCAATACGATATGGATGCCATAATGATATAATTAATTTGCTAGAAGTGCAAGTGTTAACCAAAGTTAACTAGTTAAGTGAATATTTATGACATCTAAGAATGCACATTTTTTAATCTCATTTTATTCTAATTACTTTTAATAAGAAAACAAGAATGGCTCCATATCAATTTTCCATAAATGCCTATAATTATTATGTAATATGGCAGTTTTTATTTCCTTTTTGGGTTGTGGATGCTTCACATTAATTGATATTGAGATGAAAACTTATTAGATCATATTAGATAGGATCTTATTACTACAAGAAAATGTGAAAATATTGATTAAAATTATCGACTGACTATTTCGGTTGATAATTTTTTAGTATTTATCGATCGAATACCGACAAAAAATGATAAAAATAATTTCTGATCAATTATCGACCGAAATATTACTGACTAAATATTCAGTCGATAATCGATCAACAATACGGCGTGGAAAATTAATTTGGTGTCAGTTTATGCTGTCAACAATCACCGATCGAAATTTATGTCGGTAAATGATAATAAATAGCGAAAAAATATTTATTTGGTCATTAAAAGAATACTAATTATAAAAAAATTAGTCATTTTACCGACTGAATAACGGTCGGTCGGTAAAATTAAAAAATAACACACACACATAAGAGATTGGTTAAATATGACATGACTCATTAATCTGACGGGAATAAATGGTTATGGATGATAAAATTTTACATTTTCATTAAATGGGTCTGTCAATGTCACTCGGTTAATAACAGTGTCAAGTTTGAGTTTCAAGTCTTTAACCCACCAACCCGTTTATAAAAGGATTATATATGTATTTATGTTTTTTTTCAAAATTATTTTGTAGATTCTTATAATCAACCCCAAATATTGGATATGATATTCCCTTTTTTTTTATTAATTTTTTTTTTATAAGTCATGTTTAGGTGAGTCTAAATTTAACATAACCTAAAATTGACACAACACGAACATGACCCGCTAATTCATTTTGCTATCTCTAATTGTGATATTGAAATGAACTTTATCATCACACCTATGTGTATGTGTGTATATATATGTATATGCCCTAGATACTTTCATCATGTATAAACAAACATTAGCACCTTCAAGAAAATGGCTCATGTTCAAGCTTTTGCATCAGTTGCTTTCTTTTCATATTTCATCATGCTCTTTGTAACTCATTTCGCTTCTTCAGAATCCACAGGATTTAGTCTAAAACTCATACCACTTTTTTCTCCCGAATCTCCTTTGTATCCTGGAAACCTCTCCCGATCTGAAAGAATTCATAAAATATTCGAAATCTCAAAAGCAAGGGCTAACTATTTGGCATCATTATCAAAACCAAATGCTTTTGCAAAACCTGAAGAAATCCATATTCCAATGTATAAACAACACCCCTTCTACTCTGTTAAAATATGTCTTGGAACCCCAACCAAGTTTCAATTCTTACTTTTCGACACTGCTAGTAGTCTCATTTGGACCCAATGCCAGCCCTGCATAAATTGCTTCAATCAAACAACTCCAATATTTGATCCCCGTGCTTCAAACACTTATTCAAAGATTCCTTGCAATGATCCTCTTTGTCACAGTCCATTTCGTTGTGCAAATGGACAATGCATCTACAAAAGGCGGTACCATGGTGGCGACATTACCAGAGGCCTTGCCTCCACGGAGACATTCGCATTCCCTGTTTGTTTGCGCAATTTTCTGCCTGAAGAAAACGTGTAAGGTTCAAACATCATGAAACAAAGTCCCGGCAATGGGTGTTTGATTAAGTGAATAAGCCTCTAAGGGGCACAAGCACACAAGTTACAGATTCTTAAAACTACGAAATAAAAAATAAGATGCTCGTTGAGTATTCATTTGATCGGGGCCTCTAATCTTCGCATGAGTGAGCATTTTATAGTGAAACTTGCAAACTGCTCAGACAGTTTATGTTCGTAACTTCCCCACAACTGCTGGGTCATGCCTTCAACCGTTGAGTTGTGCGTCTTAACTGCCTGATCGTGGAGGGAACTGCCTAACAGCTGTAATCATGGGATCAACTGCATCATGTGTTTGGTCATCCTGAGTCCCTTGTCGTTCTAATCGTTGTTTCGGTCGTCCTGTGTCCTTTGTCGTTCTAATCGCTGTGTCATCTGGTGATTGCTCTGATCGCTCTTCCCTTCGTCGCTCTACTTGCCTTCGTCTTTTACTCCTTCGCTCTAGGGCGATTTCGCTCTAGGGTGACTTTCTTTTATCAATAATTGTCCCCCAAATTCACCTTGATTGAATTGGAAATGAAATTGAGGTGAATTTCTTCATATCAGGGTGATAGACGTCGGCCTACAAGTTTTCGCGTTACGACACCTGTCTAGGGCGACTTTATAATTTCTTCCTCATTTTCCCGCTCTTTCTTCTCGTTCAGGGGAGGCCACTGCACTAATTGAGGACTGGCCCGATGGGCATTCCTTCTCGCCCTCGGCTAGCTAGCTACCCGACCGATCTTTCAGTACAGGTAATCTGCGAAACCGGGGGGGGGGGGCAGTACCTTCCCACAGAGGAACTCGGTCAGCCGCTTCCAACGGAAGTAACCCATCCACACCATTCCATTTCATTTCGCAACTCAACCCGTGTGGATGGACGTTGGCTAAGCTTCTTACATTCCATTCCACAACTCATTAAAGAAAAACTTTTGTTTCCGACGGACCATTTTCCATACAGATCTTTTCTTTTCCCAGCTCTGCTCTGCTCCTTCCGTTCCTTCCCCCCTCCATCCATTTTGCTATTGAACTATTCACCAGCCTACAGTCTCTACCTCCCACTATCGTCTTACTATGGAAGTTGCTTTTCGTCGGTTCCTCACAGACGGCGCCAAATGTTGACGTTGATTTTCGTCTCATGGGCAATATGGGAATGTCAATTCTGGGAAAAATCCTCCTCTAATAATGAATTTTTTGGTTATGGGAGACCAAGCCAAGATGTTTTGAGTAGGCTTGGCCTATGGCCGAGCAGTTGAAAGAGGTTACAGTCTTTATTTTTCTATTATTTACAAGCTGCTATTCAGATATTATTTTTCTATTGTTATTTGCAATGCTTCCCATGTGTTATCTAACCGATTGACGAGTTCTCTGCCCTAGGCCTGACTTCACCGAAAGTAAGCCTGCAGCCTGATGGTTTTGTCACATCAACTCTGTTTTCTCCTCTGCCACACCCAACAATAATGGTGACAGCCTGGACGATGTTTCTGGGGATCGACTCGTGTTGACACATGTAAAGGAAAATCATAGATTTTAGGTTTCTGTTGGTTGCCAAATGAGCGGCTAGATAAACTGCTGAGCTCCCAAAATCACTTCTGCCCTGGCTCGAGTTGGTTTTGAGAAGGGCTTGGCCGATCTAGTGCAAAGCCGATGCTGGGATGCTGAGAGAGTGGTGGAACCCCCTGGGTAGAAGTTCTCACTTCTGAAGGATTCGTCTGACGAGCTTCAGCGATCTTCGGCTGGCCAATAATTATGTAATAATATATGACGTTTCATCGTCTAGGCATTTTACTTTTGAGGACGTTTTCATCATGTGTTCTCATATTTCTTAGCTTTGTCCTTATTGCAAAGACATTACGTTCTCGTCCCATAATGAGGGCACATATTTTTTCAAGTATTTATCGTTTATCGCTCTAACATGCACTTTTCCATTCAAATTCTTTAAATGATAGGCTCCGTTTGGCAATACGTTTTTTTACCTTGAAAGAGCCTTCCCAATTAGGCGACCATTTTCCATATGCCTGATCTTTGGCACCAAGTGGCAATATAGTTTTCCACACTAATTCGCCTTTTCTGAACGATTTAGCCATGATTTTCTTATTATATCCCTTGGCCATTTTTTTCTTTTGCGCTTCCAAATGATTTATGGCATCGCATTTAATATCGTCCAATTCTAACAAATTTTGGATCATTACTTCGCTGTAGTCCTCCTTTGTCAATTCTTTTTGCAACATCACCCTGGTGGATTCAATATTAATTTCAAATGGTAGTACGGCCTCTTGACCATATACTAATTAAAATGGCGTGACTGAGGTACTCGTTCGCGGTGATGTTCTATAGGCCCATAGAGTCTGACTCAAATATTCGTCTCATCGCCTGACATTGTCTATTATTATTTTCTGAATCAACCCTTTAAGGGTTTTATTGGACGATTCTGCCTGGCCGTTTGATTGAGGGTAATATGGGGTGGTGTTTACTAGCCGAATCCCATATTCGGCCAGGAAGCTTTTTACCCTCTCACCATTTAACGAAGTACCATGGTCCACCATTATTATTTATGGTATTCCGAATCGGTGAATTATGCGTTCCTTTATGAACTTAATGACTTTCTCTTGAGAGATCTCTATTATTGGAATAGCTTCCACCCATTTGGTAAAGAAATCTGTGGCGACAATAATGAAGGTGTGTCTCTTGCTTGAAGCATGATAGATTTTTCCTATCAAATCTATCACTCATCCCATGAATGGCCATGGTTTAATGATAAGGACCATTTCGGTTGATGGTGCCCTCTGGATCGGCCCGTGCTTCTGACAAGCGATGCACCCCTTAGCGTACGATATGCATGACTCTCCCATTTGCGGCCAATAATAGCCGCTCCGTATAATCAGCCATCTCATCTTTATCCCGGCCTGATGAGCCCCACAAACACCTTCGTGTATTTCATCCATAATAGTTTTGGATTCCGATGGCCCTACACATTTCAACAATAGACCGTCTTGGCGTTTTTTATATAACACATCTCCCGATACCACGTAATTCAAGGCTTTGAGTTTCAGCCTTCGATCTTTCCCATTTTCGGGCTGTTTTAGAAATTCTTGGATCTCGCTTCTCCAATTGTCCTTATCTTGGACTTCGACGGTCATGACATCCATCACCTTCTTTCGTCTCATCAGGACTGTCTTGACCTCTTCGCTCTTATATATACTGTCTATGCTTGTCTATTTATATCCGGAGGCCGCTTGGGCCAAATTATTGGCCACTTCATTCTTCGCCCTCGGAACATATTCCAGCTCCGCATAGTCAAATTGACCTAGTAATTCTTTGGCTACATCTGATAGTGCCATGACTGATGGGCTCTGGCATTTAAAGGCTCTCGTTACCTGCCGAGTTACTAATTGTGAGTCTCATCGAATGGACACGTGTGTTACTCCCATATTGAGGAGTATTTCCAACCCAAATATCAAGGCTTCGTATTCGGTCTGATTGTTGGTGCAAAATTTGTCCAACCTAATTATGAAACGGAGCAATTCTCCCAACGGAATGACTAAGACTATTCCTATCATTTTTCCTTTCGTTGTGCTAGATCCATCAAAATACATCGTCCATGGTTTCAAACTGCATTCGTCTAATTCCATTTCCATTTCTCTGATGGTACTCAAACATGGGCGGTCAGCTAAAAAATATGCCATGGCTGATTTTTTACGGCTTTTTAAGGTTCATGTCGTATATCAAATTCTGACAATGATAATGACCAGAAACCAACTCTTTGATGCAAGATAGAACGAGAGAACATGTACTTTATTATATTAACTTTAGTGATCAAATACATTGTATTCGGCCTAAGGTAGGCTCGTAATTTAGTACATGTAAAATACAAAGCCAAACATAATTTCTCCATTGGAGAATCATTACATTCATAATTCAACAATTATCTGCTAATGTAATAGATGGCTCTTTCGACGTCCATGTCATCGTCTTGCGCGATTATCCCAGCTATAAACTGCTCTTCGGCTGATATGTACAGCTTCATTGGTCATCCTGGCACAGGAGGTATTATCACTGGTGGCTGCGACAAATATTTCTTCATGCTTTCGAAAGCCTTTTGATGTTCTTCTGTCCAGACGAATTCGTCCTTGTCCTTCAGCCTCAACAGAGACGAGAACACCTTAGTTTTTCATGCACAGTTGGAGATAAATCGTCTTAAGAAATTGATTTGTCCTAAAAATATCTGCAACTCTTTCTTATTTAGGGGTGATTTGGCCTCAGTGATTGCCCGAGATTTATTAGAATCAATCTCAATCCCCCATTGGTGTACTAGAAAGCCCGAGAAATTTCATGCACACACCCCGAAAACAAATTTAGCGGGGTTCAACTTCAGTTTAAATTTTCTCATTCGCTCGAAAGCCATTGCTAAATGGCTGAAATGTTTGTCCATGGTCACTAATTTAGCCACTATATCGTCTACATAGACCTCTACAAATTTGCCGATCATGTCATGGAAAATTAGATTCATGGCCCGCTAGTAAGTGGCCCCAGTGTTTTTTAGACCGAACGACATCACCATTCACTCATAAAATCCTAAAGAACATGGACACCTAAAGGCCGTTTTATGTATATCGCTTTCGGCGATGTAGATCTGGTTATAACCTACATACCCATCCATAAAAAATTACACCTGATACCATGATGTGGAGTCTACTGGGGAATCCACCGTTGGCATGAGGTATTGATCTTTTGGTGTTGCTAAGTTTAAATTCCTAAAGTCTATGCATATTCTTAGCTTTCCTTTCTTTTCATGACAGGGACGATGTTTGACAACCATTCTACGCATCTGGTCATCCTAATGAATTTCACCTCGAAACGACGTTCAACCTCTTTCTTAATGTCAGGCATAACATTAGGTGCAATCCTTCGGGGAGGTTTTTTATGTGGTCTATGGCTCGACATGATTGGAAACTTATGATCTACTAAGGTTCTATCTAAACCAGACATTTCATTGTAATCCCAAGCAAAACAGTCTATTTATTTTTGTAACAAATGGATCAGTTTTTCACGTACCTGGGCCTCTAGTTCCTTGCTGATGTAAGTGACGCGTCTATCGTCCTCGCTTCCAACATTTACCTCGTCTAATACATCATGCGCTCTTGAAACGCTCGCCTTATGCCGTCCGTTTAGAACATATTCTTCTTCTTCCAGTTCGCTCTTGTGACTTCCTTCCAGCAAACAATATACCCCACATGCCTCTCTTATCCTGTCTTCTGTCTGGTGTGCTAACAATTTATCCCTTAAGGCCGAAATCGAGGCCTGAGCTTCGGCCTCATTTTCTCGTTCCGTCACATAGGCCATTAGATTGGCCTTGGTAGTCGCGAGTGCGGCTTGTTCTTTACACTGCTTGTTCTTCTTCATTTGAATTATTGTGCGTCGACTCCCTAAAGACCACTGTGGTTGGCCTTGTTTGTGCGAACAAATCATTTAGCAGACCTGCAGGGTATGGCTCATCATTTGAGCCACGATGGCCGAATTTTCCCCTTCATTCAGAACTCTGGTCAGCCCATAATTTCCTTCATACATGAAGTATTCGGCCGAATTTTTCTCTGCAGCGAAAGGCTTATTGTCGGCGTGTACAATTTCAACCTCATCTTTCTGGTTCCAGAAAACTAGGCATTGATGAAGAGATGAAGGAATGCACCGGCTACCGTGTATCCAATCTCATCCCAAGAGCATGTTATATGTGGTTGGCCCGTCTATGACGAAGAACACCACTGTCTTCATAGTACTCCCTACTTGCAAGTTTAATGGGACGATCTCTTTGGCCATTTTCGCCCTTCCATTGAAACTTGTTAGCACCATTTCCGTAGAGATGACGTCATCTTCTGAATTTGCTAAACGTCCTAGCATCCTAAACGATATTGCATTGATGGTTGCTCCATTGTCAATCAGTACTTTGGTGATGGGTATTCTGTTGGCCTTTGCTTTCACATACAACGGTCGTAGGTGTTTGGTCATCTGTGGTGGTGGTTTTGGGAATATCACCTTCCCTGATAGGCCTATCTCCATTGTTTGTTCAATCTTGTCATTGGCCCGAGGTATCCCTCCTCCCATGTCTCATCCAGAGGGTGGTAATGTGACTGGCGCATCATGGGAGATATTATTGACGACCAGTCTTCGCTTTTCCGCCCTGGTAACGGTCCGTTTTATTTTGGGCGTACCATATAGGACGAGGTATGGGGATCTTCCAAAGTCCTCTCCTAACGTTCCGACTGCAGGGTTTCCGGCCTTATATAATTCTTTGAGAAGCCGATTCTGTGATATTCCCTTTCTTCGTGCTTCGATTCTGATGTCTATTTCTTCCTCTATATCAGTCATTTCCTCGTTCGATGCCTCTCTATCTGTTATCAAGAGTGCTGCAAATTTGGTTTCATTACCATCATAAACATCTTCAGACCTTATATTGTTGTCCCCATTGAATTTCTCGGCCAACAAGTAATGATTCGCCACAACTGGCGGCATACTGCCGAACTGAATGAAAACATGAGGTTCTTCGTCATCTGTCTCGTCACGTTTTCGTCTATCAAGATTGGTACGCTTATCACAATTCGTAGTTGTCCCTTCTCTGTCATCACTCTCTTTACTATTCACCTTCTGTTTCTCCCTATAGCCTGAGGTGACTTTCGTTACGCCTTGTTGGTGCATCATACGGCCATAATTTCTCTGGTGTCGTCTCAGTTGCGTCCTTGTCATTTCATCCACATGAGGGTAGTTCTTTCCCAGATGTTGCCCCGAATATGGCTTCTGGTATGAATGGCATACGTTGGACCAATGAATTTTCGGCCTAAACGTTCTCACATTTTGGACGAAGTTCGAATTCTCGCCATAGAACCTTGGTGCGAAGGTCCGTGGTTGCATGCTATTGGCTTTTTCTATACAGGCCTTTCGCAGGTATCCTCCAACTCCCTCATCCATTCTATATTGTTCTTGCACCGTACACAAAGATTTTGCTGATCCTTCTGTTTTTGGGGTGCTTCAGTCCTTTCCAGAAAGCTTTGTCGATGACAATCTTGTCCTTCATCTAGTACCAACTTGAACTTTGGCAAAGTCATTTTGGTAAGATCCGAGTTGATCATGTTTAATTCCACTGGCTTTGGAAAAGGGTTGTCGTCCACTGCCATCTTTTTTTCGAATGTTATTCGTCCAGACTCTATGGCATCTTGCAAAACATTCCGAAAAACAAGACAATTATTAGTGGAATGGGACCACGTATTATGCCCCTTACAATATTTTTTACCACCGATTTGCTCGGTGTTTGGCAACGTGTGGCGATCGCTCAAACTAATCTGCTTGTCTTTATATAACTGATCGAATATGGCGTCGAATTTTGTGATATCAAAAGAGAAGTTTCTACTCTTTTTATCGTTCTTCTCTTTGGCTTGGGGTTCGGCCCACGCCTTCCAAACGTACAGCTTTCCTTTAACCAATTCGGCCAAACATAAATCGGCCGATTCAATGTCCATTTTGCCTATCTCATTATCGATGTTCCCGTAATATGTTTCTTTGCTGGAATTTTTCATTTATTCCTCCTCTCTTAGTAATCGTTCATAACGCACCACACTAGTGATGAGTTTGGGGAGGTCCCAAAATTCACGATCTTGAAATTTCTTTTTCAGATCGAAATTGAGGCAGATTTGGACGATTCTTACAAATTCTTTTTCTGGCAAATGCACGTAACATCAGCCTCGAGCTACCTTAAACCTTTGTAAGAATGTCTCGGCCCATTCTCCTGACAACTGTCTAAGGTTTGCCAAATCGGCTAAGGCCACTTCAGATTCGGACTTATAGAATTGCGCATGGAACAACTGTTCCATTTGTTGCCAATTTTCTACTGAGTTGGCCGGCAAGCTGATATACCAGGAGAAGGTTACTCTTGACAGTGAGTCATGAAATAACCTCAACTTATGAAAATTAGTTGTTTCCCCACACTGAAGGGTAAATCGCCATATGTGTTCCATAGTGGAAACTTCCCCAGATCCTGTAAACAGATAAAAATCTGATACTTTGTAATTCCTAGGCCACGGATACGCCACATCGATCCAATCTGGATATAGCTTCCGATACCTCGGCCGAATTGGCCGCACTCCCAGACCGAATTGGTTTTGAAGAATTTCAGTCATCTGTTCTCTCAACATGTCATTGTCATTGAATGACATTGCTATGGGTGGTTGTTGTGGTCCTCTCACAAGTGGGACATAGTCGTGATTTTGTCCCTAAGAAACCTGGGGACCTTGGGGCAACACCACTTCATGTTGTACCATATTTGGCCCTTGGTGTAGGTTCGGCCCTAGATATGGGCCATTGTCCCCAGGACTTACTACTCCCCTGGAAGTCGTAGGGACAATGATCCCTTGTGCGGGAATATTGCTCGGACTAGCCTCCTAACTGCTTGGTACAGGGGGAGGTGTAGTCCACGGCAGGGTTGTCCCCCCGTTTCTACATTTGGCCATCAATTCGTTTAATGAGCTTAATTGTTTGGCCATATTTTCATAATGTGAGTTATTAGTCGAAGTAAACTTATCTATGATATGAGCATTTTGAAGCCTAACCTGCTCGACAACATCCTGTGTAAATTCACCGAACAATGCACGAACCACATTAGGGCTGAGCTCTCGCATAGATTCATATCAACTAGTGTCTGCCAGACCCTCGAAGTGACCCACTACGGCTGGAACGTGAGGCTGGTTGGTTTGCTCCAGTCCTCATTCCTCTGTACCTGAGCTAGTTTGAGTGTTTCTTTTTAGAGGCATCTCCACTTCTTACACCAAGTCTCCCACTGTGGTCGCCAAAAAACTGTTTGCGTAATTTTTCCGCGCGAAGAAAGAAGAGCGTGTAAGGTTCAAACTTCCTGAGACAAAGTCCCAGCAATGGATGTTTGATTAAGTAAATAGGCCTCCAAGGGGCGCAAGCATACAAATTACAGTCCTAAATATTATAAAACTACGAAATAAAAAATAAGATGCTCGTTTGAGTCTTCATTTGATCGGGTTTTTTCTCTTTGCATGAGTGAGTCTTTTATAATGGAATTTGTAAACTGCTTGGATGGTTTCAGTCCTTAACTTCCTTGTGATTGTCTGGTCGTGCCTCCAAGCGTTGAATTGTGCACCATAACTGCTTGATCGCGGAGGGAAACTGCCTAACTGCTGTAATTAAGGGATCCCGTGTTCGGTCGGTCTAAGTCATATGTCGTTCTAATTACTGTTACGATCGTCCTGAGCCCTCTATCGTCCTAATCGATGTGTCATTTGGTGATTGCTCTGATCGCTCTTCCCTTCATCGTCCATGACTGCTCTGATCGCTCTTCCCTTCATCGTCCATGACTGCTCTGATCGCTCTTCCCCTCGTCGCCTTTGTCTTTGTCTTTTCCCCCTTCGTTCTTTTGCTTTAGGGCGATATTGCCCTAGGGTGACTTTCTTTTGTCAACAGGATCAGTTTTTCACGTACCTGGGCCTCTAGTTCTTTGCTGATGTAAGTGACGCGTCTATCGTCCTCGCTTCCCGATTTACCTCGTCCAATACATCCTGCGCCCTTGAAACACTCGTCTTATGCCGTCCGTTTAGAGCGTTTTGTAGACACTACATTTTTGCATAAAGCCCAATGATGAGCCTCGTATGGAGGCACTACCCGATAATTTGCGGAAGTCACGGGAAACGGACGTTGGAATGGAAAAATTTAAAAATAAATACATCAACAAATTTAACTCGCTGATTGGCCTCAGGTTCGCTTGATTGATCTGTGTTTTAAATATCAAGCCTCGGCCCAAAACCCCCGCACCCATCCAAAACCCATTCATCCAAGCCACACGCCCACATCACACTAGTCCCACCAAAGCATTATCTAAAAATAATTAAAACATTTAAAACATATGTCACAAATTAAATTAAATCAAATCAAATCCAATTAAATTAAATCAAATCCAATTAAAATCAAAAAATCCTCTTCCTAATTAAATCAAATCACCTTCTTAATTTAATCCAATCACATCCCAAATTAAAGAAATTTCCCACCAAAGATATGAATATTCTTTCATTAAATAATTAAATTAAATACACACATAATTGATTGATTGTTCCCCTTTTAAGTCATGCACACACAAGGTAACCCTAACATGCACTATTATATAAATAAAACACAAAAAACCCTAATGTCCTTTAACTCTTCACACACGACAAAGCTACAAAAAATACTCGTCTCTCTCTCGCTCATTCATCACAAACAGCCACCTCACGCAATGCACAAAATGCACACAAGGCAGCCACTCTTCACTCGGCAGTAGCACCCTTCAAACACACAGTCCCTTCACGTGAAACAAACCCTTCTGGACCGAATGAACACATAAACTCTTAAGCCACAAACTGACCATCACCAAGCCATATTAAGCCATCCTTCAACCAGCCCTCCACCGAGCAGCCAACAACCAAAACATACCAGCTGACACACGACAACAAGGAAACACACATGCCACGACACCATGACCAAATAAACAAGGCACAAATTCACCTTCAAAAGTCGCCCAAACCGTGAACAAAAAGCTGCCCACTAACACCCTAAAGACACAGCACGCTGAACAACAAGATTAGCCCTTCAATGCATGGCCACAAACCAGCAAAACTAAACAAGCCACAACCCTCACCGATGCAACAAACTCAAGCCAAATAACCGACCAAAAATAGTAATAGAAATAACCTTGAAAATAGTCTTCCACTAAGCCCAAAACAGTGAATAATTACCCTGAAACCAGTCCTAAAATAACCCCGAAAGATAGCCTGAAAATAGCAGAAAAACAATACAAAAATAATGAAGAAAACAGTGGAAACGGCAATCCAAAACAGCGGCAAACCAGAAAAATAACGGAGCATTAACCCTTCCGGTGACGACGTAATGCACTTCTGAGGAGCATCTTAAAAGGTAAGACCTGAGGACCCCATTTTATTATTTATCTTTTCAGTTATTATTTTTCGATCATTCGCATGCATCATTGTGTTTTACGTATGGTTTCATTTGTGTTGGGTTGATGATTGAGTGCTATCACTTGCGGTATATCGGATGGAAACCCAGATGTAAATTCCGTAGCCGAATCCGAATAGACGGTAGTGCGGTCTGTACTTGGGATACAACTCTACGTACCGCTTGAGGAACTTTGAAGCACTATGAAAGATGTCTAACCATAATATGGAAAATGAACTTAAGTCCGATTTTGGAGTTTGAGACCGTGTGAAATCAGATTCAAATACTCATTGCATCCTATGATGGGAAAAATACTAAAATAGACAATACGTGAGTTGCAAGGCAGTAATGGGTGGATTGAGAAAAGGTAAATAATCAAAATGAGATGACAGAAGAATATATATAATCATCAGAAAAAGAAAAAAAAAATATATTTGAAAAAGCTTTTCTAACAGTAAGACAAAACTATATTTTTCTACCGTCATCAAAATCAATAATTATTTCATTGGGAAAATTTATCTGTTGACAGAAGAAAGTCATCATAGGGCAATATCACCCTAAAGCAAAGGAACGAAAGGGGAAAAGACAAAGACAAGAAGGGTGACGAGGGGAAGAGCGATCAGAGCAGTCATGGACGATGAAGGGAAGAGCGATCAGAGCAATCACCAAATGACACATCGATTAGGACGATAGATGGCCCAGGACGACCGTAACAGCAATTAGAACGACAGAGGACTTAGACCGACCGAACACAAGATCCCATGATTATAGCAGTTAGGCAGTTTCCCTCCATGATCAAGCAGTTATGGCGCACAATTCAACGCTTAGAGGCAAGACCAGGCAGTTACAGGGAAGTTAAGGACTGAAACCGTCCAAGTAGTTTACAAATTCCATTATAAAAGACTCACTCATGCGAAGAGGAAAAGCCCCAATCAAATGAAGACTCAAACGAGCATCTTATTTTTTATTTCGTGATTTTATAATCTTTAGGACTGTAATTTGTGTGCTTGCACCCCTTGGAGGCTTATTCACTTAATCAAACACTCTTTCATTACGGGTAGAAAATTGCGCAAACAGTTTTTTGGCGACCACAGTGGGAGACTTGGTGTAAGAAGTGGAGATGCCTCCGAAAAGAAACACTCAAACTGTCTCAGGTATGGAGGAAGGAGGACTGGAGCAAACCAACCAGCCTCATGTTCCAACTGTAGTGGGTCACTTCGAGGGTCTGGCGGACGCTCGTCGATATGAATATATGCGAGAGCTCAGCTCTAATGTGGTTCGTGCATTGTTTGGTGAATTTACACAGGATGTTGTCGAGCAGGTTAAGCTTCAAAATGCTCATATCATAGATAAGTTTACTTCGACTAGTAACTCACATTATGAAAATATGGCCAAACACTTAAGCTTATTAAACGAATTGATGGCCAAATGTGTAAACATGGGGACAACCCTGACGTGGACTACACCTCCCCATGCACCAAGCAGTCAGGAGGCTGGTCCGAGCAATATTCCCCCACAAGGGATCATTGTCCCTACGACTTCCAGGGGAAGAGTAAGTCTTGGGGACAATGGCCCATATCTAGGGCCGAACCTACACCAATGGCCAAATATGGTACAACAGGAAGTGGTGTTGCCCTAAGGTCCCCAGGTTTCTCAGGGACAGAATCACGACTATGTCCCACTTGTGAGAGGACCACAACCACCACCCATAGCAATGCCATTCAATGGCAATGACATGTTGAGAGAACATATGACCGAAATTCTTCAAAACCAATTCGATCTGGGAGTGCGGCCAATTCGAACGAGGTATCGGAAGCTATATCCAGATTGGATCGATGTGGCGTATCTATGGCCTAAGAATTACAAAGTACCAGATTTTTCTCTGTTTACAGGATCTGGGGAAGTTTCCACTATGGAACACATAGGCGATTTACCCTTCAGTGTGGGGAAACAACTGATTTTCATAAGTTGAGGTTATTCCACGGCTCACTGTCAGGAGTAGCCTTCTCTTGGTATATCAGCTTGCCGGCCAACTCAGTAGAAAATAGGCAACAAATGGAACAGTTGTTACATGTGCAATTCTATAAGGCCGAATCTGAAGGGGCCTTAGCCGATTTGGAAAACTTGAGACAGTTGCCAGGAGAATAGGTCGAGACGTTCTTACAAATGTTTAAGGTAGCTCGAGGCCGATGTTACATGTCTTTACCAGAAAATGAATTTGTAAGAATCGCCCAAAGCTGCCTCAATTTCGATCTGAAAAAGAAATTTCAAGATCGTGAATTTTGGGACCTCCCCCAACTCATCACTAGTGTGGTGCGTTATGAACGATTACTAAGAGAAGAAGAATAAATGAAAAATTCCAGCAAAGAAACATATTACAGGAACATCGATTATGAGGTAGGCGAAATGGACATCGAATCGGCCGATTTATGTTTGGTCGAATTGGTTAAAAGAAAGCTGTACGATTGCAAGGCGTGGGCCGAACCCCAAGTCAAAGAAAAGAACGATAAAAATAGTAGAAACTTCTCTTTTGATATCACAAAAGTCGACGCCATATTCGATCAGTTATATAAAGACAAGCAGATTAGTTTGAGCGATCGCCACACGTTGCCAAACACCGAGCAAATCAGTGGTTAAAAATATTGTAAGTTGCATAATACGTGGTCCCATTCCACTAATAATTGTCTTGTTTTTCGGAATGTTTTGCAGGATGCCATAGAGTCTGGACGAATAACTTTCAAAAAAAGATGGCAGTGGACGACAACCCTTTTCCAAAGCCATTGGAATTAAACTTGATCAACTCGGATCTTACCAAAATGATTTTTCCAAAGTTCAAGTTGGTACTAGATGAAAGACAAGATTGTCATCGACCAAGCGCTCTAGAAAGGATTGAAGCACCCCAAAAATGGAAGGATCAACAAAATCTTTGTGTACGGTGCAAGAAAAATATATAATGGATGAGGGAGTTAGAGGATACCTGCGAAAGGCCTGTAAAGAAAAATCCAGTAGCATGACAACCACGGACCTTCGTACCAAGGTTTTAAGGCGAGAATTCGAACTTCGTCCAAAATATGAATCCATATTGTGGACGAAATGAAAATTCATCGGCTCAACGTATGGCATTCATACTAGAAGCATATTCGGGGCAATGTTTGGGAATGCACTACCCTCCTGTGGATGAAATGACAAGGACGCAACTGAGATGACACCAGAGAAATTATGGCTGTATGATGCGCCAACAAGGCGTAACAAAAGTCACCTCAGGCTATAGGGAGAAACATTAGGTGAATAGTAAAGTGAGTGATGACAGATAAGGGATAACTAAGAATTATGATAAGCGTACCAAGTTTGATAGATGAAAATGTGACGAGACAGATGACGAAGAACCCCGTGTTGTCATTCAGTTTGGCAATATGCCGCCAGCTGTGGCGAATCATTACTTGTTAATCGAGAAATTCAAGGGGGACAACAATGTAAGGTCTGAAAATAACGAAGATATTTATGATGGTAATGAAACTAAATTTGCAGCACTCTTTATAGCATATAGAGAGGCATCGGATGAGGAAATGACTGATATAGAGGAAGAAATAGACATCAGGATCGAAGCATGAAGAAGAGGAATATCACAGAATCAGCTTCTCAAAGAATTGTATGAGGTTGGCAACCCTGCATTCGGAATGGTAGGAGAAGACTTGGGACGATCCCTATACCTCGTCCTATATGGTACACCCAAAATAAAATGGACCGTTACCATGGCGGAAAAACGAAGACTGGTCGTCAATAATATCTCTCATGATGCGCCAGTCACATTACCACCCTCTGGATGGGACATGGAGGAGGGATACATCGGGCCGACGACGAGATTGAACAAACAATGGAGAAAGGCCTATCAGAGAAGGTGATATTCCCAAAACCACAACCACAGATGACCAAGCATCTACGGCCATTGTATGTGAAAGCAAAGGCCAACGGAATACCCATCACCAAAGTACCGATTGACAATGGAGCAGCCATCAATGCAATACCATTTAAGATGTGAGGCGTTTAGTAAAGTCAGAAGAAGACCTCATCCCTACGGAAGTGGTGCTAACAAGTTTCAATAGAGGGGCGACAACGGCCAAATGGGTCGTCCCATTAAACTTGCAAGTATGGAGAACTACGAAGACAGTGGTTTTCTTCGTCATAGACAGGCCAACCACATATAACATGCTCTTGGGACGAGATTGGATACATGGTAGCCGGTGCATTCCTTCATCTTTTCATCAATGCCTAGTTTTCTGGAACCAGAAAGATGAGGTTGAAATTGTACACGCTGACAACAAGCCTTTCGCTGCAGAGACAAATTCGGCCGAATACTTCATGTATGAAGGAAATTACGGGCCGACCAGAGTTTTAAATGAAGGGGAAAATTCGGCCATCATGGCTCAAAATGACGAGCCATACCCTGCAGGTCTACTAAATGATTTGTTCGCACAAACAAGGCCAACCACAGTGGTCTTTGGGGAGTCAACGCACAACAGTTCAAATGAAGAAGAACAAACAAAGTAAAGAACAAGCCGCACTCATGGCTACCAAGGCCAATCTAATGGCCTATGTGACGGAACGAGAAAATGAGGTCGAAGCTCAGGCCGTGATTTTGGCCTTAAGGGATATATTGTTAGCACACCATACAGAAGACATGATAAAAGAGTCATGTATGGTAGATTATTTGTTGGAATGAAGTCATAAGAGTGAACTGGAAGAAGAAGAATACACTCTAAAGGGACGGCATAAGGCGAGTGTTTCAAGGGCGCAGGATGTATTGGACAAGGTAAATTTGGGAATCCATGACGATAGACACGTCACTTACAACAGCAAGGAACTAGAGGCCCAAGTACGTGAAAAACTTATTCATTTGTTACAAAAATATAAAGACTGTTTTTCTTGGGATTACAATGAAATGCTTGGTTTAGATAGAACCTTAGTAGAGCATAGGTTGCCAATCATGTTGAGCCATAGACAACATAAACAACCTCCCCGAAGGTTTGCACCTAATGTTATGCCTGACATTAAGAAATAGATTGACGAAATTCATTAGGACGACCAGATACGTAGAATGGTTGTCAAGCATCGTCCCCGTCATGAAAAAGAATAGAAAGCTATGAATATGCATATACTTTGGGAAATTAAACTTAGCGACGCCAAAAGATCAATACCTCATGCCAACGGTGGATTCCCTAGTAGACTCCATAACAGGGTATCAGATGTACTCTTTTATGTATGGGTATGCAGGTTATAACCAGATCTACATAGCCGAAAGCGATATACATAAAATGGCCTTTACGTGTCCAGGTTCTTTAGGATGTTATGAGTGGGTGGTGATGTCGTTCGGTCTAAAAACGATGGGGCCACTTACCAGTGGGCCATGAATCTAATTTTCCATGACATGATCGGAAAATTTGTAGAGGTCTATATAGACGATATAATGGCTAAATCAGTGACCATGGACGAACATTTCAGCCATTTAGCAATGGATTTCGAGCGAATGAGAAAATTTAAACTGAATTTGAACCCCGCCAAATGTGCTTTTGGGGTGTGTACAGGAAATTTCCTGGGCTTTCTAGTACACCAATGGGGGATTAAGATTGATTCTAATAAATCTCGGGCAATCACTGAGGCCAAACCACCCCGAAATAAGAAAGAGTTGCAGAGATTTTTAGGACAAATCAATTTCCTAAGACTATTATCTCCAACTGTGCAGGAAAAACTAAGGTGTTATCGTCTCTGTTGAGGCTAAAGGACAAGGACGAATTCATCTGGACCGAAGAACATCAAAAGGCTTTCGAAAGCCTGAAGAAATATTTGTCGCAGTCACCAGTGATAATACCCCATGTGCCCGGACGGCCAATGAAGTTGTACATATCAACCGAAGAGCAGTCCATAGTTGGGATGATCACGCAAGATGATGACATGGACGTCGAAAGAGCCATCTCTTACATCAGCAAACAATTGTTGAATTATGAATGTAATTATTCTCCAATGGAGAAATTATGTTTGGCTTTGTATTTTACATGTACTAAATTACGAGCCTACCTTAAGTCGAATACAGTGTACTTGATCACTAAAGTTAATATAATAAAGTACATGTTCTCTCGTCCTATCTTGCATCAAAGAGTTGGTTTCTGGTCATTATCATTATCGGAATTTGATATACGGCATGAACCTCAAAAATCCGTAAAAAATCAAGCCCTAGCAGATTTTTTAGCTTACTACCCATGTTTGAGTACCATCAGAGAAATGGAAATGGAATTAGACGAATGCAGTTTGAAACCATGGACGATGTATTTTGATGGATCTAGCACAACGAAAGGAACAAGGATAGGAATAGTCTTAGTCTATCTGTTGGGAGAATCGTTCCGTTTCATGATTAAGTTGGACGAATTTTGCACCAACAATCAGGCCGAATACGAAGCATTGATATTTGGGTTGGAAATACTCCTCAATATGGGAGTAACACACGTGTCCATTCGAGGAGACTCATAATTAGTAACCCGGCAGGTAACGAGGGCCTTTAAATGCCAGAGCCCATCAGTCATGGCACTATCAGATGTAGCCAAAGAATTACTAGGTCAATTTGACTATGTGGAGCTGGAACATGTTCCGAGGGCGAAGAATGAAGTGGCCAACAATTTGGCCCAAGCGGCCTTCGGATATAAACAGACAAGCATAGACGGTATATATAGGAGCAAAGAGGTCAAGCCAGCCCTGATGAGATGAAAGAAGGTGATGAATGTCATGACCATCGAAGTCCAAGATAAGGACGATTGGAGAAGCGAGATCCAAGAATTTCTAAAACAGCCTGAAAATGGGAAAGATCGAAGGCTTAAACTCAAACACTTGAATTACGTGGTATCCGGATATGTGTTATATAAAAAACGCCAAGACGGTCTATTGTTGAAATGTGTAGGGCTATCGGAATCCAAAACTATTATGGCCGAAATACACGAAGGTGTTTGTGGGGCTCATCAGGCCGGGATAAAGATGAGATGGTTGATTATACGGAGCAGCTATTATTGGTCGAAAATGGGAGAGTCATGTATATCGTACGCCAATGGGTGCGTCGCTTGTCAGAAGCACGGGCCGATCCAGAGGGCACCAGCAACCGAAATGGTCTCTATCGTTAAACCATGGCCATTCATGGGATGGGTGATAGATTTGATAGGAAAAATCTATCATGCTTCAAGCAATAGACACACCTTCATTATTGTCGCCACAGATTTCTTTACCAAATGAGTGGAAGCTATTCCAGTAATAGAGATTGATGAGTGGTAAATATATCACTTTTCCCACTCATTTGACCTAATATTTCGTATAGTTTCTTGACTTTTGTGAAGGTTTTGATGTGTTGTGGTGTTATTTTGCAGATAATAAAGTTTGGAAAGCATTAGAGGCAATTTGGGGCAAAAACGGACAAAAACGTCAACGGGGATATTTTGGTCTTTATAGCGTCCCGACGCCAAGAATATCGCGTCGCGACGCCCAGAATGCGTCGAAGTTGCTAACGTGCGCCACCGGCCACGTGTAAAAATTGATTGGTCAAATTTGCTAACGTGCGCCGTGCCACGTGTCACCATCACAGCGGTTCTACTAACGTGCGCTGGACGCCACATGTCAACATCTCATTGGACCAAACCTAGCGCGTGCCACGTGTCGCCTTCCTATTGGACTGAATAATCAACGAATCAGAGCATGCCACGTGTCACCATTCTATTAGACCAAATTTCCACCCAATCACAAGCTGACATGTGGCATGATTTCATTGGACCGCATCGCTAGCCAACAAGAGCGTGACACGTGTCACACTTATTGCTGATGATAGCCGCGTGGTCAACCCCGCGTGGACTCCGAAAACTATTGCCAGCGTCGCGACGCTAGTGCAATTTCAGCGTCGCGACGTTGACCCAAAATCCGCCTGTAAAAGGTGACCTCTCCCATTCATTTCTCCTCATGTTTTCCTTGGAGAATTTTCTCTGATTTTATAGGAAGCATCTATTTTTGTATATATAAATATTATTTTAATTTATATATTTTAATTTTCAGTAATAGTAGTAGTTCTTCTTCTACCTTTCTTTATGTTTTGTAGTTAATTTTCTGCTGGGGATAAGGTGAAGCTTTTATTATTTTAATTTAGATTAATCTCCCTTAAATATAATATGGAAATTATAATTTAAAATATAAAAGATTAACGCCTTAATGGCTGGTTTTATTTATTTGGCATAATGTGGCACCGCCTATATGGATGGTCTTTAGGTGACAGATAATTACCGCCTATATGGCTGGTTTATGTTCAAATATTATTACCGCCTTTATGGCTGGTCGGTAATATCATGTTTAATTTCTGTATTATATTAAGGGAGATATCTAAATTATAAATAGTAAAAGTGGATCCCCAACCCCCAGCATTTTATTTTTATTCTAGGGAAGTGATGAAACACAATACACACACTTAATAATTGATTTTCTTTTTATGGGTAGTTCTTTAGTTTGTTTATTGAGTCTTAAGCTTAATGCGTCTTGTTAACTGTAAATTAATAAGATTGATGAGGTAAATCTAAAATGAACTAGACATAGGGATTTTAGGTTTCAGCCTTAGATTCAATAGCCCACGATCTTCCTTGAGGATAGATAAACCTTTAATAGATTTCCTTACAGGATAGGAATATACCTATCGGGCGGGGGTAGCCATAATTGGAACTTAAACTTAATGAATCCAAGTAATTTGGTTGACATAGGAATATGGTTCAATTAGGTTATACTGGGTATTTGCGTCTGACCATCGGAAGAGGCTTTTACATATTATCGTGTTCCAAGTTAGCAATCTGATTTATTACACATAGATAAGAGAATCAATTCATCTTTTTAACAATATTGTGTGGAGTCACGACCCTAGATCCTTGAGTCTTTTCTTTTATTTTCCTTAGTATTTTTTTTTAGTCTGTTTTTATTTTATTTTGCAAAACCACATTCAACCAACAAAAGCAATCAATTCCCTTCTCCCTATAATTAGATACTTGTAAATAAATAGAATCAATAATTAATAACAACAGTAGGAATTAATTCCTCGTGGGATCGATATTTTTATACGACTTGAACGATACGTACGCTTGCGTTATACGTGTGTGTTTACGCCGGTCAAGTTTTTGGCGCCGTTGCCGGGGACTTATTTTTATTGAGTTATTAATTTTGAAGCTATCCAATTTACTTGTATCTAATTTTCTTTATTTTTATCTGTAATTTTTATTTCTTTCTTTTATTTCAGGTGGTTAAAAAATGGAACACTACTGGGAGATTGAAAGATCAAGAGCTTTACTAGAAGATACACCCCACATCTGGGAGCAACAGTCCGGTTTTCTGAGGCCTGTTGTCCAGACCAACAATATCACTGGATGCCAGAACCAAGCAATTCTACATTTGCTCAACAGAACGAAATGGGGAGATGTGTAATATGTGATGGTAACCACCCGAGCGATCAATGTATATATTTTTCAGAGTGGCAGAATTATTGGAATCATTCAAGGTACTAAGAGACATCACATTTTCCATCTTATCCACCATCTACCTACAATCTTCATCAACAATCAGAACCATCAGAAGAAGATCATATGATTGACACGCTCAAAGATTGGTTCAAGAAACGAGATGAAAAGATGGATACAATGCTTGAAACATTCCAGAATCAACTCGAAAGTATTCAGAGTCAAACAGAATCCATACAGAGAATGACAGATCATATCAGACAATTAACAGAAAACCAGAACTACATACCTCAAGAACCAGTTTCAGATGACACTGATGAAGCCTTCGATTACCAATCATTTCATAATGAAACTTCAACAGAGGAGGATGCTGAGCAGTATCAACAACCAGAGGTATCAGTTCAGGAGCCCGAACCAGCAAAGTCTCAATTTGACTTTTATTATTCAGATTCTGACGAGGATGAAAGCTGATCTATTTGTACCAACTGCACCAACAACGGAGGATCAAACTTTCAATCCTCAAAACGAAGATCTTGGAGCATGCTTTACCATGATGTTTGAAGAAGATCTATCTGAACCATCCATTCCAGTCATATCAGAGGATGAAGACCTAAAATCTGACATTTCTTTTCATCCTCAGGTTGACAATTTTGAAACATGTATTTCAAAGATGACAGATGAAGAGCTGGATATGGAAATTTTAAAATACATCTGTGAATAAAAGGTGGAACAAGAAGCTGAGCAAATTGAGGAGCAAATATCTGACCTTAAAAAAGATCCAGAGCATTCAGGAGAAACATCGCTGTTTTGGGGAGTACAAATCAAAGATATCCCCCAGAAGCTTGACAGAATGGAACTTCCATTCCAAGTCAAGCACCATACAAGACATCCTGATTTTATTTCTTTCTTTGCAGGAACCACTGGAACAATAAGGAGCAAAAAGGTGGCACGAGCACTGAATGAGACAAAACTATTTTTGCCACTTTACCGTTGGAAGAGACCATTCAAAAGCAACGCTCACGGGATTGTCTTTAATCGGACATCCAAAACGACACTGAAACCTCCTTAACAGATGAATTTCAGTCACGTCTGGCTGAAGACGAAAAATTTAGCGCTAGCAGGGAGGCAACCCATGCAATTTGTTGGAATTTATTTTCATATTTTGTGTGAACTTTTTAATTTTGTGAGTTATTTTTGTAGGGAAAAGCACAAACAAAGCATTTTAAGACAGAATGAATGGTGTTTGGCAATCAAAGATGGGAAAAAATTCATTTGTGATGGCTGAGTAAAGAATGAAATCTTGAGACACATCATAATGAATTATACTAAACGAGTGGCGTATTGCGTACACAATTTCGTTACCTTAATAATTGCTTTGATTCGCTTTTCTGTTGTAATTATCTTTATTTTCGTAGACAGGGTCCAGAATTTTTGAACTTTCACGATTTCTTTTGTTGTTTAGCTAACAAACGTCCTCTGGAAGATATTAGTGTTATTATTACTCACCCTTTTTCAGGTACTATAAATTCAGCCCGTCATTGCACTTTTGAAGGCATCCAGAGTTGAAAAAAAATACATAAAAAATGGAAGCCACTTCAAGAAGACGAGTTGAAAATATCTGTGTGTTTTGCGGAAGTAGTATTGGTACTAAACCACAATACATAGAAGCAACACAGGAATTGGGTCGAGTCTTAGCTGCAAGGAATATGCACTTAATATATGGCGGAGGAAATCTTGGACTTATAGGGATCGTTTCAAAGGCTGTACAGGAAGGAGGCAGTCATGTTTTGGGAATCATCCCAAAACCCTTGGCAGAGGCAAATCTTATTGGATCATCAAACGGAGAGGAACTGATCGTGTCAGGTATGTCTGAACGACTAGTGGAAATGATTAACCGTGCTGATGCTTTTATTGCTTTGCCAGGTGGCTTGGGCACATTGGAGGAAATTTTTATAATTCTATCTTGGGCGAACCTGAACATACACCAGAAACCGCTTGGACTGCTCAACGTTGATGGATTTAATGATTTTCTTTGTGTGTTTCTTGGTGATGCTCGGAGAAATGGGTTCGTGTCAAAACCTATGAAATAACTCTTCTTCACTGCCAAAACTGCTCCAGATCTAATAGACCAACTCATAGCCTATGAACCACAAGTTGACCCTATCCTTTCAAAGATAAATTGGTCTGAGGACGATCGTGGTAAGAGGCGTAGGATTAATCTGGATCTTAACCTTTAATTTCTTGTAGATTTCAGATAACCAGGTACGACCTTCTTAACTCTCATTTTACTGTTTAAGACATTGGGGGACAATGTCTCATTTAGGTTTGGGGGAGGGAATTAGTTGATTAGTACCTTGTTTTTAGTTGTTTTTATTTTTAGTCCAAAATTTTTCGAAAAATACAAAAATATTTTTCGTTTTTGTGTTTTGACTAAAAATGTGAAAAAGTGAAAGGTAGCTGAGTAAAGAGTTTCCACTCCTGAGACGTATCTCAAACCTATTTTCGAAATAAGTTAATTTTTGTTTATTTCCTTTTAAATTATTTAATTTGTGAATTCTCCTTAACACTGACTAAAATGGATCTTCGTATGCTCAGTTGGCAGGTATTATCAATATGCATAGTAACATACGGACATGAGTTGTAATTGAAAAGTTTGTAATATTCAGTGCTCTAGTTTAATTGGAGGAAGCATCTCAAAAAGTAATGGAGTAAAAAAAAATCTGATGTACAAAAATAAAGTATCTAAGATCCGGGTTATTAAGTCTGTAAGGGTGTTTTAACACCTAGTGCCCTAAAACCAACTGGTTTGGGAGTCACTGGCCCAAAGCTCGCTACATGGATCGAAGATGCTGCAAAAATATATATATCTGAAGTCTGAGTAATTAAGTACGTAGGGGTGTCTTAACACCTGGTGCCCTAAAGCCAACTGGTTTGGGAGCCATCGACCCAACACTCGTTACATAGACGGAAGGTATTGTATATAAATAAAAAATAGATAAAAAATCAAGGAAAAATCAGAAAAATCAGAAAAATTATTCCATTGCTACAAAAAAGTGTGAAATCTGATAGAACTTTAGGACAAAAATATTACTCTCTTATCAATTATACTTATGACTGTTGTGGGCAAAAATGAGTTGATTAATATTTTGTTAGCTGTGTATATGGAGAATGGTAAAAATAATCGGAGAATTTACTTATTCGGTATTTAGAATGAAATAAAACAACTAGTAACTTGTAGTAGAAGTTTCACCTGATTAGTCACTAACTTCTTTATTCTCTTTTCTCTTGTCTTTTTGCTTTTGTGTGCATTAGTTTTAACTAACTTTTTACTTTTGTAAAAATGTTTGTGGGTATCATTGCTGTAAGCCCTCACGAGACTACAACTCGTCCACTAGGGACACCCAGAGGTTTAAAGGCTTGTTGCATACGCTAAATGCAACCGTGATCCCTACGAAAGTGGCTTAGTTAATTTTATTTTCATGTTATTTTATTTTTTGTTTTGCTCGAGGACTAGCAAAATGTTATGTTTGGGGGTGTGATTAGTGGTAAATATATCACTTTTTCCCACTCATTTGACCTAATATTTCGTATAGTTTCTCGAGTTTTGTGAACGTTTTGATGTGTTGTGTTGTTATTTTGCAGATAATAAAGTTTGGAAAGCATTGGAGGCAATTTGGGGCAAAAACGGACAAAAATGCGTCAACAGGGATATTTTGGTCTTTAGCGCATCCCGACGCCAAGAATACCACGTCGCGACGCCCAGAATGCGCCAAAGTTGCTAACGTACGCCGCCGGCCACGTGTCAAAATCTGATTGGTCAAATTTGCTAACGTGCGCCGATCATGCAAACGTGTGTCGTGCCACGTGTCACCATCACAGCGGTTCTGCTAACGTGCGCTGGACTCCACGTGTCAACATCTCATTGGACCAAACCTAGCGCGTTCCACGTGTCGCCTTCCTATTGGACTGAATAATCAACGAATCAGAGCATGCCACGTGTCACCATTCTATTAGACCAAATTTCCACCCAATCACAAGCTGACACGTGGCACGATTTCATTGGACCGCATCGCCAGCCAACCAGAATGTGACACATGTCAAAATTATTGCTGCCGACAGCCGCGTGGTCAACCCCGCATGGACTCCGAAAATTGTTGCCAGCGTCGCGACGCTAGTGCAATTTCAGCGTCGCGACGTTGACCCAAAATCCACCTATAAAAAGATACCTCTCCCATTCATTTCTCCTCATGCTTTCCTTGGAGAATTTTCTCTGATTTTATAGGAAGCATCTATTTTTGTATATATAAATATTATTTTTAATTTATGTATTTTAATTTTCAGTAATAGTAGTAGTTCTTCTTTTACCTTTTTTTAAGGTTTTGTAGTTAATTTTCTGATGGGGATAAGGTGAAGCTTTTATTATTTTAATTTAGATTAATCTCCCTTAATTATAATATGGAAATTATAATTTAAAATATAAAAGATTACCGCCTTAATGGCTGGTTTTATTTATTTGGCATAATGTGGCACCGCCTATATGGCTGGTCTTTAGGTGACAGATAATTACCGCCTATATGGCTGGTTTATGTTCAAATATTATTACCGCCTTTATGGCTGGTCGGACTTAATTTGACTTAATAAGGAATACCGCCTTTATGGCTGGTCGGTAATATCATGTTTAATTTCTGTATTATATTAAGGGAGATATCTAAATTATAAATAGTAAAAGTGGATCCCCAACCCCCAGCATTTTATTTTTATTCTAGGGAAGTGATGAAACACAATACACACACTTAATAATTGATTTTCTTTTTATGGGTAGTTCTTTAGTTTGTTTATTGAGTCTTAAGCTTAATGCGTCTTGTTAACTGGAAATTAATAAGATTGATGAGGTAAATCTAAAATGAACTAGACATAGGGATTTTAGGTTTCAGCCTTAGATTCAATAGCCCGATCTTCCTTGAGGATAGATAAACCTTTAATAGATTTCCTTACAGGATAGGAATATACCTATCGGGCGGAGGTAGCCATAATTGGAACTTAAACTTAATGAATCCAGGTAATTTGGTTGACATAGGAATATGGTTCAATTAGGTTATACTGGGTATTTGCGTCTGACCATCGGAAAAGGCTTTTGCATATTTTCGTGTTCCAAGTTAGCAATCTGATTTATTACACATAGATAAGAGAATCAATTCATCTTTTTAACAATATTGTGTGGAGTCACGACCCTAGATCCTTGAGTCTTTTCTTTTATTTTCCTTAGTATTTTCTTTTGAGTTTGTTTTTATTTTATTTTGCAAAACCACATTCAACCAACCAAAAGCAATCAATTCCCTTCTCCCTATAATTAGATACTTGTAAATAAATAGAATCAATAATTAATAACAACAGTAGGAATTAAGTCCTCTTGGGATCGATATTTTTATACTACTTGAACGATACGTACGCTTGCGTTATACGTGTGTGTTTACGCGGTCAAGTTTTTGGCGCCGTTGCCGGGGACTTATTTTTCTTGAGTTATTAATTTTGAAGTTATCCAATTTACTTGTATCTAATTTTCTTTATTTTTATCTGTAATTTTTATTTCTTTCTTTTATTTCAGGTGGTTAAAAAATGGAACACTACTGGGAGATTGAAAGATCAAGAGCTTTACTAGAAGATACACCCCACATCTGGGAGCAACAGTCCGGTTTTCTGAGGCCTGTTGTCCAGACCAACAATTATCACTGGATGCCAGAACCAAGCAATTCTACATTTGCTCAACAGAACGAAATGGGGAGATGTGTAATATGTGATGGTAACCACCCGAGCGATCAATGTATATATATTTCAGAGTGGCAGAATTATTGGAATCATTCAAGGTACGAAGAGACATCACATTTTCCATCTTATCCACCATCTACCTACAATCTTCATCAACAATCAGAACCATCAGAAGAAGATCATATGATTGACACGCTCAAAGATTGGTTCAAGAAACGAGATGAAATGATACAATGCTTGAAACATTCCAGAATCAACTCGAAAGTATTCAGAGTCAAACAGAATCCATACAGAGAATGACAAATCAGATCAGACAATTAACAGAAAACCAGAACTACATACCTCAAGAACCAGTTTCAGATGACACTGATGAAGCCTTCGATTACCAATCATTTCACAATGACACTTCAACAGAGGAGGAGGCTGAGCAGTATCAACAACCAGAGGTATCAGTTCAGGAGCCTGAACCAGCAAAGTCTCAATTTGACTTTTATTATTCAGATTCTGACGAGGATGAAAGCTGATCTATTTGTACCAACTGCACCAACAACGGAGGATCAAAATTTCAATCCTCAAAATGAAGATCTTGGAGCATGCTTTACCATGATGTTTGAAGAAGATCTATCTGAACCATCCATTCCAGTCATATCAGAGGATGAAGACCTAAAATCTGACATTTCTTTTCATCCTCAGGTTGACAATTTTGAAATATGTATTTCACAGATGACAGATGAAGAGCTGAATATGGAAATTTTAAAATACATCTATGAAGAAAAGGTGGAACAAGAAGCAGAGCAAATTGAGGAGAAAATGTCTGACCTTAATAAAGATCCAGAGCATTCAGGAGAAATATCGCTGTTTTGGGGAGTACAAATCAAAGATATCCCCCAGAAGCTTGAAAGAATGAAACTTCCATTCTAAGTCAAGCACCATACAAGACCTCCTGATTTTATTTCTTTCTTTGCAGGAACCACTGGAACAATAAGGAGCAAAAAGGTGGCACGAGCACTGAATGAGACAAAACTATTTTTGCCACTTTACCGTTGGAAGAGACCATTCAAAAGCAACGCTCACGAGATTGTCTTTAATCGGACATCCAAAACGACATTGAAACCTCCTTAACAGATGAATTTCAGTCACGTCTGGCTGAAGACGGAAAATTAGCGCCTTTATGGCTGGTCGGACTTAATTTGACTTAATAAGGAATACCACCTTTATGGCTGGTCGGTAATATCATGTTTAATTTCTGTATTATATTAAGGGAGATATCTAAATTATAAATAGTAAAAGTGGATCCTCAACCCCCCAGCATTTTATTTTTATTCTAGGGAAGTGATGAAACACAATACACACACTTAATAATTGATTTTCTTTTTATGGGTAGTTCTTTAGTTTGTTTATTGAGTCTTAATCTTAATGCGTCTTGTTAACTGGCAATTAATAAGATTGATGAGGTAAATATAAAATGAACTAGACATATGGATTTTAGGTTTTAGCCTTAGATTCAATAGCCCACGATCTTCATTGAGGATAGATAAACCTTTAATAGATTTCCTTACAAGATATGAATATACCTGCCGGGCGGGGGTAGCCATAATTGGAACTTAAAGTTAATGAATCCAGGTAATTTGGTTGACATAGGAATATGGTTCAATTAGGTTATACTGGGTATTTGCGTCTGACCATCGGAATAGGATTTTGCATATTTTCGTGTTCCAAGTTAGCAATCTGATTTATTACACATAGATAAGAGAATCAATTCATCTTTTTAACAATATTGTGTGAAGTCACGACCCTTGATCCTTGAGTCTTTTCTTTTATTTTCCTTAGTATTTTCTTTTGAGTCTGTTTTTATTTTATTTTGCAAAACCATATTCAACCAACCAAAAGCAATCAATTCCCTTCTCCCTATAATTAGATACTTGTAAATAAATAGAATCAATAATTAATAACAACAGTAGGAATTAAGTCCTCTTGGGATCGATATTTTTATACTACTTGAACGATACGTACGCTTGCGTTATACGTGTGTGTTTACGCCGGTCAAGTTTTTGGCGCCGTTGCCGGGGACTTATTTTTCTTGAGTTATTAATTTTGAAGTTATCCAATTTACTTGTATCTAATTTTCTTTATTTTTATCTGTAATTTTTATTTCTTTCTTTTATTTCAGGTGGTTAAAAAATGGAACACTACTGGGAGATTGAAAGATCAAGAGCTTTACTAGAAGATACACCCCACATCTGGGAGCAACAGTCCGGTTTTCTGAGGCCTGTTGTCCAGACCAACAATTATCACTGGATGCCAGAACCAAGCAATTCTACATTTGCTCAACAGAACGAAATGGGGAGATGTGTAATATGTGATGGTAACCACCCGAGCGATCAATGTATATATATTTCAGAGTGGCAGAATTATTGGAATCATTCAAGGTACGAAGAGACATCACATTTTCCATCTTATCCACCATCTACCTACAATCTTCATCAACAATCAGAACCATCAGAAGAAGATCATATGATTGACACGCTCAAAGATTGGTTCAAGAAACGAGATGAAATGATACAATGCTTGAAACATTCCAGAATCAACTCGAAAGTATTCAGAGTCAAACAGAATCCATACAGAGAATGACAAATCAGATCAGACAATTAACAGAAAACCAGAACTACATACCTCAAGAACCAGTTTCAGATGACACTGATGAAGCCTTCGATTACCAATCATTTCACAATGACACTTCAACAGAGGAGGAGGCTGAGCAGTATCAACAACCAGAGGTATCAGTTCAGGAGCCTGAACCAGCAAAGTCTCAATTTGACTTTTATTATTCAGATTCTGACGAGGATGAAAGCTGATCTATTTGTACCAACTGCACCAACAACGGAGGATCAAAATTTCAATCCTCAAAATGAAGATCTTGGAGCATGCTTTACCATGATGTTTGAAGAAGATCTATCTGAACCATCCATTCCAGTCATATCAGAGGATGAAGACCTAAAATCTGACATTTCTTTTCATCCTCAGGTTGACAATTTTGAAATATGTATTTCACAGATGACAGATGAAGAGCTGAATATGGAAATTTTAAAATACATCTATGAAGAAAAGGTGGAACAAGAAGCAGAGCAAATTGAGGAGAAAATGTCTGACCTTAATAAAGATCCAGAGCATTCAGGAGAAATATCGCTGTTTTGGGGAGTACAAATCAAAGATATCCCCCAGAAGCTTGAAAGAATGAAACTTCCATTCTAAGTCAAGCACCATACAAGACCTCCTGATTTTATTTCTTTCTTTGCAGGAACCACTGGAACAATAAGGAGCAAAAAGGTGGCACGAGCACTGAATGAGACAAAACTATTTTTGCCACTTTACCGTTGGAAGAGACCATTCAAAAGCAACGCTCACGAGATTGTCTTTAATCGGACATCCAAAACGACATTGAAACCTCCTTAACAGATGAATTTCAGTCACGTCTGGCTGAAGACGGAAAATTAGCGCCTTTATGGCTGGTCGGACTTAATTTGACTTAATAAGGAATACCACCTTTATGGCTGGTCGGTAATATCATGTTAATTTCTGTATTATATTAAGGGAGATATCTAAATTATAAATAGTAAAAGTGGATCCTAAACCCCCCAGCATTTTATTTTTATTCTAGGGAAGTGATGAAACACAATACACACACTTAATAATTGATTTTCTTTTTATGGGTAGTTCTTTAGTTTGTTTATTGAGTCTTAATCTAATGCGTCTTGTTAACTGGCAATTAATAAGATTGATGAGGTAAATATAAAATGAACTAGACATATGGATTTTAGGTTTTAGCCTTAGATTCAATAGCCCACGATCTTCATTGAGGATAGATAAACCTTTAATAGATTTCCTTACAAGATATGAATATACCTGCCGGGCGGGGGTAGCCATAATTGGAACTTAAAGTTAATGAATCCATGTAATTTGGTTGACATAGGAATATGGTTCAATTAGGTTATACTGGGTATTTGCGTCTGACCATCGGAATAGGATTTTGCATATTTTCGTGTTCCAAGTTAGCAATCTGATTTATTACACATAGATAAGAGAATCAATTCATCTTTTTAACAATATTGTGTGAAGTCACGACCCTAGATCCTTGAGTCTTTTCTTTTATTTTCCTTAGTATTTTCTTTTGAGTCTGTTTTTATTTTATTTTGCAAAACCATATTCAACCAACCAAAAGCAATCAATTCCCTTCTCCCTATAATTAGATACTTGTAAATAAATAGAATCAATAATTAATAACAACAGTAGGAATTAAGTCCTCGTGGGATCGATATTTTTATACTACTTGAACGATACATACGCTTGCATTATACGTGTGTGTTTACGCCGGTCAGAGATCTCTCAAGAGCAAGTTATTAAGTTCATAAAGGAACACATCATTCACCGATTCGGTATACCACAAACAATAATGGTAGACCATAGTACTTCGTTAAATGGCGAGAGGGTAAAAAGCTTCATGGCCGAATATGAGATCCAACTAGTAAACCCCACCCCATATTACCCTCAATCAAACGGTCAGACAGAATCGTCCAATAAAACCCTTAAAGGATTGATTCGGAAAATGGTAACAGACAATGTCGGACGATGGGACGAATGTTTGAGTCAGGCTCTATGGGCCTATAGAACGTCACCGCGAACGAGTTCCTCGGTCACACCATTTCAATTAGTATATGGTCAAGAGGTTGTACTACCAGTTCAAATTAATATTGAGTCCACCAGGGTGATGCTACAAAAAGAATTAACAAATGAGGACTACAGCGAATCAATGATCCAGAATTTTTTGGAATTGGACGACATTGAATGCGATGTCATAAATCGTTTGGAAGCACAAAAGAGAAAAATAGCCAAGGAATATAATCAGAAAGTCATGGCTAAGTCGTTTCGAAAAGGCGAATTAGTATGGAAAACTATATTGCCACTTGGTGCCAAAGATCCGACATATGGCAAATGGTCGCCTAATTGGGAAGGCCCATTCGAGGTAAAAGATGTATTGCCAAACGGGGTCTATCATTTAAAAAATTTGAATGGAAAAGTGCTTGTTAGGGCGATAAATGGTTATGTGCCCTCGTTATGGGAACACGAGAATGTAATATCATGTTAACAGGGACAAAGTCAAGTAAAATAAAAATGTATGTTCATTAATACCGGACGAAAACGTCCTCAAAGATACAACATTTGGACGATCAAACGTCCTACAATTTTACATAATCATTGACTGGCCGAAGGTCGCTGGGGCTCGTCGGGCGAATCCTTAAGAAGCGAGAACTTTTCCCCCAGGGTTCGCCATTTTATCTGCATTTCTGCATCGGCCCTTATCAGATCGGCCAGGCCTTTTCAAAATCAACTCGGGCCAGATTCTTGAACTCGGCCATAATAGAAGTGGCCTCAGCTAACAGAGAGGCTAACCCTCTTTTCTTGGCATCTCTCCTCATGCTGCTTTCCTCTATTTGACGCTGGATATCTTGTAATTGTCGTTCTAAGTCCAGCAGCAAAGACTTTTCGATAACCATTTCATCTGTGGATTCCCTTATAGCTTGTCGAAGTTTATCAATGGCACTTCGAAGCCTTTCTTTCTTGTTTATGGATGCACGCAGCCCGGCCTTCTGGCTTTGTATGGTGCGATAACGAAGAATAAGGGCGAGGTGTTTGCTTTGCAAGTCTTGGATAGCGAGTCGACTATCGACCGAAATGGGTAAAACAGGAAGACCCAGTAATCGGTCTAACTCGGAGGAAGCTTTTTCTAATTTCAGCACATTCTCTGGTAGAGCAGCTTGAACAATATCATTTGTCGTGAATAATGCATATTGGCCAAGAACCTCCTTAAGGGCTTCCATGTCTGATGTAGCTTGGGCCGGAGATAAGGGAGGCAAGAAAGAAGCAGAAGCTAATTGATCCAAGTTGTTCAAAATATCTTGGACCGACTTAAAAGTTGATCCGACGCCTGATTACAAAAACCAAAGTTAGTAATCAAAAAAGAATGGACGAAGAAAATAGAACATATGGAGAAATCACTTACGATTTCGGGCCGACAAACAGAACTATACGGCTCAGCAACAGAAGGCATAGGGGTTTCATGTGGCAACACCGGTTCTCCCCTAGGAGATTGGACTGAGTGAGTGGGAGACGATGGCCGTTCAGAAGCAGCAGATGGTTGAGCCGAAGAAGCAGGAGCTACCGACCGAAGAATTAGGGAGTGAGGAGTCGAAGATGACGGCTGGTCAAACACAGAAAGTTCTTGCGTCGAAGGTACATGAGACATCGCCCGAGGAGGAGAGGGCGGAAGAGCAATAAATTATAGGGCGAGGACTAGTATGGGAGTGCGAGAAATGTAATGACTGCGCAATAAGAACAAAGCTAAGAAATATAAGAACACAGGACGAAAACGTCCTCAAAGGAACAACGTTTGGACGATGAAACGTCTTATATTATTACATAATTACTGATAGGACAAAGATCGCTGACAACAACTGGACGATGAAACGTCCTACGTTATTACACAATTATTGGCCGGCCGAATATCGCCGAAGCTCGTCAGGCAACTCTTTCAGAAGCCAGTTTTTGCCGCTCTCTCAGCATCGATTTATTCACTAGATCGGCCAAACCCTTTTCAAGACCAACTCGATCAAGGACAGAAATGATTATGGGGAGCTCAACAGTGTATCTAGCCGATCATTTGGCAACCGATGAAAACCGAAAATCTATGATTTTCATTTACATGTGTCAACACGAGTCGTTCATCGGAAGCATCGTCCAAGCTGTCACCATTATTGTTGTGTGTGGCAGAATAGAAAGCAGAGTTGATGTGATAAAACCATCAGACTGCAGGCTACTTTCGACAAAGTCAGGCTTAGGGCAGAAAACCCGTCAATCGGTCAGACAGCACATGTGAAACATTGCAAATGAGAACAATATCACGTTTTGGAAGTATATAAAGGGGAGGGAGAAATCTCCGAATGGTAGCTTGTAACCTCTTCCAAATTACTCGGCCATACGCCAACCCTGCTCAAAACATTGTCCTGAGGAATAGCATTCCCATATAACCCCCCGGGACGAGAATCAGCCGTCAACGTTCGGCGCCGTCTGTAAGGAACCGACGAAAAATAACTTCTATAGTAAGACGATAGTGTGAGGTAGGGATCGTAGAATGGTGAATAGTTCAATAGCAGAATGGATGGAGAGATGAAAGAATGGAAGGAGTATAGCAGAGCCGGAAAAAGAAAATCTTTGTATGGAAAATGGGCTGTCGGAAAAAAAAGTTTTTCTTTAGTGAGTTGTGAAATGGAATGTAAAACGGCCGTCCACACGGGTTGAGTTGTAAAATGGAATGTAACATTGTGGATGGGTTACATCCGTTGACAGCGGCTGACCGAGTTCCTCTGTGGGAAGGTACTGCACCCCCCCGATTTCGCAGATTACCTGTGCTGAAATATCGGTCGGGTAGCTAGCTAGCCGAGGGCGAAAAGGAATGCCCATCGGGCCAGTCCTCAATTAGTGCAATGGCCTCCCTCGAACAAGAAGAAAAAGCGACAGTCCTCAATTAGTGCATCCGAACGAGAGGAAATAGCACCAATCTTCAATTAGGACAACCGAACGACAAGAAAGAGCGGGAAAACGAGGAAGAGTCGCCTTAGACAGGCGTCGTAACGCGAAGATTTATAGGCTGACGCTCATCACCCTGATATGAAGAAATTCACCTCGATTTCATTTCCAATTCAATCAATGTGAATTTGGGGGACAATTGTTGACAGAAGAAAGTCACCCTAGAGCAATATCACCCTAAAGCAAATGAACGAAGGGGGAAAAGACAAAGACAAGAAGGGCGACGAGGGGAAGAGCGATCAGAGCAGTCATGGACGACGAAGGGAAGAGCGATCAGAGCAATCACCAAATGACACATCGATTAGGACGATAGAGGGCTCAGGACAACCGTAACAGCAATTAGAACGACAGATGACTTAGACCGACCGAACACAGGATCCCACGATTACAGCAGTTAGGCAGTTTCCCTCCACGATCAAGCAGTTATGGCGCACAATTCAACGCTTAGAGGCAAGACCAGGCAATCACAGGGAAGTTAAGGACCGAAACCGTCCAAGCAGTTTACAAATTCCATTATAAAAGACTCACTCATGCGAAGAGGAAAAGCCCCGATCAAATGAAGACTCAAACGAGCATCTTATTTTTTATTTCGTAGTTTTATAATCTTTAAGATTGTAATTTGTGTGCTTGCGCCCCTTGGAGGCTTGTTCACTTAATCAAACACCCCTTGCTGAGACTTTGTCTCAGAAGATTTGAACCTTACACGCTTCTCTTTCATTGCGCGTAGAAAATTGCGCAAACAGTATGTATTTATACGAGCAGTGCTTCGACTCTGTTACATGTCAGGTACAATGTCTGAGTGATGTTAGTCAAAGAAAGTATTGGAAATTGCTTTTCAACTGTTCATGTCACCAATGATATTTCTACTAGATTCTATTCCAAGACAACCACTTTTATTGTTGATGACAATCCAATTTAACTCCATTTCAGAAGCCTATAATGGACAGACTTGGAGAAGCTTATGATAGCGCTGCCAAGGTCAGTTATTACATCCCTTTTACTATTATGAAAATTTCAGGTTAGAGAACAATTTGATATATTTCCTGCACAGATGGAGTTGACATTACAATTGTGTTGGGCCATTGGGGAGCATGGTGGAGGTGGCAGTGGCATGTCTCACAAGGATGCAGCTCGGGAGCTCTTTGAAAATATAGAACTACTTTTGTATGAAAACCTTGCATCTAGGTACATTTTCCAATAGCTCTGGCTATGCAAATTCTTTGAGCTTTTTTTTAATCATTGTGATATGTTTGCTGACTATCATTTTTCCTTATTTGGAAAGCCGTCTTGGCTTAAGGGGCTCTAATAGTGAAGACCACCAGAAGTCATCACAGTCGAGGCATAAATTTTTAGAAGAATTGCTTTTGTTCCTAAAATATTCAAGGCTAATGCATAGAGATGCTACTTTTGAAGATTACTCAGAGCTTCAAATTATAAAGAGCATAAGGCAGACTACTCAGAGCTGCAAATTATAAAGAGCATAAGTCAGACACTTTTTGTTTCTCCCTTTTTCCAGAGGGTCTCATATGCTTGATTTTCTTTTCGTTTCAGGTCCACCTTTCCATGATTTTACAATTTCAGATTTTCTTCCAAGAAAATAATGGCAGCCTCTTTGTTAGAAAGAAACATCTCGAGTGGAGCTTGTTTAACCTCAGTGATTTTTTCTCGGAGAAAAATGTTCTCAATTCATTTTATGCTGTAGCTTATGAGTTTGAAGGTTCGAAATATATATATGACCATTACGATCTTCTTTTCTACTAATTTTATAATTTATAATTTATATCAATTATCATTATCTTTTTTATCTTTTATTTTTTTTACTAAGCTTTAAGGAGATAATAATTCTGGATATGATTTATATAGCTGACTCTATATAAGCCCACCTGAAGCCCCCAGTCACATGGATTTAATAGTGAGAGAGACGAAGCCCTAAACAGTCCACCAATTAAAAACATAATAATAATAATAAGAAATTGCTACATTGGGCACCAAAACGCAAAACCTATTATGAATGGACTGATGGTATCACTAATTAATTATATAGAATTATATTAAATATAATTATTATTATTTTAGTTTTTTTTTTTTAAACTGATTTAACATGTTTAGCAAGATATTATTGAGTTTTTATATAAATGACGTAATGTTACCGTTCATCTACTACAATATAATTCTTTGATACTATTATTGTATATATGACGCGATAGTATCAACTAATAATTATATATATAAAATATAAGAATTGTGTGAAACAAAATTATCATTTATTTAATTATTTATTTACTACCAGTGGTAATGGCTTATTTGATTGAGGTGACGTAGTACCACCGTTGTGGCACACTGCAGCAGGTAATAGTTTTGATTTTAGCTGAGTTTCTTTCCTTTATTTGAATGCAACAATTAGAAGTGTAAACCTAGCTAGAATAAAGCGCCTGCATTGAGAAAGTTACAAATTTCTTAAACAAAAGAATACATCATATGAGAAATTTCTATATAATTGCAAAATGGCGAACACAATCAATCAACTAATGTCCAGTTATCATATTTCCTTAATCCATGCATGTTTATATAAGTCCTGAATTTCAATTATTCCCAGATGTGAATAATAAAACTTTACTTAAATTCTACAGGCTCCACCAGAGGAGACTGAAATTTTTTACCAGCAAGAAAGTTTCAGCAGTGATACTGGCTCTTATGTGATATATGCACCGGTTGATAAATTGGGTTCTTAATGGTGGCAACCCTGAAGTTGTGAACTTTTTTTACCAATGAATGGTAATGGAGATGTTTCTGGAAACCTTCTCACCATTGCATTTCACATTATTATTGATCCAAGTATCCACGATGGAATATTTACTTCCAGAATCTGTGAAAACGATGAATATTTAAAGTCATCGTGAGAAAACCTTAAAATATGATTAATTTACTTATATCATTTAAATGGTTGCTATGTGCGGCACCATGAGTGGGCTGTTTATGCCCAAGCCCAGTACTAATCTCATAATTTCTTGTATTTTTTTTTAAAAAATAATAATAATAAAATAATTAACCACCAATATTACATGAAGAAATAAATTTTAACCACCTCTAAAATAAAATCTTACCTCCGCCCTTGTGTGGTTGGAAGTTAACTTGTGGATTTAATCGGAAAATGTGATCGAGTAAGAATGTGTGCGGAAAAATTATTGTAAACTCGGGATTTGGGCTAATAATGATGAATTGATATGTGAATGTATTTATATTGAGAATTTAATATGATTATAAGTTTGATCATTGAAGCCATAATTAAAAAAAAAATGGCCAACACGGTTTCCTATGTCATGGATTCAGAGGAACATTCAATATATATACGGTCTTATTATTATTATTTTTTATAAATTGAATATAATGACGAATTATATGAAAATCAAGATTAGGAGGTCTGTTTCCATGCGAAAAGGTCGGGACAGTACGTAGGAAGACCCGGGGAGGGAAAGCTAACATTTTGTCTGGCGTGTGGGCCCAATATTGCTTGGCTTTTGCCTGCGCCAATGCCCGCGTATGGCCACCATGTGGCACCAGAAAGCTAGATTTACTAGTGACACTGAGTTCGTGTTCCTACCCTGGTTCCAATGTCACTGACGATTCGTCAATCGAAGTTTTGTGTTGATTGGAAATCGATAAAAATCTATGAAAACTTTTTACCGTGAAATTACCGAAAAACGATCATTTTTGGTACCGAAATCATTGTAGAAAATGCTCCTCTCATTGAGCTCTACAATTTACTTAAGAGATCCGATCAAAATCAATTCTGAATTAGACGGATCAGAGTAATCTTTTTCTTTTTCTTTCTTCTTTTTTTTTTCCACTCTCTCTTCCTCTCACGGTCTCTCTCAAATTTGTGAAGGAACAACAAGCCAAAATCTCAAATATATATATATATACACATACAATAAGCCAAATAACACTTAAATCCCTCAACACATTGTATGGGCCAAATTTGGTCCAAGGGTAAAATCGTCTTTACAGTTCAAAACCCTACAGTAAGTAAGGCCCAAGAGTGTAAAATCAAACCCATAAAACCTAGCATTATTGAATTATAATCACGCCACATGCTTACGGATAACTCATCAACCACTCTTCCCTCATTTTGTCTAGCATAAAGCATAAATTCACATGCTAAGATTCTTCATTATCGAAAGATAGTATTGAACATGTTGTGGGTCCTATCATCAGAGACTTCAGCACATTGTAGATCCCACCATCACGTGTACAATTTATATTCCAACTGTAAAGTGACTTCCTTCAATCTATAAAAGGGGAGAGCTTCTCAACTCTGTGGGAGGCTTCACTTCTTTCTTACAATCCTTTGCTTTCTGACATTAGCACTCTCAGAGCTCTCCATCCCCTTATACACTTACCACCGCCCTCACGGCCACCCAAAGAGTTTAAGGTAACATCAAACCTTATTTTCACATTTTACTCATTTACTACACATTTCATACTACTGACTTGGGCGTCGGAGTGCCCCCGGCACCCACCACACCGGTGGGTAGTCTGCTCCCGCTCACTCTACCTTTGTCTTGCAGGATCGCTAATGCCCCCAACCTACAAATTCTGATTGTGGACCTCGGCCGAATTCCAGCGTCCACAATTTGGCGCCCACCGTGGGGCCTTAGCGATTCATAGCAGACAAAAATCTCTCAGTCTACGGTTCTTGAAACACAGCCAACCATGGCTTCTAGCAGTGAGCAAACACCAGATCCTGTGACTACGCAGCTGGCCATACTCCAAGAACGATTATGTACCTTATTAAAGGAAAATCGAGTCATGCAAAGCCCCAGTCCTAATCTCCAAAAGTGATTGGAGCATAATTCTTCGACCTCCCAAACGCGCGAGGCTATGAGTCACCTTAACAATCTTATCATCTAATCCAACCTTTTAGGAGTATTCAACAATATAGCAGTTGAAAATCCACCATCAATCGACCATCCACTTAAACGCCAGAATAGCCACCATATTACTCCAACCGGCGATCATGCAAAAAGAAATTTGATTCCCCAGGCATGAAGCTGTATGATGGATCCACATACCCAAACTACATGAAAAGATTGTCAAAAGCTCTATATGGCGTGAAAGAATGACCATATCCTTCATACGACATGGATGAATTGCTATCAACTCTAGAGTACATTGAAGAATTATCATCTTCTCCAGATGATAGGGATGAATCTTAATCTTCTCCATACGGCATGAAAGGAGTGTCACCTGCTTCAGAAGACATTAAGAGGATTGTCATCTCCTCCTGAAAAAAATTCATCTCCTTCAGTCTACATGAGAAGTTTTTTCTCCTCCATACTACGTAAAAGGTTTGTCATCTTACCCAGTCGACATGGAATGTTATTCATCTATTCTCAATATGAAATGTATGGATTCCATTAACCCTAGACTACATAGGAAATCATTCATTGTGACTAGTAGAATGATAATTCTCACGAACCTTCATAAGGTATTGTTGAGTGAAGACCCTCTTGGGCCTTCATCAGGTCCAGTCGACCGTAGATCCCAATCGATCTTCATCTGGTCTAATTGACTGTAGCCTCATGGAATATATCGGGTCTTATAGAGTGAGGAGTAAAGACTCTCTTGGAACTTTATCAGGTCCACTCGTCCATAGCCTCTTAGTCTCTCATCATGACCAATCTATTGTGGCTCCAAACTTCCACTTTATCATTTCGACTAATGAATCTATACGACTTGAAATATATCCTCTCGTGGGCCATAGTAGCCCACTGGAGCCAATTGTGGTCTCTTACGCGAGAAAGTAGCTAGATGCAACCAATGTTTGCATGCGCAAATTTCAGTCTACACTCAAAGCACTCTGCCACTTGTCCATAGCCATACGCAGACTCCTAGAGAGATAACTTACAATGAGAAGAAGAAAATTGCAAACCCATAATTCCTTACTATCTCATTGGGCTTTCCACTCCAACTTTCACACCAATTTTTGGTATTTGCATAACAAGTTTCAAGTTTATGAGCCATGTTAATAATGGCAAGCCAAGCGCACACACCTTCAAGTGTTGAATTCCACTCGCAATGTGTTATGAATCATCCAACTAAAGGACGAGATAATATTAGTAGTTGTAAAGCCCATCCCCATATGACAAGACCTCTTTCTTTGATCCTCTCCTCAAAGCCATCCTCTATAACCCACTTATGTAACTCAAGTGAAAGCTCACTGCCCATTTGACTAAACTACATATAAAAAGCAAGAGCCCACTCTCCATACGGCAGCAACCCACACGCAATGCAGATGTATGAAGCCAGCCCAGATGCGCAAGCCACGCTCAGTCCATCCAAACGAGCGAGATGGTCAAGCGCTGATGGCCCATTCGCCAAAAAGACAAAATAATAGCATGAGTTACGTGAAGTTGGCCCACTTGTTAAAAATCTAGTCATTATCTTCAAGCTTGACTTATACATGGGACACCTAGCACAAAGCTTATAAAGTCGTGTGGTTCCAAAAGAAAAGAAAAAAAAATCCATTATCCATTTTTACTTCCAGCAACCATATTAATTCAAGGAGACAACATGACACTAAATTTTCTTTAAATAATCCCACTTTCAACAAGCCCAATAAGCCCATTAGAATGGTAGAGTGGCCATTCACAACAAATTCTCATTCCCGCTTCTAGACTTACCACGTGAAAGTTGCACGTGACGATTTTCAATACTGACGCGAATCCCACATCGCTCATTGCGAGAAAGATCAAAAGCAAAGAAAGAATTTGCTTCCCACGTTGCTGATTGACATAGAACCTCTCCCTAATTACTTTCCAGACTTCTACTTACCACGTGGAAGTCACACGTGACAAACAAAATTGTACCAATGGGAAACTTCAGCATAAGATCAAATCTGAGATTTTTCTAAGAACTAGATGAAGATAGAGGAACATGATGAAGATCAATATGGACAAAACCAAAATCAAATCCCATAATTTGTAGACGATTTGCAGTAAAATCTAGGATATTAATCTACTCGTATATAATGTGATCCAGCCGAGTTTAGAGCAACACAAAAAGTCCAGATAGAGTTTAGTTCATATGAATGTGCCACTCTACAGAACATAAATGAAGACTTTGCATTAGAGGAAGGTGCCACTCGACACAGCACGGGCTTGAGGGAAAGATTCCATTTTATACGAAAAATCCAATGATAACTGAATATGCACATATGGAAAGTCCACTCGACATAATGGGATGATTGCCGAATAGAGTTCTTACTTTATTCCAAACAATTTTAATTTCAAAAGCACAAGACATTATTGTATCAAGCGACAGACTGAAAGACATTAATATATTACTTACTCCCATTCGACATGTAACACAAATTGCCCAATACCAAACATCTCCAGCCTTTCCACTTCATAAGTGTAGAAACGGCCCATTAGCTATCATACATCAGCCTAAAGTGGAAAGCCACTCACGCTTGAAGCCATAAATGTGCAGACTAGCCCACTCACGTCCATCAACCTATGACCAAATGCAAGTCTACAATGGCAACATGCCGAAACCTTCAACCCAACATTCAAAAAATCGAAATCCAAAGTGGGCCGAAAGCTTGTCCCACAAGCTGAAATAGGCCAGCCTAAAGTATCAAAACAAACCCCAAAAAAGAAATCAAAAGCACAATAATCACATGAAGACAATAAGCTCAAACGGAAGCTGTTGCACGCTACATTATTCTTCATTGACTAATCACGCCATACATACAAGCATCTTCACGTATAGCATGGAGTACTTTGGCTTGGCTTTTTTGACTCTACATACGAGCATCTTCACTTGTAGCATGGAATCATTATATGAAAGGTCTCATTTTTGACTCGACACAAGTAGTACGTGTAGCTTTAGGAAGAAAAGAAGGGGCAGGCTTCAACAAAAGTCAAAATAATAATATGCTTTCTTGGTGTATGTGGAGCATGAACACAAAGCCAAGCAACAAAACTATTCTCCATACGACAAGGTGGATGGCTATCAACTTCAGGCTACATGGAAAACTCTCATCTCTCATAGACTACTTGGAATGATTATCAACTCCTCCAGACTAAGTCAAAGGTTAGTCATCATCTCCATGCTACTTTGATTTAATATTGCCAATCCATACTACATAGGGAATCTTCTATCATGCCTAGTATAATGAAGAACTCTCTTGGATCTCCTTTAGGTCCAATCGACCAAACTTTATCAGGTTAGGTAGTATGGAAATTCTATGTGACTTTCATCAAAGTTAATTCTATTGTAGTATCATTGACCTTCTTTAGGTCATGTATAATTAATAATGACTTAGATAGGCATCTATCTCTTCCATACTATATATGAGGATAATCATATCTACACTACGTATGGAGATTATCATTCACTCTAGACTGCATGGATGAATTTCCATAAACTCTAGAAAGTATTGGAAAAGCCTCATGAACCTTCATCAAGTTCATTCGACCGTAGTCTCCTGACCTTCATCAGGTCAGGTAGAATGAAAATTCTCTTGAACCTCTATCAGGTTCGGTCAACCAACCATTATCAGGTTAGGTAGTATGAAGATTCTTTTGGACCTTCATCAAGTGCATTAGACACGTCCATTCGACAGTAGTCTCGTAGAAGAATGAGTAGTGATGACTTTCATCAAGTTCATTCCATTGTAACATCATAGACTTCTTCAGGTCTATTATAGTTAGTGATGACTTCTTTGGACTTTCATCAAGTCTATTCGACAAACTCCATTCGACAGTAGTATCGTAGAAGTGTGAAGAGTGATGACCTTGACAGATATTCTTCAAGTTCATTCGACCGTGTCTCATGGACCTTTGTCATTTCCATTCGACAGTAGTATCATAGATTGGTAGAATAAAGATTCATTTAGTCCTTCCATCAAGTTCATTCGACCATAACTTCATGGACCTTCATCAAGTCTAGTAGAGTGGTGATTCTCATATACATGCATTAGTTTCATTCGACCGTGTCTCATGGACCTTCATCAGGTTCATTCGACCATGACCTTCTTGGACTTCCATCAAATCCATTCGACAGGGCCATTCGACAGTAGTCTCATAGGAGATTGAGGAGTGATGACTTTCATCAAGTTCATCATGGACCTTCTTCAGGTCAAGTATAGTGAGTGATGACCTATAACCTTCATCAAGTCCATTCGAAAAACTCCACTCGACAGTAGTATCGTAGAGGTGAGAAGAGTGATGACCTTGACAGATATTCTTCAGGTTCGTCCTACAGTAGTCTCATGACCTTCATCAGGTCATGTAATATGAAGATTCACATAGATATTCATTAGGTTCATTCGACTGTGCCTTATGGACTTTCTCAGGTCCATTTGATAGTTCATTCGACAGTAGTATCATAGATTGGTAGAATAAAGATTCATTTAGTCCTTCCATCAAGTTCATTCGACCATAACTTCATGGACCTTCATCAAGTCTAATAGAGTGGTGATTCTCATAGACATGCATTGTTTCATTCGACCGTGTCTCATAGACCTTCATCAGGTTCATTCGACCATGACCTTCTTGGACTTCCATCAAATCCATTCGACAGGGCCATTCGACAGTAGTCTCATAGGAGAGTGAGGAGTGATGACTTTCATCAATTTCATCATGGACCTTCTTCAGGTCAAGTATAGTGAGTGATGACCTATAACCTTCATCAAGTCCATTCGAAAAACTCCACTCGACAGTAGTATCGTAGAGGTGATAAGAGTGATGACCTTGACAGATATTCTTCAGGTTCGTCCTACGGTAGTCTCATGACCTTCATCAGGTCATGTAATATGAAGATTCACATAGATATTCATTAGGTTCATTCGACTGTGCCTTATGGACTTTCTCAGGTCCATTTGATAGTTCATTCGACAGTAGTATCATAGATTGGTAGAATAAAGATTCATTTAGTCCTTCCATCAAGTTCATTCGACCATAACTTCATGGACCTTCATCAAGTCTAGTAGAGTGGTGATTCTCATATACATGCATTTGTTTCATTCGACCGTGTCTCATGGACCTTCATCAGGTTCATTCGACCATGACCTTCTTGGACTTCCATCAAATCCATTCGACAGGGCCATTCGACAGTAGTCTCATAGGAGAGTGAGGAGTGATACTTTCATCAAGTTCATCATGGACCTTCTTCAGGTCAAGTATAGTGAGTGATGACCTATAACCTTCATCAAGTCCATTTGACAAACTCCACTCGACAGTAGTATCGTAGAGGTGAGAAGAGTGATGACCTTGACAGATATTCTTCAGGTTCGTCCTACAATAGTCTCATGACCTTCATCAGGTCATGTAATATGAAGATTCACATAGATATTCATTAGGTTCATTCGACTGTCCTTATGGACTTTCTCAGGTCCATTTGATAGTTCATTCGACAGTAGTATCATAGATTGGTAGAATAAAGATTCATTTAGTCCTTCCATCAAGTTCATTCGACCATAACTTCATGGACCTTCATCAAGTCTAATAGAGTGGTGATTCTCATAGACATGCATTAGTTTCATTCGACCGTGTCTCATGGACCTTCATCAGGTTCATTCGACCATGACCTTCTTGGACTTCCATCAAATCCATTCGACAGGGCCATTCGACAGTAGTCTCATAGGAGAGTGAGGAGTGATGACTTTCATCAATTTCATCATGGACCTTCTTCAGGTCAAGTATAGTGAATGATGACCTTTAACCTTCATCAAGTCCATTCAACAAACTCCACTCGACAGTAGTATCGTAGAGGTGAGAAGAGTGATGACCTTGACAGATATTCTTCAGGTTCGTCGTACAGTAGTCTCATGACCTTCATCAGGTCATGTAATATGAAGATTCACATAGATATTCGTTAGGTTCATTCGACTGTGCCTTATAGACTTTCTCAGGTCTATTTGATAGTTCATTCGACAGTAGTATCATAGATTGGTAGAATAAAGATTCATTTAGTCCTTCCATCAAGTTCATTCGACCATAACTTCATGGACCTTCATCAAGTCTAGTAGAGTGGTGATTCTCATAGACATGCATTAGTTTCATTCGACCGTGTCTCATAGACCTTCATCAGGTTCATTCGACCATGACCTTCTTGGACTTCCATCAAATCCATTCGACAGGGCCATTCGACAGTAGTCTCATAGGAGAGTGAGGAGTGATAACTTTAATCAAGTTCATCATGGACCTTCTTCAGGTCAAGTATAGTGAGTGATGACCTTTAACCTTCATCAAGTCCATTCGACAAACTCCACTCGACAGTAGTATCGTAGAGGTGAGAAGAGTGATGACCTTGACAGATATTCTTCAGGTTCGTCCTACAGTAGTCTCATGACCTTCATCAGGTCATGTAATATGAAGATTCACATAGATATTCATTAGGTTCATTCGACTGTGCCTTATGGACTTTCTCAGGTCCATTTGATAGTTTATTCGACAGTAGTATCATGGACCTTCATCAGAACTAGTAGTATGAGAAGGAAAGACTCTCATAGAACTTCTTCAAGCCTAATAGTGTAAAGATCCTCATTGACTCATATTAGATCATGTAGAATGAAGAATGAAGACCCCCATGGATCTTCATTATATATGGAATGTGTAGACTCCAATGTACCTACATTAGGTATAGTGGAGTGTGTAGACTTTCTTGGACCTTCATCGGGTAATGTAAGCTCTGATGTACTTTTTCAAGTGTTGTAGATTGAAATCTTCTTATACTTTCATCAGATCTAGTATCTGTAGACTCCCTTGTACCTTTATCAATATGTATGGTCGTCTTGATACATAAGACAATGAAACATCCTCCATATGGAACATGCCCCTTTAACTCAGGAAGAGTAAAATAGAAGACATGACCTTCATCTGGTCAGACGATATTGTAAATTCCCCTGGTTCTTTGGCCCGTAGTATGGGGATTATCCTGACCTTCATCTGGTTCAGTCGACCGGGGACATCCCCCATTGGCTCATGTAGAGTCAAGTTGAAGACCTGACCTTCATCTGGTCAGACGATATTGTAAATTCCCTTGGTCCTTTGACCCGTAGTATGGGGATTATCCTGACCTTCATCTGGTTCAGTCGACCGGGGACATCCCCCATTGGCTCATGTAGAGTCAAATAGAAGACATGACCTTCATCTGGTCAGACGATATTGCAAATTCCCCTGGTCATTTGGCCCGTAGTATGGGGATTATCCTGACCTTCATCTGGTTTAGTCGACCGGGGACATCCCCCATTGGCTCATGTAGAGTCAAGTTGAAGACCTGACCTTCATCTGGTCAGACGATATTGTAAATTCCTCTGGTCCTTTGACCCGTAGTATGGGGATTATCCTGACCTTCATCTGGTTCAGTCGACCGGGGACATCCCCCATTGGCTCATGTAGAGTCAAATAGAAGACATGACCTTCATCTGGTCAGACGATATTGTAAATTCCCCTGGTCCTTTGGCCCGTATAATGGGGATTATCCTGACCTTCATCTGGTTCAGTCGACTGTAGACATCCCTCATGGCTCATAAAGAGTCAATTGATTATTCTGATCTTCATCTGGATTAGTCGACTGGGGACATCCCCCATGGCTCATAAAGAGTCAATTGATTATTCTGATCTTCATCTGGATCAGTCGACTGGGGACATCCCCCATGGCTCATAAAGAGTCAATTGATTATTCTGATCTTCATCTGGATCAGTCGACTGGGGACATCCCCCATGGCTCATAAAGAGTCAATTGATTATTCTAATCTTCATCTGGATCAGTCGACTGTGGACATCCCACATGGCTCATAAAGAGTCAATTGATTATCATGATCTTTATCTGGATCAGTCGACTGGGATATCCCTCGTGTCTCATGACGAGTCAAGTTCGGCACATGACCTTCATCTGGTCTAGAAAAATTTGAAGACTCTCCTGGTCCTTGACCAGTAATATGGAAATTGTCCTGGCCTTTATCTGGTTCAGTCGACCGAGGATATCCTCTGGCTCATGCCAAGCCAAGTGCCAAGCCAAGTTGAAGACTTAGACTACTCTTAGTCCAAAAGACATTGAATTCTCTCTATTGTATGTAACATGAACTATGCATTCTCAACTGGCACTCTTACATCTTGTTTTGTTCGACACGTATAAAATACTCTCTAAATCAAGAACTTCTTGACTTAGAGAGTATGGGACAAACTGTATGGGCCAAATTTGGTCCAAGGGTAAAATCGTCTTTACAGTTCAAAACCCTACAGTAAGTAATGCCCAAGAGTGTAAAATCAAACCCATAAAACCTAGCATTATTGAATTATAATCACGCCACATGCTTACGGATAACTCATCAACCACTCTTCCCTCATTTTGTCTAGCATAAAGCATAAATTCACATGCTAAGATTCTTCATTATCGAAAGATAGTATTGAACATGTTGTGGGTCCTATCATCAGAGACTTTAGCACATTGTAGATCCCACCATCACGTGTACAACTTATATTCCAACTGTAAAGTGACTTCCTTCAATCAATAAAAGGGGAGAGCTTCTCAACTCTGTGGGAGGCTTCACTTCTTTCTTACAATCCTTTGCTTTCTGACATTAGCACTCTAGAGCTCTCCATCCCCTTATACACTTACCACCGCCCTCACGGCCACCCAAAGAGTTTAAGGTAACATCAAACCTTATTTTCACATTTTACTCATTTACTACTCATTTCATACTAGGACTTGGGCGTCGGAGTGCCCCCGGCACCCACCACACCGGTGGGTAGTCTGCTCCCGCTCACTCTATCTTTGTCTTGCAGGATCGCTAATGCCCCCAACCTACAAATTCTGATTGTGGACCTCGGCCGAATTCCAGCGTCCACAATTTGGCGCCCACCGTGGGGCCTTAACGATTCATAGCAGACAAAAATCTCTCAGTCTACGGTTCTTGAAACACAGCCAACCATGGCTTCTAACAGTGAGCAAACACCAGATCCTGTGACCACGCAGCTGGCCATACTCCAAGAACGATTATGTACCTTATTAAAGGAAAATCGAGTCATGCAAAGCCCCAGTCCTAATCTCCAAAAGTGATTGGAGCATAATTCTTCGACCTCCCAAACACGCGAGGCTACGAGTCACCTCAACAATCTTATCATCTAATCCAACCTTTTAGGAGTATTCAACAATATAGCAGTTGAAAATCCACCATCAATCGAACATCCACTTAAACGCCAGAATAGCCACCATATTACTCCAACCGGCAATCATGCAAAAAGAAATTTGATTCCCCAGGCATGAAGCTGCATGATGGATCCAATGACCCAAACTACATGAAAAGATTATCAAAAGCTCTCTATGGCGTGAAAGAATGACCATATCCTTCATACGACATGGATGAATTGCTATCAACTCTAGAGTACATTGAAGAATTATCATCTTCTCCAGATGATAGGGATGAATCTTAATCTTCTCCATACGGCATGAAATGAGTGTCACCTGCTTCAGAAGACTTTAAGAGGATTGTCATCTCCTCCTGAAAAAATTTCATCTCCTTCAGTCTACATGAGAAGTTTTTTCTCCTCCATACTACGTAAAAGGTTTGTCATCTTACCCAGTCGACATGGAATGTTATTCATCTATTCTCAATATGAAATGTATGGATTCCATTAACCCCAGACTACATAGGAAATCATTCATTGTGACTAGTAGAATGATAATTCTCACGAACCTTCATAAGGTATTGTTGAGTGAAGACCCTCTTGGGCCTTCATCAGGTCCAGTCGACCGTAGATCCCAATCGATCTTCATCTGGTCAAATTGACCGTAGCCTCATGGAACATATCGGGTCTTTTATAGTGAGGAGTAAAGACCCTCTTGGAACTTTATCAGGTCCACTCGTCCATAACCTCTTAGTCTCTCATCATGACCAATCTATTGTGGCTCCAAACTTCCACTTTATCATTTCGACTAATGAATCTATACGACTTGAAATATATCCTCTCGTGGGCCATAGTAGCCCACTGGAGCCAATTGTGGTCTCTTACGCGAGAAAGTAGCTAGATGCAACCAATGTTTGCATGCGCAAATTTCAGTCTACACTCAAAGCACTCGGCCACTTGTCCATAGCCATACGCAGACTCCTAGAGAGATAACTTACAATGAGAAGAAGCAAATTGCAAACCCATAATTCCCTACTATCTCATTGGGCTTTCCACTCCAACTTTCACACCAATTTTTGGTATTTGCATAACAAGTTTCAAGTTTATGAGCCATGTTAATAATGGCAAGCCAAGCGCACACACCTTCAAGTGTTGAATTCCAGTCGCAATGTCTTATGAATCATCCAACTAAAGGACGAGATAATATTAGTAGTTGTAAAGCACATCCCCATATGACAAGACCTCTTTCTTTGATCCTCTCCTCAAAGCCATCCTCTATAACCCACTTATGTAACTCAAGTGAAAGCTCACTGCCCATTTGACTAAACTACATATAAAAAGCAAGAGCCCACTCTCCATACGGCAGCAACCCACACGCAATGCAGATGTATGAAGCCAGCCCAGATGCGCAAGCCACGCTCAGTCCATCCAAACGAGCGAGATGGTCAAGCGCTGATGGCCCATTCGCCAAAAAGACAAAATAATAGCATGAGTTACGTGAAGTTGGCCCACTTGTTAAAAATCTAGTCATTATCCTCAAACTTGACTTATACATGGGACACCTAGCACAAAGCTTCTAAAGTCGTGTTGTTCCAAAAGAAAAGAAAAAAAATCCATTATCCATTTTTACTTCCAGCAACCATATTAATTCAAGGAGACAACATGACACTAAATTTTCTTTAAATAATCCCACTTTCAACAAGCCCAATAAGCCCATTAGAATGGTAGAGTGGCCATTCACAACAACTTCTCCTTCCCGCTTCTAGACTTACCACGTGAAAGTTGCACGTGACAATTTTCAATACTGACGTGAATCCCACATCGCTCATTGCGAGAAAGATCAAAAGCAAAGAAAGAATTTGCTTCCCACATTGCTGATTGACATGGAATCTCTCCCTAATTACTTTCCAGACTTCTACTTACCACGTGGAAGTCACATGTGACAAACAAAATTGTACCAATGGGAAACTTCAGCATAAGATCAAATCTGAGATTTTTCCAAGAACTGGATGAAGATAGAGGAACATGATGAAGATCAATATGGTCAAAACCAAAATCAAATCCCATAATTTGTAGACGATTTGCAGTAAAATCTAGGATATTAATCTACTCGTATATAATATGATCCAGCCGAGTTTAGAGCAACACAAAAAGTCCAGATAGAGTTTAGTTCATATGAATGTGCCACTCTACAGAACATAAATGAAGACTTGGCATTAGAGGAAGGTGCCACTCGACACAGCACGGGCTTGAGGGAAAGATTCCATTTTATACGACAAATCCAATGATAATTGAATATGCACATATGGAAAGTCCACTCGACATAATGGGATGATTGCCGAATAGAGTTCTTACTTTATTCCAAACAATTTTAATTTCAAAAGCACAAGACATTATTGTATCAAGCGACAGACTGAAAGACATTAATATATTACTTACTCCCATTCGACATGTAACACAAATTGCCCAATACCAAACATCTCCAGCCTTTCCACTTCATAAGTGTAGAAACGGCCCATTAGCTATCATACATCAGCCTAAAGTGGAAAGCCATTCACGCTTGAAGCCATAAATGTGCAGACTAGCCCACTCACGTCCATCAACCTATGACCAAATGCAAGTCTACAATGGCAACATGCCGAAACCTTCAACCCAACATTCAAAAAATCGAAATCCAAAGTGGGCCGAAAGCTTGTCCCACAAGCTGAAATAGGCCAGCCTAAAGTATCAAAACAAACCCCAAAAAAGAACTCAAAAGCACAATAATCACATGAAGACAATAAGCTCAAACGGAAGCTGCTGCACGCTACATTATTCTTCATTGACTAATCACGTCATACATACAAGCATCTTCACGTGTAGCATGGAGTACTTTGGCTTGGCTTTTTTGACTCTACATACGAGCATCTTCACTTGTAGCATGGAATGATTATATGAAAGGTCTCATTTTTCACTCGACACAAGTAGTACGTGTAGCTTTAGGAAGAAAAGAAGGGGCAGGCTTAAACAAAAGTCAAAATAATAATATGTTTTCTTGGTGTATGTGGAGCATGAACACAAAGCCAAGCAACAAAACTATTCTCCATACGACAAGGTGGATGGCTATCAACTTCAGGCTACATGGAAAACTCTCATCTCTCATAGACTACTTGGAATGATTATCAACTCCTCCAGACTAAGTCAAAGGTTAGTCATCATCTCCATGCTACTTTGATTTAATATTGTCAATCCATACTACATAGGCATCTATCTCTTCCATACTATATATGAGGATAATCATATCCACACTACGTATGGAGATTATCATTCACTCTAGACTGCATGGATGAATTTCCATAAACTCTAGAAAGTATTGGAAAAGCCTCATGAACCTTCATCAAGTTCATTCGACCGTAGTCTCCTGACCTTCATCAGGTCAGGTAGAATGAAAATTCTCTTGAACCTCTATCAGGTTCGGTCAACCAACCATTATCAGGTTAGGTAGTATGAAGATTCTTTTGGACCTTCATCAAGTGCATTAGACACGTCCATTCGACAGTAGTCTCGTAGAAGAATGAGTAGTGATGACTTTCATCAAGTTCATTCCATTGTAACATCATAGACTTTCTTCAGGTCTATTATAGTTAGTGATGACTTCTTTGGACTTTCATCAAGTCAATTCGACAAACTCCATTCGACAGTAGTATCGTAGAAGTGTGAAGAGTGATGACCTTGACAGATATTCTTCAAGTTCATTCGACCGTGTCTCATGGACCTTTGTCATTTCCATTCGACAGTAGTATCATAGATTGGTAGAATAAAGATTCATTTAGTCCTTCCATCAAGTTCATTCGACCATAACTTCATGGACCTTCATCAAGTCTAGTAGAGTGGTGATTCTCATAGACATGCATTAGTTTCATTCGACCGTGTCTCATGGACCTTCATCAGGTTCATTCGACCATGACCTTCTTGGACTTCCATCAAATCCATTCGACAGGGCCATTCGACAGTAGTCTCATATGAGAGTGAGGAGTGATGACTTTCATCAAGTTCATCATGGACCTTCTTCAGGTCAAGTATAGTGAGTGATGACCTTTAACCTTCATCAAGTCCATTCGACAAACTCCACTCGACAGTAGTATCGTAGAGGTGAGAAGAGTGATGACCTTGACAGATATTCTTCAGGTTCATCCTACAGTAGTCTCACGACCTTCATCAGGTCATGTAATATGAAGATTCACATAGATATTCATTAGGTTCATTCGACTGTGCCTTATGGACTTTCTCAGGTCCATTTGATAGTTCATTCGACAGTAGTATCATGGACCTTCATCAGAACTAGTAGTATGAGAAGGAAAGACTCTCATAGAACTTCTTCAAGCCTAGTAGTGTAAAGATCCTCATTGACTCATATTAGATCATGTAGAATGAAGAATGAAGACCCTCATGGATCTTCATCATATATGGAATGTGTAGACTCCCATGTACCTACATTAGGTATAGTGGAGTGTGTAGACTTTCTTGGACCTTCATCGGGTAATGTAAGCTCTGATGTACTTTTTCAAGTGTTGTAGAATGAAATCTTCTTAGACTTTCATCAGATCTAGTATCTGTAGACTCCCTTGTACCTTTATCAATATGTATGGTCGTCTTGATATATAAGACAATGAAACATCCTCCATATGGAACATGCCCCTTTAACTCAGGAAGAGTCAAATAGAAGACATGACTTTCATCTGGTCAGACGATATTGTAAATTCCCCTGGTCCTTTGGCCCGTAGTATGGGGATTATCCTGACCTTCATCTGGTTCAGTCGACCGGGGACATCCCCCATTGGCTCATGTAGAGTCAAGTTGAAGACCTGACCTTCATCTGGTCCTCTACCTTTGTCTTGCAGGATCGCTAATGCCCCCAACCTACAAATTCTGATTGTGGACCTCGGCCGAATTCCAGCGTCCACACACATAACTTCTCCTAATTAAAAACAAACATTCTTAAAACTTCTCAAATTGCCCCCCTAAAATTCCAACACACTCTAATATTAAAATTAAATGCATACTGAGATTGGAGTGTTACAGTAATATTTTACTATTATAACTTTATAAACTTTACATTTTATTAAAAAAAAAACTTTATATTTTACTATTATACCTTAACCAAAAAAATTATATTTTACTAGTGCATCTTTACAAAAAAAAAAATTACATTTTACTATTGTGCTTAACCATAACGTCTTTTTGAAAATTCATGCATCATATTGCATTGCGCATGGGCTTATCAAGTGAGATCAATGGTCCTCCACTTTGAGGGGTGAAAATGCTTGAAAGCTACCTTTGCTACAATGATTTGCCGCGCCCCTTAATCTGTTCTTATATACGAGAAGTCATATATTCATATGTTCATATATGTGTCATGTTGTTTACTGCATTTTGGAGGTCACTGCTGTAACCCGTTCGAACGCGTTCCGAAACGCCGCACGAACGCATGTTTTCTGTCTGGTCCCGTTCGAACGCGTTATCAAACGCTATACGGACGCGAACCTTCTGTTTACCGTTCGAACGCGTTTACGAACGCTACAAGAACGCGAATACACTGAATTGAGTCATTTTCATCACATGTGCGTCTGTGTCTGTATCTATCTTCTTTTGCACCACGTTATAGCATGCTCACTTTAACGCCTAATTGCATCCCTAAGCGTCTTTTTACATTATGTACTTAGTTGACTCCTTTATTTGTGCATGGACATGTAATGGCTATTTGTTTATGATATGTCTATGAAATCACATGTTCACCATCATTTGATTCGCCTTTATGTGTGCTTGTGTGGTTAGTATGTGCTTGCGTTTCCATGAATACAACATGCCAATGAAATTGTCTGTTTGTTGATTTAATGTACTTCTAAGCATGCAATCTTATATGTGAAATACATGTATATTTAGGCGCATATTTTATTTTATAAATGTGAATTAGAAGCATGATACCCTTAGAATAAGTGTTACTTCAGCTTGTTTAAATTATTATAAATCCTTTCATTACAAGTGACATAAGTAAGGGACCATTCCGAACCCAACGGTTTGAGGTCTTCCCTGCGAGGGGTGAGTGCGGCCTTAAATCTTTGTCCCGGTTCACACCGGGTGGCGACTCCATGTTATGTAATCCTTCCCAACTAGGCCGCGAGCCTAGGAACGGCGTCGCCCAGGTCCTGTGTCCTACAACCGTGCCGTAAGCACGGGCAAAAACTAGTATATATATATACACACATATATACACACATACAATAATCCAAATAACACTTAAATCCCTCAACAGATAACTTCTCCAAATTAAAAACAAACATTCTTAAGACTTCTCAAATTGCCCCCCTAAAATTCCAACACACTCTAATATTAAAATTAAATGCATACTAATTAAGATTGGAGTGTTACAGTAATATTTTACTATTATAACTTTATAAACTTTACATTTTATAAAAAAAAA
>SKCR01028372.1:0-124710 GCA_019454045.1 Zanthoxylum bungeanum
ATATGGATATAAATATGAATAAAGTCAAATTATGGTAAATTTTTGGACTAATTAAGGAGAATCTAAACATATTAGGACTAATTAAGTGCTTGTCCTAAATTGGAATAGCTCATGGTGACCATGATTTTTTAATAATTTTTTATTTTTTTATTATTCTTACATACATGTATTAATAATAACGAACGGTTAAAATTCAATTATATATAAATTCTTATTTAATAACTACAAATCATAATTTATTTAAAAAAAATCTGAAACAGAAAAATCAACACAACACTAAATCTGAAATCAAATTTATAATGGTTTCTGCTACCATACAAACCTATACATGGGAAAAAAGCCTGGGCCCGGCCTGGCCCGACCGGGCTTTGGCCCTGCTCGGGGTGAAAAAAGCCCGGATTGGGCTCAATCCAAAAAACTCGGGCCCGGCCTGGCCCGGACTTAAAATAAATAATTAAATATTTTTAATTATAAAATATATATATTTTTATAATAAATTTTTTATTTTTATAATAAAAAAAATCAGGCCCAGGCCAAACCTGGCCCGAGCACGAGCCCGACCGGACCAGCTCGGGCCGGACTTTTCCCTAACCCGGGCCAAATTATGATAAGCCCGACCCGAGCCCGAGCCCGTTACCATCCCTATACAAACCCAATAAAATGAGATTTTACAATTGGTCAAAATGATAAAATAGGATAGTCCCCTTGAAGTCGTAGGGGTGTGTGTGTATATATTATTCAATGATAAGCACAAAAAAGCTAATTAAACCTCCCCCATTTTCATTTCTCCTGCAAACTAAACCCCTACCTTTCCTTCATTATTCATGGCGAAAACCCTTATCATGCTCAGCTCTCTCCTCCTCCTCCTCGTCGCCGCCTTCGCTGCCGCGAAACCAAACCAATTCTCCAAAAACCTCTCCCCATCGCACCTAGGCCTCAAAAAGGAGAAACTAACCCACCTTCACTTCTACTTCCACGACATAATTTCCGGCAAAAAACCAACCGCCGTCCCAGTAGCTCAGGCCGCCACGAGCAACACCTCAAAAACATTTTTCGGTAAAGTGTTTGTTATGGACGATCCATTAACCGTCGGGCCGGAGCTCAGCTCCGAACGCGTGGGAGGCGCTCAAGGGATTTATGCCTCGGCTTCACAAGATGATGTTGGTTTGTTAATGGTACTGAACTTCGTTTTCACTCATGCCAAGTTCAATGGCAGCACCCTTAGCGTTTTGGGACACAATGCAATTTTTTCAGAGGTGAGGGAAATGCCGATCGTCGGCGGCAGCGGCGTTTTCCGATTTGCTCGTGGGTATGCTCAGGCTAGGACTCTTGTCTTTGATCTTAAATCTTTGAATGCCGTTGTTGAGTATAATGTCTATGTTTTTCATTATTAATAATTAGAGATTAAACAAAAATTAATCGATGATAAAATTATCATAAAATTAAAATCATTGTGATCTTTTTAATTTACCATAAAACAATGATAATTTTATATTCGGTAAATAGTTTCTTAATCATTTGTATACTTTGTCTTGTCTTTATTTCATGTATAAAATATTTAAACTGAATAAATTTGTGTCTCTCAATTTTCATCTACATCGCTATAGTCATTTTCATTTGACGAGAGCATGAAGTCAATAAATAACTAACATCCATAAAATATACGATTTTGATTAGTTAAGATGACCTTACATAATCGACCAATTAAATTATTAACCTTATTTGTTAGATGAGCATGAGGGATGTAGGAGCGGTTCTGTATTATTTTTAAATTTTAAGAGGCTGTAATTGAATTATTAAAAAAAATTAAAAAAATTTAAATATTATATTATATATACAAAAAAAAATTAAATAAAATTTTAAAATCCTAATTATCCGTTTGTATCTCAGCTCGAGAGGGAGGTAACTTTGGTTTTGATCTTATTCAAAAATATACAAAATAGTGAAAGCATTTTTGTAATCCACTTTTCAATAGTGGAATCCAACGAGGTAATGGGATTATGGAGGAAATTTTGTATAAGACGTTCTCTATAGGATCTAAGGGTGGCAATGGGTCGGGTGGAGTCCGGGTTTTGATAAACCTGATTTGAGTACGGTAATTTTTTGTTGGCTCGGGTTTGGGAAAAGCCCGGCCCGAGCGTCTGTTGGTCCGAGCCAGGCTTTATCCGGTCCAATTTTTTATTAATAAAAAATTTAAATATTTTTATTTTATTATGTAAATATTTATATATATAATATTATATAAATATAAATATATAAAATATTTTTCAACGCGGACCGGCCCGGGCTTATTGTGTTATGCCGGCCCGAGATTTTTTACCCCAGGCCGGACCGGGATAAGGTTTTTTTACCACCCTTAATAGGATCGTTTAATTAATAAATGACACGTGTTTTAATTATTTTAGCAATGAATAATCAAAACAGAGATAAAAATAATTACTAACACATGTTATTCACTGATTTTACATACCGTCCCTACATTACTTTTTCTTGGGATTATGAAAAACAAATTTAGAAATTCAATAAACATTTGCTTTCCAAAAAGTTGGCAAAAATTGTGAATTTAAGACCAACTGGCCGTCTCCACTTACCAACTCGTCTTTCAACAGTAATGATTTCTTTGGAGCGTAAAATATAGGAAAAATAACACCTAATTATTTTCTATATTATAATAACGATGTTTTAGTCGATGTAATTTTAAAAATATAAATTTTAGTATTTATCTTTAAATATTTTCTAGTAATTTTGAGTCAATTTCATTTAATTAATATTAAATAATTTTAATATCTTAAAAACTATCTAAAAATATTAAAAATTTGTTTTAAAATTAGATAAAAGTTACTTAATTAAAAAAAAATATTTAACAATTTATATTTCTAAAATTACAAATATTAAAATATTTTTATGATAATCTGCAATATACTTGGTATAATTTTAAGGAATTTCAACCAAATATGAGTATTAGAATTCGAAGATATCCCACTTCGCTTATACTCCATATTAGCTAAGGAATAATCATTTTTCCTGTGCTTTTTATAATCTTTATAATCAGCATTGATATATAAATAGAACATTCACAGGATGGTGATATGATTTAGTCATAATAAAATACATGCATTATGTTTTTAAAAGTTAATTTTCACACATAGTACATTTATTTTGTCACCATCCTAATAATATTATGTTTGTTTATCAATTTTCTTTTATAATACTTATTAATTTTTCATGTTAAAAGTTATTATAACATCCTGGGTCCAAAACTGACACCAAAGACTAATCATTTCCAACATATAATCTCATTTTCAAACACACTAAGACTCTGTACATGATGGACCCAACCTGCCCTAGTGATTGTAGAGTGTATTTTCTCACCTCGGATTAAGTCTTCAGGGATAGCGAAAGAGTTCACCAGAAATTAATCCTGCAAAACTGAAAAGTGAAGGAGGGTGAGTCTAAAAAGATCGAGTGAATGGATATTATAAAACAGTAATACATATGTATCAAAACTGTTGAACATGAAAACGACATAAAACACAATCATCATCATGAAAACTCTCATGAAGACTTTAATCTCTGGTAATCAAATTCAATTTCAAAATCCACTACATCTAAAATCTTTTATCATACTGAATCATCGTAAATATGGTTCTCCGGAAAACACCTTATCATAAAATGTTTCTTTCTAGAAAATATTTTATAATTAGATATTTCTCTGAAATTCATATTATCTTAAAAACTCTCTTGGAAAACGTCTCATCTGAAACCTTTTGTAACACAGCTTATCTGAAAACCTTTATCTATATGAAAAATCTAGTAAATATGGACGTTACGTATCACCGTCCTGTAGCTACTTTGGTAAAAAAAAAAAAAAAAAAAAAAAAAAAAAAAAAAAAGGTACCTAGGCGCATTACGTATATTTCTCTGTAGATCTCGGTATTTTGGGACTTTATATATCGTCGTCCCCTAACATACCATAATATTAGGAACGCGGAGACGTTACGTATCGCTGTCCCCTAGTCCCAAATCTGTACTCTGAACTGGGGTGTCCAAGAGTATTACGTATCGTCGTCCCCCTAATCCAGAATCTGTATCACCATGTGCACATGGTCATCTAAAACTGTCAATTCCATATATATAAATATATACAATGATTGGGATTCAGACATCTCCCTCGACATCAACATACATACCGGGATTTGGCTATCGCCCGCATATGCTTGCATATCTGCATCTTAGCAAAACTCTATAGTAAAACTGTGTCTCAAAACGTCCAAATTATTTTAATTCGTCAAAATCATATTAAATCATTAAAACTATCTCAAATGTCAAACTCATCTCAAATCATTGTAAAATGTCTCAAAACATCAAAATTATCTCAAACCGACGAAATCGTATCAAAATCCTCAAAATCATCTCAAACCATTAAAATCATCTCAAAATCATCTTAATCATCTCAAAATGTCAAAATCATTTAAAAAATCAAAAGTCAAATTTGCAAATGTCTCGCACCAAACATATTTCAAGTATTATTAATATATTCGTAATATCGTAAATGAAACAATGTTCAAAATATTTCAAATATAACTTCAGAAATCAATCAGAAATGTTGCACAACGAGTCTACAATTAATCACATTTCGTTAAAACTTGTAACGTTAAGAGTTTAAAAGATCTTACAAACAAATAAATATGTCATGCAAGAGTGATGAATCCCAACAGGAAATTTGAAGTTTTAGGATTCTTACGAATTTAATAGAGTTCAAATTGAAATTTCATAAGTCGGAGGATCGCAAAATCAATTTTGTTTATTCAGGATTGTTGTGATTAAACACACAATAATAGAGGTGATTGGAGAGAAAACTCTTCTTTTATATTACTCACAAAAGATTACAAAGCTTACAAATCAAAGCTTTACAAAAAAACTCTCACACCACTTTACTCTCTATTCTCACTCACTTTCGGATTTCTATGGGATTACTGGGATGATGAAACTAATGATCTTTGGCTCCTTTTATAATGCTCAAACCGCGTGCTACAGTAACACGCGGTTTGCAAGCTGTCAGCAAGTTGCAATCAACCTTTCGGCGCTCCTTTGGCTCATTCTGCATGTTGCTTGCAGTTTGATATTTGCTGGCTTCCTCAATGACTTGCTGGCTTCCTCAATGACTTGCTGTCTTCAACAAATCTCCCCCTCGGTGAAGATTTCCCCAAAATCTGAGCCGACCATCAATCATCCAAACCGGATCCTCCCCTGGCTGCATCTGTATGACTGCCTACGTACCCTGAGTTGGGATCAAGCCAATCGTAGTTCTCTGAATCTCCCCACTCTGACTATGTGGAGAGTTTTGTCATCCCGGCTATGGCACGACAAATTTCAAGCTTCTCCTTCGGTAAGACCTTCGTGAACATATCGGCACCGTTGTCGTCGGTGTGAATTTTCCTGAGTTCTAACAGCCTTGAGCTCAGGACGTCCCGTATCCAGTGATACCTCACATCGATATGTTTTGACCTCGAATGAAATGTAGAATTTTTACCGAGATAGATATCACTCTGACTATCACAGTACAAAATGTACTTCTCCTGCTTGAAACCCAATTCTTGGACGAATGTCTTCATCCACAGCAATTCCTTGCAAGCCTCTGTCACTGCAATGAATTCTGCCTCTGTTGTAGAAAGTGCAACACACCTCTGCAACCTCGACTGCCATGCCACAGCTCCTCCTGAGAGAGTAATCAGATACCCCGAAGTAGACTTCGGGTATCCACATCTTCTGCCATATCTGAATCGGTGTAGCCTATCAACACTGGCTTGTCGTTGCTTCCAAAACATAATCTCATCTTGGATGTGCCTCGTAGATACCGCATATCCATATACATTCCATTGATAGCCATCCAGTGACAAAAATCATTTGAATCATTCCCCATCCTGGGTTTGACATAAACCGGCTGACCAATCCAACTGCGTGTGCTAAGTCTAGCCTCGTGCACACCATGGCATACATAAGACTTCCACTGCTGAGGTGTAGGAACCTGTTTCATTTCTTCCTTCTCTGTCTCAGTAGAGGGACTCTGCTGTGTACTCAATCTAAAATGGGTAGCAAGAGGAGTGCTAACTGTTTTAGCCTTGTCCATATGGAATCTCTGAAGTACCTTCTCGATGTACTCCTCCTGTGACAAGTATAACTTCCTGGCTTTCCGATCACGACCGATCCTGATGCCAAGAATCTGTTTAGCTGGCCCCAAGTCTTTCATCTCAAAAGACTTACTCAGTTGCTGCTTCAAGTTATCAATCCTCGATTGATTCCTGCCAACTATCAACATATCATCTACGTATAGCAGTAAGATGATAAAGTCATCGTCAGAAAATTTCTGAACGAAAACACAATGGTCTGAAGTGGTCTTCTTGTATCCCTGCTCCCCCATAACTGACTCAAACTTCACGTACCACTGTCTCGGTGCCTATTTCAAACCGTAGAGGCTTTTCCTGAGTCTGCACACATAGACCTCTTTCCCGCTGACTCTGAAGCCTTCTGGTTGCTCCATGTAAATTTCTTCTTCCAGATCCCCGTGAAGAAATGCGGTCTTGACGTCCATCTGCTCAACTTCCAGGTCGAGGCTTGCTGCTAAGCTGAGTACCACTCTGATGGATGACATCTTCACAACTGGAGAGAAGATTTCATCAAAGTCAATGCCTTTCCTCTGATTGAATCCCTTGACAACTAATCTGGCTTTGTACCGGGGTTGTGAAGTATGCTCCTGTTGCTTCACCCTGTACACCCATTTGTTCTTCAAAGCCCTTTTGCCTCTTGGCAATTTCACCAACTCAAAAGTGTGATTGTCATGCAAAGATTTCATCTCATCTTCCATTGCTTCCTCCCACTTTTCTCTGTCTTCTGTTTCCACAGCCTCCTTGTAGCTCTCGGGCTCTCCCCCGTCAGGAAGCAGCACATACTCATATGCAGAGTATTTGGTTGAAGGTCGCTTCTCTCTGTCTGACCTTCTCTGTGGAACTGTTGGTGTAGCTTCTGGTACTGGTGGTTGATCATGATCATCATCTCTGGGAGCTTCATCACCTGTACCCTCATGTCTGGGAACCTCATTTTCAACTCGTACTGGCACCGGTGTATGAGGTTCTGGATTCACATACCTGTATTGTTGGGGCATTGTCTTCATCTCCTTTCGGATATCTTCTATGGTCTGGTCTTCAACAAAGACAACATCTCGGCTTTTGACGATCTTCTTCTCCACAGGATCATACAGTTTGTAGCCGAAATCATCTTGACCATAGCCAATAAAGACACACTGTCGCGTCTTTGCATCAAGCTTGGATCTCTCGTCCTTTGGGATGTGTACAAATGCTTTGCACCCAAAGACATGCAAGTGTTCATAAGACACTTCTTTACCTGTCCAGGCTTGGTTAGGAACATTACCTTTCAGTGCGACCGCTGGGGACATGTTCAAAACATGTACTGCTGTGATGAGTGCCTCCCCCCAGAATGTCTTCGGCAGCTTGGCTTGTGACAGCAAGCTTCTGACCCTTTCGCACAAGGTTCTGTTCATCCTCTCAGCTAGGCCATTCAGCTGAGGTGTCTTCGGAGGTGTCGTTTGATGTCGGATTCCTTGCGTCTTGCAATACTGATCAAACAGACCTTTGTATTCTCCACCGTTTTCTGTTCTGATGCATTTGAGTTTCTTGCCGGTTTCTCTCTCCACCAGGGCGTGAAACTCCTTGAACACTCCAAGCACTTGGTCTTTTCTCTTCAAGGTGTATGCCCATGTCTTCCTTGAATGATCATCAATAATGTCACAAAATAAAGTGACCCACCAAGTGTTCGTGTCTGCATCGGACCACATACATCTGAATGTATGAGATCAAGTACCTCCGGTTTCCGTTGAGGCGGGGAGCTCTGGAAGGATACTCTGTTCTGCTTTCCAGCCATGCAGTGTTCACACTTCCGTAAGTGTGAGTTCTTCAGTTCCGGAAGAACATTCCGCCTGCGTAGTATCTCCATCCCTGTTTGGCTCTATGAGACCGAGCTTTTTGTGCCATAGCTCGGCTGCCTCATTACTGTTGACTGTATTTATGCTACTATTTGAAAGCTTAGCATGCATCAAATACATGGTTGAGTCTTTCTTACCTCGTGCCACGACCATTGACCCTTTAGTGAGCTTCCAGCATCCGTCACTAAAGGTGCTGCAAAACCTTCATCATCCAGCTTGCCTGTTGAGATCAGGTTTAACCGATATCTGGATGTGCTTGACTCCCTTCAACACTAGCCTTGTCCGTTCTCTGTTTCAAGGCAGATGTCTCCAATACCGACGGCTTTGGACTGTCCGTCATTCCCCATTCTTACAGCACCGTAGTCCCCTGGTGTGTAAGATGAAAAGAAGTCTCTGCGAGATGTGGCGTGTATGGATGCGCCACTATCTATCACCCAACTGGTCTCATGGCTGGCAAGATTCACAACATCTTCTTCATATATAATATGAAATTCTTTGGAGGTCTTTTCGGTGGTAGTAGCAACTCTTTCTTGATTAGAGTCACCATCTCTCCTGGACTGCTCGTTCTTCAACTTGTAGCAATCCCTCTTCATATGGCCTTTCTTTTTACAGTGATAACACTCAATATCTAGTTCTTGACTTACCTCGGTTCTTGTCTGATCTCCCTAGGCCTCGGCTTTTACTCCTCCCATTCTGGTGTTCTTTTCTGTCACTAGAGCTTCTGAGGTTGAGGCTGATGCTGACTCCTGCATTCTCGTCCTCTTTCTTCCTCGAAGATCCTGGTCTTGCCATCTCCATAGTGACTTTCCCATCTGCGGCTGAATTGATCACCGTAGATCTGAACGTTTCCCAAGATTCTGGTAACGTATTAAGGAGTATTAAGCCATTTACCTCATCTCCGAAGTCTATGCCCAATCCAGACAATTCCTTCATGGTTCCGAGGAAATCGTTGATATGGTCCGCCACAGCTGTACCTTCCTGGTATTTCAACCCCATCATCTTCTTAATGTAGTACAGCTTGTTGTTGCCAGTCTTTGCTCGGAAAAGCTCCTCCAGCTTTCTCCATAAGTCACGTGCATTTGTTTCTTCATTGACATGGTTCACGATACTGTCGTCGATCCACTGACGAATAAGACTGCATGTTTTCTGGTGAAGGTTAGCCCACTTCTCATCGGTCATTCCTTCTGGTTTCTGCTCCAGAAATACCGATCCATCATAGTCCTTCACATACAGAAGGTCTTTCATCCTTCCTCTCCATGTGAAATAGTTGGTACTCGTTAAAAGAACCATTTTTCCGTTGCCCCCATCCATCATAAAAATTCTAAGCAGAATTTCAAAAAACGGACCTCACCGTTGCGTTCGGAATGGTCGAAAATGGTGGAAATGACACTTTGTTTGTCAAAATCCGACACAGGGACCAAATTGCAAATTTCAGAAATTACAGGGGTCAAAGTGCAATTTCCAAAAGTTCAGGGGCCAAAGTGCAATTACGGAAAACTTCAGGGACTAATATGCAATTTTCAAAACGTTCAGGGACTAAATTGAAAATTTCTGAAAGTATAGGGGCTAAATTGTAATTTCCAGAAAGTTCAGGGACCTATCTGAAATTTACCAGACACCGCTGACGTGGCAACTGAGCTGACGTGGCGCTGACGTGGCTGCTGACTGGATGCCACGTGTCTGCTGACTGTATTGCTGACGTGTCCTGCTGACTGGGCTGCTGACTGTGCAGTGTCTGCTGACGTGGTGCTGACTGTGCGCTGACGTGGCGCTGACTCAGCGTCTTCAACCTTCGGCTGGCGCGTGGAGGCGCGTGTCTGTGAGTGGAGCGCGTGGCGTGCTCTCTGACCTGCGCGTGACGCTTCACCGGAGCTCCGTTCGATCGCCGAAAAATACCACCGTGCTCGTTTCGCCGTTAAAAGTCCGATGGTATGCTCAAAATCGATTTTCGACAACTTTCGTCGGAACCGACTTTCCAAACCGAAGCTCTGTTTCTGAGTTTCGGGATCCCTCCGAGTAACCTTAGCTCTGATACCACTTGTTGTGATTAAACACACAATAATAGAGGTGATTGGAGAAAAAACTCTTCTTTTATATTACTCACAAAAGAATTACAAAGCTTACAAATCAAAGCTTTACAAAAAAACTCTCACACCACTTTACTCTCTATTCTCACTCACTTTCGGATTTCTATGGGATTACTGGGATGATGAAACTAATGATCTTTGGCTCCTTTTATAATGCTCAAACCGCGTGCTACAGTAACACGCGGTTTGCAAGCTGTCAGCAAGTTGCAATCAACCTTTCGGCGCTCCTTTGGCTCATTCTGCATGTCGCTTGCAGTTTGATATTTGCTGGCTTCCTCAATGACTTGCTGTCTTCAACAAGGATAACACATTACTGCACAATCGCTAACTTTGGAATTTTGCTATAATTACTTGGTAATTGATTTTTAAGTTGAAGTTTGATAGAATTTTTCCTTATATGGCTAGCTTCTGTGGCTTTTTACGGATCTTAATTTTAATTCTCTAAACTCAAGTTATAAACAAAGTACAAAGAAATTCTTCTAACAGAACAACCATCTTACAAGATTTGGTGGAAATTTGTCCATCACTGGAAAAATCTAATTTTTATGTATATTTTTCCTTAGCGTGCCTAGTTTCAATGGCTCTTTATGGATCTTAATTTCGATTCCTATGACTCAAGTTATAAGTTAATCTTTACACACAACATAGGAAAAATAAAATTCTAACTTCACAACCGGGTAGTTGGATCTCGAAATTTGCTGAGAATTCAGCCTAATTTAGAAAATCTAATTTTCGACTATGTGATTTCTCATTGTTTCTAATTTCCATAAAATTTTATGGTTCAATAATAATCCGAGCTTTAGAACTCATTCTATATGCAAAAATACTACAATTTGTCCAGAATTCTACCAACTGAACATACATATTATACCCTTATTAATTCACTACTTTATAATCATCTATCCTTAGTCACCTTAACTATATATGCATAACCACACTTCAATTCCACATTTCTCATGCACAAAGCACAGCCATAAACAACCCTTGCCACTGTCAAAATTATCATTTCCTCTAAATATGTTTGTATTGCCCTTATTCATCAATACTTATCCATATGACACTCTCTATAAACAGGACATCAATTTTCAAAAATTATTGGGAATTCGTTTCTCTATGGAAAAATCTTATTTTTGGATTTATTATTCCTTATTATGTTTATTTTCCACAGAATTTTACTGTTTATTAAACCGAGATTTAGAACTCATTTTATAAATAAAACAGTACATCATGTGCAGAGTAAACTTTGGTTTAGATAAATTTTTGGATTCTAAAACTCCTATCATCAAACTCAACACTTTTTTTTTTTTTTACCATTGATGTGTTTCCTTTATCCAGTAATCGGAATGAATTATTAAAAAGTTATAAAAATACCTTTAGTTATAATTATATATTAATTATTATTAGTTTTTGATGTATTAAATTACTAAATGTTAAATTATTCTTTTATTAAAATATTAAATATTATTTTATTATTAATTATTGATTAATAGTTTTTATTTTTATTTATTATTTAAGTATTAATTAATTATTAATGTATTAAATTATTCTTTTATTAAATTATTATTTTATTAAAATGTTAAATATTATTTTATTATTAATTATTGATTAATAGTTTTTATTTTTTATTTATTATTTAAGTATTAATTAAGTATTACTTTATTAATCAATTATTAATGTATTAAATTACTAAATATTAATATATTTTTTTATTAAATTATTATTTTATTAAAATTGTAAATATTATTTTTTATTAATTATTGATAATTATTAATTATTAATACATTTTATTAATTATTTATAAATTAATATTAATTAATTATTTAAGGATAATATTATAATTTTCCATCAATAATGGGAATGATGGGAATGAGATTCTCATTCCCTATTCCCAAATTTGTGGGCCCCACTCTCATTCTCATTTCCATTTTTATTCAATTTTATGAAGTAAATAATATTATTGGAAATGATTCTCATTCCTCCATTCCCATTACCCTTAAGTAAACACAACATTTTAGGGCTATTCTTCATTTTTATAGAAATTTAAAGAATTTTTTTAGAATTCTAACACATGGCCAAATTTGATGGCTCTTTTGGGCTTGATTGTTATTTCCTTTGCTTGGCCCAATTTACCGTTAATTTGGTTTAATTCTAATTTGGCCCATTATATTTATTTGAAAATTTACTAATTTGCTATGTATTTTTCCTTTACTAATCTTCTTGCTAAATTTGTCTTGTAATTTATTAAGATGAAAAATTTATTACAAAATATTTTTGATCGTTACATTTAATATAAAAAAAAAAAATAGTTGTTTTATGTGAAATTACAATGGAATTGGTGGTGAAGTTAGAATTTTAATTATGAAAAATTTACAAAGTTATTAGGAGTAAATGGACCTATCTGATGCAAATGAAAAATCTAGGTCCTTATTTGATAAAATATGAAACACAAGGGATTCAAGTATTATTCACATCAGATGGGGATGTGTCAGAGCATTTGTGGGCTTATTTAGAATATTTGTAAATAAAGATCAAGAAGAGCCCAAGCCCATAAAAAATTATCTAAAACGAAACCCTAGAAACAAAACCTAACTATAAAAGGACCCCGCTCAGTCTCAGCTACCAAACACTCACCACCTTGATCTTCCTGTAGAGAGAGAAAAGAAACAAGTGACTGAAAATGCCGGCTGGTCACGGTGTGAGGTCCCGAACAAGGGATTTGTTCGCTCGCGGTTTCAGAAAGAAGGGGTACATCCCTCTGTCGACTTACTTGAAAACCTACAGAGTCGGCGACTACGTTGACGTCAAAGTTAACGGCGCCATTCACAAAGGTATGCCTCACAAGTTCTACCATGGCCGTACCGGCCGTGTGTGGAACATCACCAAGCGTGCCATCGGCGTCGAGGTTAACAAGCAGGTCTGTTTTTTTTTTTTAAAAAAAAAAATGTTTATTGAATTGTGTTTGGTTGTTGGAGAAAAAAAATGGTTCCTTTGGATCTGGAAATGGGTTAATTAGTTTCTGTAGATTAGGGTTTATTTTGATTTTGTGGATAATGTTTCTATTTCGGTCCTAGGGTTTGTTGATTTGATGTATTTGGTATTATTCACAGATATGATTTAATGTTTCTAGTTCTCTATTGGTTGATTTATATATTTAGTTTTAATATTTAATGTGTAAGGAATATTGGAGTAACTGTGCACTTTGTAATTGTTGATATGATAAGATCAATTATAATCTTTATGTATATCTGTTTTCAGTGCTAACTAGGTAGAATTTTTCCATGATATTTATTTTTTGACAGATTCTCAAGTGTTATTAGGTTTGGTAGGGTTGATTATTTGGAGATATTTGTCTCAAAACAACATTATGATGTCTTGCATATGAGTTTTTTTTTTTATGCTACTGGTCGTGTTTTAGTGGGAACTGTTGTGTTAAATAAGTATATCATGTTTCCCAATGAGACTTTCATTGTTTAAGGTATGTTGAAACCAATTCTTCAAAATGTTGTTAGTTTAAATGTTCATCTTATCATGGTGATGGCATTTTGGTGAAATGTTTCAGAAATGAATTGATTTACATATTCTGAATGGACAAAGTTTTGTTCTTTTGTGCCAATTATTTTAAGTCTACTTATACTCTTCTTTAACACCTGTTGGTAAATTTGTATTGCTGACCTACATAGTGACTAGGAATTGGTTGTGACTTGCATGAATTGATTGTGGTTTTCCGCATGATACACTTATTTTAATGTTGGTAACTGAACTATGCTGAATATGCATGTCTCCAGGTCGGTAACAGAATAATCAAGAAAAGGATTCATGTACGAGTGGAGCATGTGCAGCCTTCAAGGTGTGCTGAGGAGTTCAAGTTGAGGAAGAAGAAGAATGATGAGCTCAAGGCTGAAGCTAAGGCAAGAGGTGAAGTCATCAGTACAAAGAGGCAGCCAAAGGGACCTAAACCAGGGTTCATGGTGGAATGTGCAACATTGGAAACTGTCACTCCCATTCCTTATGATGTCGTCAACGATCTTAAGGGTGGTTACTAGGTTATATTTTTAGTTTTGTTCTTGCTTTTTGTTACTTGTCGCAAACTTTTGTGGTCATGGGTGTGGCCATTTTATTTGGATGTATTTCCATCCATATTAGTTTTGTTTTTGGAGATGAACTGCAGTAGCAGAGATGTTTATTTTTAATCTTGATTTTATATTAGAAACAAGAGATGTTTTTCAATGCTAAGTTGTTATCATGTGATGCCTAAATGTTTCCTCAGCTGAGAGATTACTGCTTCTAAAGGCTTAATCCCCTAAGATTAGATTATCTTCACGTCAAACTGTTTTTGGCATTCCCCACATCTGTTTTGAAAGTTTATAGAAGCAAGATTCCCTTGAGCCCTTATAAAATATTCAAGCTTATAAGCTTATTTGTGTAGAAACTTGATTTACGCAGCAATGAATTTTATTTATTTGAAAGATGATATGCATTCATAGATTACAAATTACACTTGATACCCAGCAACCGTTGCTATACCAGATAGAGCAAGTCTAAATAAATTGTGAGCCATTGAATTACAAATTCTAGGCCTAAATTGAACCACAACATTACCTAATTTAACATTTGCTTCTTGGATTTCCATAATAATCCAATGAATTTCTTTGGCACTATAGGATTTCCTTAACACCAAATTAATGAATAGCCTGAGCCTCTCCTTGCTCAACCTCTTGAAGCTCCTATGTTCTCTGCAATTCAACAGCTACAGCTTGTCCTGAATGATTTATGATAATCATGGCAAGCCCTTGCTGTTTCAAGTTTCGGCTGAAGGCAGCATCTACATTCACCTTGAACCACATTTGAGGAGAGGGATACCATCTATGCGGCAATGAATTGAAAATACTAGCTTAAGAATTTTATTCATTATTTATACGGGTAATTTTTTCATACATATCTATTATATATACTAAGTGAGTGAGGATAAGCAGCACACCAAGAACTGTTTGCTTAAGCTGCTTCACCTGTATTTCACTGTATCTTCACATACTTGTCACTTTATCATTCATGTGCTTCGTTTGCTAGCTGCTTCAATCCACTTGTCTTTTTTTTTTTCCAATTGCTTCTTCATTTGTTATGTTTATCTTGAGCTGAGAAGCTTCTGGCCCAATGGGCCCACTGTCATCTCTTCGGAATGATGCTCACTCCAGAATAGAAGTACACCGGATTGATTGACATCACTCCGGAATAGATGTACACCAGAGTTACTAACACCACACCGGAATAGAAGTACATCGGAGAGACTGACATCACTTGGGAGTGAAAGTACGTCATCGTAACTGACATCAGCTCGGAATTAAAGTACACCAGAGTGAGAGACATCATTTCGGGATCGAAATGACTGACATCACTCAGGAATGGATGTATATCGAAGTGATGATCACTCCGGAATGAAAGTATACTAGAGTGACTGACATATTTTCATAATGAAAGCACACCAGAGTGACTAACCTTACTCCAGAATGAAAGTAAACCGGAGTGACTGTCATCACTCTGCAAAGAAAGTAAACCGAAGTGAATGACATCACTCCTGGATGAAAGTACACCGAAGCTATGATCACTCCAAAATGAAAGTACACTGGAGTGACTGACATCACTCCGGAATGAAAGTACCTGAGTGATGATCACTCCGGAATAGAAGTGCACCAGAGTGATAATTACTTCAGAAGGGAAGTACATCGGAATTATGATCACTTGGAATACAAGTACATCGAAGTTATGATCCCTCCGGAATGAAAGAACATTGGAGTGATGATCTCTCCGGAATAGAATGACACCAGAGTGATGGTCACTCAGGAATAAAAATACACGAGAGTGATAATCACTTTGGAATGAATGTACACTAGAGTGTACTTTCATTCTGGAGTGAACGTGGACCGGATTGATGATCACTCTAGAATGGAAGTGCACCAAAGTGATTATCACTATGGAATGGAAAGACACCACAGTGATCTCCGGTGATCACTCCGGAATGAATGTTCAATGAAGTGATGATCACTCATGAATAAAAATACGCCGGAATGCACTTTCATTCCATAGTGAACGTGCAACTGAGAGATAATTACTCCAGAATGAAAAGTCTATCAGAGTGATTATAGACACTGCATTTTTGCATGAGCCCAATGATGAGCCTCGTATGAAGGCACTACCTGAAAAGTTGTGGAAGTCACGAGAAACGAATGCCGGAAGGAAAAACTCCAAAATTAGCACCTCATTAGATTCAGACTCACTAGCCAGCCTCAGATTCGCTCAGTCAGTTTCTGTTTCAAACCGTAGCCTTGGCCCAAAACCCCTGCAACCCATGAAAGCCCATACAATCCATGCCCACGCCAAACACCACACAAATCCCATGCAGAACACGCCCAAGGCCTATGAACATCCCATGCACGCCCAAACCTTCCCAAAAATAAGAAAACCCCATGCAATTCACATGTCAAAATTCTCTCATCAACACCTTCCAATTTAGTGAGATTTTGGGGATCCCATCCAATTTAACAAGATTTGGGATATTCTCAGCACCAAATATATGAGATTGTATCCCAAAATAATATATCTCCAAAATCAATGTGATTTATTTCCCTATTAAGAGATCCGCTCAAGACATTATAAATGAGGGACCAAATCATCACAAGATGGGGACTCTCTTTTCTTACCTTGGGCGTGAAACAAACACCAAGAAAATCCTAGGAAACTCTTTCTTCTTCTTCTCCTCCTTACCATCGAAAAAACATAAAAAAAACCCTAGCCAAGACCGAAAACAACCAAACCAACAAGAAACCGTGAAACAACAAAGCACAACCAAAGACAGCAACCAACCGAAACCAAACCAGCCAACAAACACCATCACCAAAAAATACAAAGAAATAAACAACCAACCAAAACTGTTAACCAAAGCCCCCAAAACCAGTAAATCACCGTGACCAGAAACCAAACAACCAAACCAGCCACAACCTGTTGGGATTCTCTAAGGTCTCGAGGATCGAATAAAGCATAGAAACAAACATGTGAATACACGAAGAAGTTGCGGAATACTTACAATGATCGGTTGAGCGATGCGACGAAGAACAAAACTTTTTATGCCCTTTGATGTCTCGGCAGTGGCAGTTTTTCTTCCTCCAAGAATTTCGATCATGGTGGTCCATAAAGCTCCAAGCTTTGATGATAATTCCATGGTCACGGGTGCGGTTCCCTATCACCTTCGTAAGACTCCTAAAGCGTGCTAGCACTTGTGAAATTTTGCAACAAAACTTCACTTATTGCTTCTCCTTGCTCACGGCAAAACCAGAAAAAGAGGAAGAATTTTGCCCCTTGGGCGAGAGAGAGAGGGAGAGGAAGAGAGAAATGTGTTAGTTGTTGGTTGTTGGAAAATTGTGTATCTAATACACAAATTAGAAATTCAAAATTCATTTTCCAAATTTTGCTTTCCAAAAGTCAAAAGGCATTAAAGCCTTGCCAACTACCACCATCAATCACAATGACAAGTTGTCATATCACTCAAAGTGACTAGACATCACATCAATTGATTGACTAGTGATTTGACGCTTGATGTGACTTGTGGGCCGCACTTTAAATTCGCAATGTGAGTGTGCCCGCAAACACTCCCGGGCTCGGGTTCGTTAATTCCAAATTAACGAATTTTCCGTTGCGACGTAATTAAATAATTATGCCTAGCGAAATTATTATTCACGTCGCTAATGAATTAATTCTAAATTAACTCGTTCGCCCTAATTAAAATCTAATTTTAATTCCGCGTCGAAATCCAATTTCGTATAATATATCGAATATATTATTTTATCGATTAATTCCAAATTAATCGTTCTCTCTCTTTAAATAATATTTTATCCCAGATAAAATATATCCGCAATTAATCCCAGATTAATTTTCTCTCTCTTCTAATCAATCCCAGATTAATAAAGTGCGAGTCATACGTCATCGGTGAATCTTCGGGAAGCGACCCATGAGATCCCCGGATATGTTGGCAGTAAATCCGGTCGTCGGACTATCCGAACACGTAAGTACCTAGTACTACATTTTTACCGATTTACAAGACAAGGTTGGCTTCTAGCAAAGCGCCATGCCTACCCAATTCTCCAGAAATATCCTTACAGGAATATGTGATCTATATCAGGCGTAGTATACGTAGTATAGTGTATTACAATCCAGTATCGGATGTCACATGCAAGGCCTGAGGCTGGAAATGTGTCTGCCCCGTACGAAGCAGATATTGGATCTCTGGTAACTAGTCTCTATAATCGGATAAACATGACCTAGTCATTATATCCCGATAGCTGCAGCATATAAGAGAACGAGTTCCGTATCCTACATGACCATCATCTCCACTATGACTGGAGTGATACTTCCGTCTCGACATCACACCCAACACACTACGATTCTCAATATACCCAGCAGAGGCGTACACAGAACCTGTTAAAGCCCTGGACGACCAAAACCAAAGTATATTGATTGTCGCAAGTATTAGCGGAGCAAGTCTCAGGTTAAGACCAAATACATCTACCCTGATTTGGACTTCCATAGACACATAGTCATACTACCAATGGAATTCCGAGGGGTCTATCCATAGAGAAGCTGTTTCCGTACCATCGGTAAACACAACCTCCTATTACACTTGCATGAGTATCATATACCCAAATATATGAGAACTATGTCGTTATGCTCCCACAATGCGCACAAGCGTAATACTAGTCTTTTACGCATTATTGATGTCCAATCTTGATAATACTCTGATTAGGGATGTTTAATGATTAAACCTTTGTGGATTGATACTGTTTCATATCATCTCAATCCGGAACTAATCATAAGGACCTTTTATCATTTATATATCTTGGTAATCTAATTACAAATGATAAAAGTACAATTTCCTTTGTCACATAGTTAATTTGTACAACAACACCATGATCTGTACAAATAGTGATGCTATGGGTCATAATTGTCTAACACAACCATCACCGAAACCAGAAAACAACCCACCACAAACACTGGAAACAACAACCAGCAAACAGTCTCAAAAAACCGAGAAACAAACAGCAAATACAATCAAAACAACCAGCTCAAAAATAGCAAAAACAACAGCTCAAAAATAGCAAAAACAGCAGCCCCAGAACCGAACCAACCAGTAGCAAAAAACAGCCTCAAAACCGAACCAACCAGCACCCAAAAACTAGCCAAAATCGTGAAATACAACCAGAAAAACAACAGCCCAAAACAGCGAAATAGCAGCCCAAAAAATAGTGAAAATCATTGACTGAAACAACAGAAACAACAAATAGAAACAGCAAACAGCTAGTAGAAAATAGCAAAACAGCGAGAGAAACAGCGAACCAGAAGCAGCAAACAGCAAACCAGCTTCAATCCTTCCGGCAACGGCCTAACGCACTTCCGAGAAAGTAACTTGAAAGGTAAGAACTGATGAAACCCTTTACCACCATATTTATTTCATAGTTCCGTAAGCTGTGTGCCTGGCTGGACGTGAAATACGACCAGCCGGGTATGCAAAGTCTTATATTAAAGACGGTCAAATTTCTGGTCACATCATTTTTTATTCGGCATTTTGTTATTTATTTATTTTTTATCCATTTAGTGTTATTTATCTTATTATTTATTTATTCACTTTCATCATTATTTTATTATTATGCATTTATTTTTGCTATTTAGCTTTTTGTCTATTTACTTTTATTGTTATTTTATTATTTCGCCATTTTTTATGACCGTTTACATTACATTGATGGTTATGTGTGTTATTATCCATTGCGGTATATCGGATGGAAACCCAGACGTAAATTTTGTAGCCGAATTTGAATGGATGGTAGTGCGGTATGTACTTGGGATACAACTCCACGTACCACTCGGGAAATACTCATATATGCATGATTAACCCCCCATTTTTTGTTTACTATTTATTTATTGACGCTTTATTTGCTTTTGATTATTATGACTCTTGTTATCGTACATTGTATTTCTTAATTTAATTTGCTTTTATTAAAATTTATGGGTGTGCAAATTTGTGTGTTTATTTGAATTATTTTGCATGAACTGCATAAGACTTAGCTATACCATTGTGTGAACCCGTCCATTATACTGGCATAAGTAAGGGACCATTTCGAACCCAACGGTTTGAGGTCTTCCCTTGTGAGGGGTGAGTGCGACCTTAAATATTTTCCCAGTTCACACTGGGTGGCGACTCCTTTATTCTCCGATTTAGTCCCCCGCGGGCTACTCCGTACTCTCTATGGGCTGCGAGCCCAATAGTGTCGTGGTCGCCGAGCATCATAGGCATAGCGGTAAACCCCGCTTCGCTCCTACAGTGATGATCATTTCAGAATGAAAGTGAATCAGATGAAAATACTCCGAAGTGCACTTTCATTTCGGAATGGAAGTACACTAAAGTGACTGAAATCACCTTGGAATAGAAGTATATTAGAGTGATGATTACTTCGAAATGGAAGTGCACTGGAGTGATGATCACTCATGTAAGAAAGTGCACTGTAGTGACGATCACTTTGGAACGAAAATATTTCGGAGTGCACTTTCATCTCGGAATGGAAGTACACCGAAGTGACTGACATCACCTTGGAATGGAAGTACACCCGAGTGATGATCACTCCGGAATGAAAGTGCACCAGAGTGTCTGACATCACTTCGGAATGGAAGTACACTTGAGTGATGATTACTCCGAAATGAAAATACACCGGAGTGGCTGACATCTCGATATGTCATATAGGTTTCATAATTCTAGGAATTGGCTCGATAACTGATACATACCTCAACAAAGTCATCTTACAAATAATTTCTCATGGGTTTATTGGTGCTGCACTTCTTATAAAGCCAACATATCTCAATGAATATAAAATAGGATTTATGGCTTCACAAATAATTGAAAGTAGTTCTAGAGCGGAATAAATATATACCGAAGTTACTAACACCACTCCGGAATAGAAGTACATCAGAGAGACAAACATCACTCCGGAATGAAAGAACATCGGAGTAATTGACATCAGCCCGGAATGAAAGTACACCGAAGGTGACTAACATCACTCTGGAATGGATGTACTGTTGGAGTTTCTACGGCCCCGAGGATCGATTATAAAGCAAGAAATACATGTGAACACATACGAGGGAGTTGCGGAATACTCACATCGATCGGTTGAGCGACGCGGCAACGAACAAAATGATTTTCTGCCGACTTTGAAGCTCACGGCAGTGAGTTGTTGCAGTCCACCATTTTTGGCCATTGTTGGTCCTCCAAGCAAGCTCCAAGCTTCGTCAAACGATTCAATGCTCATGGGTGGACTTCTCTATCACCTTCACATGTCTCTTGGAGTGCTAACTCTCTTGATTTTTGCCACAAAAATCAAACACTTTAGCTTCCCTTAGCACACGGCAGTGAGCAGAAGAAGAGAGAAGAACAACCCACTTGGGCGTGTGAAGAGAGAAGAAGAAGAAGAGAGAGTGTTGGTGTTTGTTACAAAAAAAAATGGTAATAGATATTCCAAAAAATAAAATACCAAAAATTTTGCCTCCAAAAATCAAAGCCATTAAAGGCTTCAACCACTCGAAATCACTATTTACGTCGCTAACGAATTAATTCTAAATTAACTCGTGTGCCCAAATTAAAATCTAATTTTAATTCCCCGTCGAAATCCAATTTCGTATGATATATCGAATATATTATTTTATCGATTAATTCCAAATTAATCGTTCTCTCTCTTTAATTAATATTTTATCCCAGATAAAATATCTCCGTAATTAATCCCAGATTAATTTTCTCTCTCATCTAATTAATCCCAGATTAATAAAGTGCGAGTCATACGTCATCAGTGAATCTTCGGGAAGCGACCCATGAGATCCCCAGATATGTTGGTAGTAAATCGGTCGTCCGACTATCTGAACACGTAAGTACCTCGTACTACGTTTATACCGATTTACAAGACAAGGTTGGCTTCTAGCAAAGGGACATGCCTACCCAATTCTCCAGAAATATCCTTACAGGAATATAAGGATCTATATCATGCGTAGTATACGTAGTATTGCGTATTTCGATCCAGTATCGGATGATCACATGCAAGGCCTGGGGCTGGTACAGTGTCTTCCCCGTATGAAGCATATATCGGATTACGAGCAACTAGTCTCTTTATTATCGGATAATCATGACCAAGTCATATTACCCCGACGGTTGCAACCTTTTTAGACAACCAGTTCTGTATCCCAGCGCGATCATCAACTCCATATGACTGGAGTGACACTTCTGTCTTGACATCACACCCAACACACTACGATTCTCGATATAACCAGAAGAGGCGTACACAGAAAACCGGTTAAAGCCCTGGACGACCAAAACCAAAGTATATTGATTGTCGTAAGTATTAGCGGTGCAAGTCTCAGGTTAAGACCAAATACACCTACCATGATTTCGGACTTCCATAGACACATAGTCATACTACCAATGGAATTCCGAGGGGGTCTATCCAGAGCGAAGTTGTTTCTCGTACCATCGGTAAAACACAACCTCCTATTACACTTGCATGTGTATCCTATACCCAAATATATGAGAACTATGATGTTGTGCCCTCACAATGCGCACAAGTGCAATACTAGTCTTTTACGTATTTATCGATGTCCAATCTCGATAATACTCTGACTAGGGATCTTTAATGATTTATCCTTCGTGGATTGATACTGTCTCATATCATTCTCAATCCAGGAATAAATTATAAGGACCTCCTATCATTTATTCATCTAGGTGATCTAATCACAAATGATAAGAGTGCAATCTCTTTTGTCACATAGTTAATTTGTACAACAATACCATGATCTGTACAAATAGTGACGCTATGGGTCATAATTGTCCAAAAATCTCCCACTTGGCCTATAGCCAGTCACTCGAGTGTCTGACACCCAAACTATATACGATTGGCTCAAACTGCTGAGAAAAGGTTTTCGTCAGCGGATTTGCATGATTCTCGTCTGATGCGATTTATACGATCATCACATCGCCACGATGTATGATCCGAACGAATCAAATGAATATCAAAGTATATATCTGGATCGTTGATGAGACCATTAATTCTTTAGCCTGCGCTGAAGCCTAGCTCAGCTGCTAACAGAACTATATCTAATCTAATTAGATTTTGTATCGACCCAGAAGCCTTCTATTGTTGCCTCAGCTGCAGCAATAACCCGCATTTGTTGTTTATTCGGTAACAGTATCTTGCTAGGAAGATTTCCAGCTCACTGTTCGTTTATTCAAACTGTATAGTACCGTTTTACGACTCATAGTCGTTTAATCGGTTTGGAAACTTGCAGTAGTGACCCCAGTCAATTCAAGTTCTCCTTAAGACAACATCCTTAGTTCTTTAAGATATTAAGTATGTTCTTAACATCAATCCAGTGACTATCACTTGGATTGGCCTGATTGTGACTCCATATGCTCAAAGCGTATGAGACACCAGGTCACGTACATTTTTCAATGTACGATTTCTTGGAGAGTTTTTGAATGCCAAGCTTTCGCCGATTGTTTTTATTATGGGAATATCATTTCCAAGAAATGACATATTATCATTATTTTATAGGACATCCACTGTCAGTACGCTCCCACTAACTCTCTTATATACACAAGAATCATTTTCGTTTTGAATTAAATCATAAACCATTATGATTACATCAAAACGATAATTCCAAGAACCTATGCTTGCTTCAATCCAAACATGGATCGATTAACCTGCAAACCTTGTTTGCTAGTTTTGGTACGACAAAACCGTCAGATTGTTGTAAACATCCTCCGAAAGGTTTCCTTTTCAGGAAAGCGATTTTCCCGTTAAGCTGACATATTTCATAAATGAAACATGCAGCATTAACAAGCATTATCCAAATGGATTTACCGTGGCAACAGGTAAAAGGTTGAATCGTAATCAACACAATGTTGATAACGATACATTTCCGTTAAAAGCCTAGCTTTACACGTTGGTATGTTGCCATCCATGTATGTCTTCCTTGAAGACTTATATAGTACCAATAAGCACAATGCCTTGCGGTACTTCAACTAGTATCCAAACTTGTTGATTTACATGGAATCCATTTCGGATTCATGACACTTTGCCATAATTAGGGAGTCGATACCTTGTATCACTTCCTCATACGTAGTCAGTTGGTATACCTCAATAAGATATACATCTTTATGAGGTGAGATCAGAAACCCATACCCCAGGTTGTTTTCTGGCTCTCTCTGACTTACGCGGTTCTTGTGTATTCGAAGATTATTGGTAATAGTTTCATCCTTGATGAACTATATATGTTCCATTAAGATTCGGTGCCTTGGAATAGTATTACTCCGATTTTCATCGAGTTTTACTATCCTCCCACTTACCACTTCATATCGGTATTCTTCTTAGGAAAACCGCATGGTGAACAATATTAAATTGTTCTCTTGTGAGTTGTATAAGTACTATACTTTGGTATCCCTAGGATAACCTACAATTTGGCACTTATCTAATTTGGGTTTTAGTTTGGTATCATCCAAACATATGCCCAGCATTCCCAAATTTTCAGGAATGAGAAACCTGGTTTCTTTCCTGTTCATATCTAATATGATATCTGTCAAACAGATTTTATGGAACCTTATTCTAAATAAAATCTGCACTGTTTATGCTTATCCGTTGAAGGAAATGGTAGCTCAGAGCGACTCAGGATTAACCTTATCATGTCTAACAAAATTCAGTTATTCTGTTCAGACACACCGTCAAAATGACGTTTCCGAGAGGAGTTCTCATTGAAAGAATACTATACTCTTTCAAGTATTTTAGAAACTTATTGCTTAAGTATTTTCATTACGGTCTATCGTGACGATTTAATACTTTAGCAGATCTGTTTGTCTATTTCGCGTCGAAACTATAAAAGTTTTAGATTTGTGTTCCTAAATAAACACATAACCATAACGAGATACCACATCCGTAAAGGTCACGAAAAAGTTCTTATCCACCTCTAGCCTAGCTAGAAATGGGCCCACTTGCTTCACTATGACTAGGGCTAACAGATCGGTGGCATTTGCACTCTTACCAAGTAAAGGTGTTATAGGCACTTTGCCTAATAAACTAGATTCGTAGACTTTATTTGATTGGAATCAAATTAGTCCGAGTACCCACTCTTCAAAAGTGTGGATATACGAGTCTTGTTTAATTGTGTCCCAGACAACAATGCCACAATATGTTTCTTCTGATCAAATCAATTTGAGCTATTTGTTTGTCACGTTATACGTTTGAGATTTATTTATATTCAAAATATAAATTCTGTTATTCACATCTAATGCGTTTATCTCAATATCATCTTTATATAATGAAACACTTTAGTGTTCTAGAATATAAAGGTAAATCCGCAACGGATTAAACGCTGATATAGAGATAATGTTTCTAGTCAAACTAGTTACATTATAACATTTTCCTAATTTAAGTACACACCCAAAGGGTAGTCCCTAAATTCAGGTATCTACGGTTAAAACAACGATTTTCGTCCCGTTTCCAATTCACAGATAAATCTCTATGGAAGTCAGTATCATGTTCAAAACAGATTCTGAACATCAATACATATATTTTATGTTCCACACTAAGTATTTAAAATCTAATTTTAATGCTAGTAGTGAACATAATGTTGACAAACATATTTGAAGTCGGAGCCAAGCCCCTCTTCAATTCCTTCATGTCTGCCTTGTCCAAACGGCAGTCACGCTTCCGCGATCCCGTTTGCCACAATTAAGGCAGACATTTTGGGATATGTTATTTATCTTCCCAGAAGACTATAATGATTTTGCCTTTGCCTTTTCAACACTTCAGAAGCCTTTGGCCAAGCCTCGGGTTTCTAGAATATCGAAGTAAGGTGCGCCTTGCGCTACTTGCCTATTGCAAACTTTGACTTTGTCTCTTTGAGAATAGTCATTAACTCTCCAAGAGTTATTTATTGCAATTTAGTACTTCTAAAATCTAAGTATAGATTTATGAAGATCCTTCAATTTCAATGTCATGCTTTAAGGATCTAATCCTTAGTTCTGATTAAGAAATTAAGGAGTCTTGTTAGCAAGCTTAATGGTTTAAGCACTTAAGTTATCATCACATAAATCTTCCAAAGATTATGCTCTACTATTTGCTTAACTCCGGGTTTAGGCCTAATATGTTATTTTATCAAATAAATTAACTTATTATTTTCCAGGACCATCCTGAAACTTTATTCCCAATTTGAAAAATTAAACCATTTAAATACATTTTCCTTAGGATTATGTTTTAAATGTCAATCTTTCAATTTTATCTTGATTCTAATAGTCCAACTATTTAATCAACGATTTAGGTACTTTAAATATAATGATTATTATACTCCAACTATATTAATCAACTATACTTTTAATTTGTTTGAATATAGTCCAACTATTAATTAAAACAACAATTTAAATATTAGTTCAACTAACATTTAATTTATTTGACGAATGATATTTGTTTGAGCGCGTATGGCAAGTAATTAAACGAATATTGCAAATTCAATTCTTGCCTCCCACTATTTTTCGGCGAGCCTCTAACCCTCTGTCGAGTACTTGGGAAACCGTGTTTCCTAGTGGGCTAGGATCCCGTTAAATATCACCTAATCTTGACATTGGCCAACAAATTGTATGATAATTAACTAGGTAGATCTCTAAGATCAATTGGATCCAATCCAATTCCTAGATCCAGTAGGGGACATCCAAGTCCGAAACATATATCTTATATATGCCAATATATCCAATATATTACCTAACCTTTTTCCTCGGAATCAACTAAGCCTTGGCTTTGGCACAACAAACTTAGTGATCCCAGTTAAGCGTGACCCATTGACCATGGAAAGCTTCGTAATCAATGTCGATGGACAAGAAATGGTATTGACTTTGGCCAACAAACCACAACTTGGACAAGACACCAATATGGAACAAAGCCTTCGTGATTCAACCACATCCTCGATGGACAAAGGCCTTGACTTTGGCCAACAAACCAATGTCATTCTCGGATCTTGAGTAAGAATCACTCAATGGAAGGAAAAACCACTTAATATTTGTGAAGGTTTTTCGAATGCAAATTGGCAACCAATTTATTATCTTTGTTAAGGTCTCATCATCATACACCCTTAAACATGCATTTTAAACACATAATAAAGCACGTAAATAAATAATAATGATATGCGGATGGATACTTTACACAATGATCCTAGATCAATCTCTCACTTTCTCTCTCCCGCTAGCACAAGTATTTGCTTTTACCCGTTACACTACACTTCTAAAGAAACCTAATTTACATTGAGGGGAATAGGTAAGAAGACAAAGAATAAGGAGGTAATAAGGCTGGACACGCATGTCCAATTAATAAATTCCAAATTTATTACAACAATTTCTAAAATTATCCCACCCTTCTAATATCCATCTGATATACATTATTCATGCATCGCAACCATGTATTCACACAAGCATGTTATCAATCAATCTAATCTAATCAAATTAATTAATCTGATAATTAATGACCATCCAATGTTCAAACAACGATTTGATTTTGCGCGAGTCAAACTCGTTTTGCGAATAAGTACTCAAAGTATGAATTCTCGAATTAAATTAAACTACATAATTAAATCCAATTCAATTTGCATTTAATACTAATTCACTATTTAATTCCAAATTAAATACTACACTTTATTAATAAACCTTTTACGATTTAAATTTCAAATTTAATCGCTACGGGTCTCAAAGCCCGATTAACGTCCAACGTCTATTTAATTAAAGTCCAATGGGCTTTTATTAATTTCTTGAGGCGTGGACTTTTGGTCAACTCGGATCGAACCCAATAACCAAAGTCCAATCCGGGAGTTACCCCATAAGCCCAGAAATCAATTTAGGCCCATTAGGCCAATTAAACTTTAAAGGTACATTAGTCGCATTTGGGCTTTATGGAAGCGGGTTTGGGCCCAATTGGATCCAACCAATTTGGCCTAAACCCAACTTAGTACAACCAAGCCCAATAAGCCCATTTACAACTTTAAAAGTCCAATTTCCAAAATTAGGCCCAATATAATTAAATTACAAATTCCAAATTCCCAATTTAATTACCAAAGTGTATAGCATTATTAATCACCCAAATCAATATTTCCAAAACATCAAATTAGCCTAATTAATCATGCTTATCATCATTAAATCATGTCCAACATAATTTAACAAAAAATCAAACCCAATCATGCTTATATTGTTCTCGGTAATTTGGGGATATTTATATCCGATTCGGTTTCAATCCAATTAAATCCACAATCGACATAAATCAACATACCCAACATGATTCCAACTCATCCAATGATTAAAATCAAAAAATCACCAAGACAAATTAGGGCATAACATTCGGCCAAGCAAGGAAAATTGGGGAAAAAATGTTCCAAACACAATTTCATCAAATTGATCAAATCAATCCTCAATTAAACATGTATTAAGCATACTCAAACATCCAATTTATTCAAATCATGCTAAAATACATTTTACCCAAATTTTAAGTCCTAATCATTTTTCATGCTTTTCAATCGCTCTGATACCATTGTTGAGTTTCTACGGCCCCGAGGATCGATTATAAAGTAAGAAATACATGTGAACACATATGAGGGAGTTGCGGAATACTCACATCGATCGGTTGAGCGACGCGGTAATGAACAAAATGATTTTCTGCCCACTGTGAAGCTCACGGCAGTGAGCTGCTGCAGTCCACCATTTTCGGCCATTGTTGGTCCTCCAAGCAAGCTCCAAGCTTCGTCAAACGATTCCATGCTCATGGGTGGACTTCCATATCTCCTTCGCATGTCTCTCGGAGTGCTAGCTCTCTTGATTTTTGCCACAAAAATCAAACACTTTAGCTTCCCTTAGCTCACAGCAGTGAGTAGAAGAAGAGAGAAGAACATCCCACTTTGGGCGTGTTAAGATAGAAGAAGAAAGAGAGTGTTGTGTGTTTGTTACAAAAAAAATGGTAATAGATATTCCAAAAAATCAAATACCAAAAATTTTTGCCTCCAAAAATCAAAGCCATTAAAGGCTTCAACCACTCCCATCAATCCATCATTCCATCAATCAATGAATAGTGATTGGCGTCAATCACTCAAAGTGAAAGACATATATCACTTGATTGAAGAATGATGTGATGCTAGATGTGACTAGCGATTTGACGCTTGATTTGACTTGCGTGCCGCACTCAAATTCGAAATGCGAATGCGCTCGCAAATAATCCCGGGCTCGGGTTCGCTAATTCCAAAATAAAGAATTTTCTATTGCGACGTAATTAAATGATTATGCCTAGCGAAATCACTATTTACGTCGCTAACAAATTAATTCTAAATTAACTCGTTTGCCCGAATTAAAGTCTAATTTTAATTCCGTGTCGAAATCCAATTTCGTATAATATATCCAATATATTATTTTATCGATTAATTCCAAATTAATCGTTCTCTCTCTTTAATTAAAATTTTATCCCAGATAAAATATATCCGTAATTAATCCCAGATTAATTTTCTCTCTCATCAAATTAATCCCAGATTAATAAAGTGCGAGTCATACGTCATCAGTGAATCTTCGGGAAGCGACCCATGAGATCCCCGGATATGTTGGCAGTAAATCGGTCGTCGGACTATCCGAACACGTAAGTACCTCGTACTACATTTATACCGATTTACAAGACAAGGTTGGCTTCTAGCAAAGCGCCATGCCTACCCAATTCTCCAGAAATATCCTTACAGGAATATAAGGATCTATATCAGGTGTAGTATACGTAGTATTGTGTTTTTCGATCCAGTATCGGATGATCACATGCAAGGCCTGGGGCTGGTACAATGTCTGCCTCGTACGAAGCATATATCGGATTACGAGCAACTAGTCTCTTTATTATCGGATAATCATGACCAAGTCATATTATCCCGACAGTTGCAACCTTTTTAGAGAACCAGTTCTGTATCCCTGCGCGATCATCAACTCCATATGACTGGAGTGACACTTCCGTCTTGACATCACACCCAACAACACGATTCTCGATATACCCAGAAAAGGCGTACACAGAAACCGGTTAAAGCCCTGGACGACCAAAACCAAAGTATATTGATTGTCGTAAATATTAGCGGTGCAAGTCTCAGGTTAAGACCAAATACACCTACCCTGATTTCGGACTTCCATAGACACATAGTCATACTACCAATGGAATTCCGAGGGGGTCTATCCAGAGCGAAGCTGTTTCCCGTACCATCGGTAAAACATAACCTCCTATTACACTTGTATGAGTATCCTATACCCAAATATATGAGAACTATGCCGTTGTGCCCTCACAACGCCCACAAGTGCAATACTATTCTTTTACGTATTTATCGATGTCCAATCTCGATAATACTCTGACTAGGGATGTTTAATGATTTATCCTTCGTGGATTGATACTGTCTCATATCATTCTCAATCCAGGAATAAATCATAAGGACCTCCTATCATTTATTCATCTAGGTGATCTAATCACAAATGATAAGAGTGCAATCTCATTTGTCACATAGTTAATTTGTACAACAACACCATGATCTGTACAAATAGTGACACTATGGGTCATAATTGTCCAACATGTACACCAGGTGATGACTCTTGAAATTTTTGGAATGTCAAAGTAAAATGTGATCCACCACTTTCAGTTTGATTACAATGAATTAAAGTTATAAATCATCTTTTCAATTTACCCCCACCCCCCAAAAGGAAGAATAAGATTTAGTTAAAATATTATCAAATTTAACTTTTTTTTTGGGTTAAAAATTGTCAAATTGAAATCTTCTATTTTTAACTGAAATATAACAAGCACATGTCTTTCATATGCTGCCTTTACTATTATTGATAAGTATCTCTTATTGTTTGCCAAAGTTAGCTTGGTCAATTAGTTAAAGAGAAAATTATCATAATAACCTTGCATAAGAAACAAGACCTAAATATAAAAAGAGATATTTTGTGTAAAATTATATCAGTTATAAATAAATAAACACCACAAACAATTTGAAACTAGTATGGAAGCATTAATATGACAATCAACTAACAAATTCATATAAACACCACCTAATAAATAAATATAACTTGCAGCAAAAAAAGATACATAAAGTTCCCAAATTAATATATCTATATTGCATTTCAGTAAAATTTAAGTTATAACACTACATTAAGACGGTAATTCACAGAACCTTTATAAGTGACAGAATCATACCACATAAATATACAATCAAGCAACTATCATAATATATTGAAAGTCTCAGTTGATGGTGGTTCTCCCGAGGGTAGAATCTGCTGGTGACGAAGCAAGTTTGGATATCACTCCGATTTAGAGAAGAAGTGTTGAATTTTGTTTTCGTTGTTCTTGAGCTTCCGGACTCCGATTCAGTCCCGGTTTTTTCCTATACACTCGTAATGAAATATAATATTTTATTAAATATTTTAAATTTACACTCATGCTTTATATCCACCCATTTCCGCTGCATGGGGCACCGATATGACCCTATGGTTTCCACAACTGCCCCAACAGAATGGTATCAGTAGCGAGGCTTAACCACACAACACATGTTTTTGAATCTATACCATAGTAATTTTAATTTAATTATGCATAAGTCATATTGGATATGTATTGCATGTTCAAAATTTAAATTTTGACCTAATTAAATTAATGACTTGATTGTCATAAATCTCTTATGATTAGGTGATTACTTTATTTAAGTAATAGTATTAGTAATGTTGGAGCACTATTGGATGGTCTGTCTTGTCAATACGAAGATGGATGAGTTCTTACTACTTATATCCAAGACCGTCATTATTATGAGGGTATAAGTGCTCGGAACTTAAGTCGCTCCGGTAAAATATTAGATGTAGCGTGATGAGTTAACGCAATCACCCAATACCGTCATTATTGTGAGAGTGTACATACGAAACTCATTAGTGCACATTGACAAGTATACACCTGTGATACGTCTTAATCCAAGATCGTCGATAGTGTAAGGATAAGAAATGGTTCAGGACCAAACTAGGAGTCACATGAATGTGATTGACCTTGGAGGTCTACCTAATGAGTTTATAAAGGCCAAGACCGTCGATAATGTGAGGCTAGGTAAATGTCATGGGATCCACTTCCCGCAATGAAATTTTGATAGTCAAATTTCTATTTTTTTCGTTAAGGAATTGTTCCATGCCGAACTCAATGATGGAAGAGCTGTCAACATTCATGTTTTGAACATGATCGATCGGATTCGATACCTGGAATGACATGGCATTGTGATTGATGAATGGTTGTGACTTAATTTGATTCTTTCTTCTTTGCATGGATCTTATATTGGCTTTGTATTAAACTTCCATATGCACTTGATGTAAGCCAGCTATGACGAACTTCATAACATGTTACGCACGGTGGAACATGATATGAGAAAAAACAACCCTAGTTTATACCTCCATGGTGGAGCTGGCTCTTCGAAGACTCCTGGGAAGTCAAAGAAAATCAAAATGGAGAAGAAGAATATATCAAAGAAGAACTCCAAGAAGCGCAAAGGTGCAAAACCGCAAGTAGCTCATGATCAATGTCTACTCTGTAAGAAGTCTGGACAATGGAAGAAGGATTATCCAGAGTTGATAGGAAAAGTAGGACCCTCAGGTACGCATTGTATTTTTCCAATTATTGACATCGCATTAGACTTAGATGCAAATAGTGGATGAGTGGTAGACACTGGCAGTCCTACTCATATTTGCAACTCCCTACAGGTAATAAGGGTAAAAAGAAGGCTGAATAAAGGAGAGATCCAACTTAGAGTTGGCAATAGCGAGACATTAGATGTCAAGACCATATGAACAGTTGTTCTAAATCTCCCAAATGCAAATTAGATTTACATGACTGTTATTATGTTCCCTCACTTATCAGACAAGTAATATTACTACCAATATTAATAAAAAAGAATGATATAAAATAAACATTAAGGATGAAACTTTATGTTTATATAATAAAGATAATTTATTGAAATGTGAATGTTCTTTATCTAACGGTCACTATGTTTTGGAAACATGAAGAGATGTCTTTAACGTAGAGGAAAATAAAAATAGTAAATCTGAATTAAATAATACTGAATTATGGCATATGAGATTGGGCCACATAAGTGTTAGACGTCTATACAAATTGGTAAATGATGGTTTGATTGAAATCTTACCTTAGATCTTTATCTGATTTATGAGTCATGTATCCAAGGAAAGATGACAAAGGTCCATTTTCTTAGTGTTGGACACGTGCTTGAGATTTATTGGAACTAATTCACAACGATGTGTGTGGTCCATTAAATCATGCCGCTCATGATGGTTCAACATACTTCGTGACTTTCACGGATGATAAGTCTAGATATGGATATATCTATCTGATGAAACATAAGTTGGAAATATTTGACAAGTTCAAAATATTCTGAAACGAAATAGAAAAAAAAACAGTAAATTCATCAAGTGCCTTAGATCAGATCGAGGCGGTGAATACATGAGTGAAGAATTCAGAAATTATTTAAGGGAGAATGGAATTATTGCCTAATATATCCCACCAGGAACACCTCACACAATGGAGTGTCTGAGCATAGATATCATACTTTATTGGATATGGTGCGAACAATGATGAGCTATACAGATCTTCCTTATTACCTTTGGGGTTACTCTTTACTTACTGCTGCCCACATACTTAATAGGTTTCCATCAAAAGCTATTTCTATGACCCCCTATCAGATATGGTTCGGTAGAAATCCAAGTCTTGGATATTTAAAGATTTGGGGTTGTCATGCATACGTTAGAATCACGCAATGAGATAAACTATCACCCATAGGGTATAAATATAGGTTCGTTGGATATCTTGAAAATTCTTTGGGATATCAATTCTATAATTCTTAACAACGAAATGTATTTGTTGTTTGCTTTGCCACTTTTCTTGAAAATGAATTTTTTTGAGAAATAGTTAGAGTTTTAGAAAGATTAAATTTGATGAGTTTGATCCCAACAGTAAGGAACCTGAGATGGAACCAGAGATCCAATTAGGTGAAAGATCTACAACACAGGTTCTACGTAAGTCGAATAGAATATCAAGGCCTTCTGAAAGACTATTTTTAACATTTGATACGAGCCTTGATATTCTCCTCGTGGAGGAAACATATCCGACTACGTATAAAGAAGTGATATTGGATATTGATTCGGGAAAATGGCAGGAAGCCGTGAAATCCGAAATGGATTCAATACATGACATCAAGTCTGAGACTTAGTTGAACTTCCTGAAGGAGTTAAACCTATTGGCTGTAAATGGGTTTACAAAAGGAAGCGAGGGCCCGATGGAAAGGTGGAAACCTTTAAGGCCCGACTGGTAGCGAAAGGTTACACTCAACGTCTTGGGATTGACTATGAAGAAACTTTTTCACCAGTAGCCATGCTAAAATCCATTAGGATTCTTTTAGCCATTGCTATATATCACAATTATGAGATATGGCATATGGATGTGAAAACCACTTTCCTAAATGGATTCCTTGAGGAGGATATCTATATGGAATAACTAGAGGGTTTCATATCCAGTGAGACTTCAAACTTGATTTGTAAGCTCCAGAAGTCTATTTATGGATTTAAATAGGCATCTTGAAGCTGGAATCATTATTTTGATGAGATAATTAGATTATCTGGATTCATCAAGAACAAGGAAGAACCATGTGTTTATAAGAAAGTGAGTGGGAGCATGATAGTTTTCCTAGTCTTGTATGTAGATGACATCCTTATCATAGGAAATGATATAAGATTTATGCAAAGTGTGAAAACCTACTTTGCAAGAACTTCTCAATGAAAGATATGGGTGAAGCTTCCTATATATTAGGTATAAGGCTCTACCGGGATAGAGTTAGGAAGCTTATAGGGTTGTCGCAATCGACGTACATATATACGATGTTAGAAAGATATAGTTTTACCAACTTCAAGGCAGCAAATGTACCTTTCCGATACGACATATATCTTTAGAAGAAAATGACACCTCAGACTGAGGAAGAGAGAGTTAGGATGTCTAACTTGCTATATGCTTCTTGTATTGTAAGAATAATGTATGCTATGCTATGTAATAGACCTGAAATCAGTTTCGGCATCAGTGTGACCAACCGATATCAATCTGATCCAGGTAATGATCATTGGATAACCGTGAAACATATCCTGAAATATCATAAAAGGTACTAAGGATAAGTTTCGGTTATATGGAGAAAATGAGCTACAAGTTAAGGGTTATACAGACTCCGACTTCCAGGGAGATCCAGATGATAAAAAATCAACATCATGATACATATTTACCCTTAACAGTGGTGCGGTAAGTTGGCGATGTTCAAAGCAAGGCTCAACAGCTGATTCCACCACTGAGGCAGAATTTATAACGGCTTCAGAAGCTGCTAAAGAAGCTGTATGGATTAGAAATTTTATCACAGAACTTGGCGTTGTGCATAGTATTGCGATTTCGATCCCACTGTATTGTGATAATAGCGGAGCCATTGCGCAGGCTAAGGAGCCGAGAGCGCATTCCAACTCTAAACATATGAAAAGGAAATACTGCGTAATTAGAGAGACAATTGAACGAAAAGACATAGTGGTCTTGAAGGTTCAAGGGCTAGACAACATAGCAGACCCGATTACAAAGGCATTACCTCCTAAGTTATTCGATAAATATGTAGAGCAGATAAGACTGCGGTACCATCCAGATTGGCATAAACAAGTGGGAGTTTGTTGGAGTTGGTGCGGAGTGCCAATCCAAATTATATATTTATTATTTATAATAAAATAACTATTTTTCTTTTCCTACCTTATTACGGTATTTTCATATCGTATTAAATTGATATATATATCCTATAATGTATTGTATATGTTGGGAAGCGGCCGCAAGTGCGCAACGGAAAAATAAATAATTAAAATTATGATGTCGCTTTCCCTTTGCCCAAGACCCATTTGTTTTGATTATTCTACAAGCCTAGGCATGTTACTATATATTCTAAGCATAAAACTCATAAAACATGCAAAGAACATAAACCTAAACATGCTAACTATCATAAGAACTCTAATTAAAATAAAGAAAGAAAAAGACTTACTTGAACCGTAGACTCCTCCAGTCATCCCTCCAATCTACAAGCTTTTCTCGAACTCAGCAAGCTCTTCCACGTTCCAAAGAGCCACCCAAGTGTGTGGCCTCCAAATATGCACACACCAAATCCAAAACTCAACGGCAAGACTACGCCTTGAGTGCACGGGTATTTTGCCATTGGTGCTAGCCTAGACAAATACCTCAAAACTTTTAACTCGAGGTTCCTCTAGTCAATTAGACTTAAGGATCCTCAAAATCAGTGGCTTACTCTTAAAACTTTAGAGTTGCTCACTTATATAAACCCAAGATTTGAAAGGTTTGGTGCAAAAAATTGTGAAGAATTCTTTGGGTTTATATAGTGCTCCAAAGACAACAAAATTAATTAAGAATCTGATGTGCGATAAAAGCCAATTTAATCTTAGCCATTGGATCTTAATTTAGTGGTTTAATGAGATTATAAAACCTTAATAAGAGTTTGGGCCGAATTGGAATTCAAAACAAATAACAAAAAATTTTACTATTCACACGGTACTATTCATGTGAATAGTATTTTTTTTATTCCAGTTCCCAAAGTGCCCCTATCGTCATTCACCAATCCCTAAGCCACTATGGAACCTCATAAATGATCTGTTCAATAATTAAACATATTGAACCATTTATGAACAATTCCTACAGCAATCATATATGATGTTAAATATGTACTGTGCACTGTTAACCATTGATTTCGACTTTATTGTGTGTGACCTTTTGGGTTCCCCTCAAGTTGGACATGAAATGAATCATGATAATTTAATCGAACATAAATTATCCTCCGATCAGATGGTCGTTCGATTTCAATGACCAAGGTTGACATCTAGCAACATGCCAAGGCCCCCAAATGAGAAGGAAAGATATATATACCCATTCTGTATGCGATTTACATATGATATGGTCCCTCGCCTCAATGTATCCCCACCTATTGACCTAGGGTACGGAAAGTGTCTACCCATATGGTCAAAGGTATGATGTTGATAGTGTCATGAATCGTGCTAACCCAAGAATCTCACATGATTCTTCCGCTGTGGCCACAGTCTCAAGCACTGATCACACATATCAACCCGCGAACTGGAATACTACTCTTATAAGAAAATATTATCCGAGAGAGTGGCGATTCTCTGTTGTATCTTTACAAACTTCATGTGTTTCAACAAATGACCCAATCATACCCTTATGACCGGATCTTTTGAACCGGGGAAGGAGAATGTCAAAGTTATTTGATCCACACATAAGATTGTAAAGACCTCAAGTCTAAGGACTAGTCATATAATCGATACATGAAAGTTCTCACAGACACATGAGATAAACACTCCATATGAAAACTTTCGGCGATCAGATGGACACGAGCAACTCATGCATCCATGTGATACACCAAGCGGACGGATCTCCGCCAGTAGCCTATGAGATCGGCTACCCCACTAAAGAGCGGATCATATCATCATGCTAGTCTCTCCGCTTTGTGAACGCCCAGATTATTCACAAAACTATTACTAGGAACATTTAAGAGTAATGATTCTCATAAGGCGTGGAAGCCATCGTCTTATTACTCAAGGGCTTTATTACAGTGTTGATGATTCATATAAGTTATGTAAGACACGTATAATAAAGATTCCCATTTTATTAATTAATGAAAATATTACAAATACATGTACATATAGCCCATCCACAAGTTGGGTATAGGGCATATCCCTAACAATCTCCCACTTGCACTATAGCCAACTAGTATGAATCTGGACACCTACTCTCGGGTGTGCCTATCATGCTTTTGTTGAGTCAGCCCTTTAGTCAGAGAATCTGCAAGATTATCTTCTGTGGGTATTTTCTCTATAATAACTTCTTTTCTCTCAACAATCTCCCTGATGAGATGAAATCGCCTGAGTACATGCTTGGATTTCTGGTGGGACCTTGGTTCTTTGATTGAGCAATGGCGTCCGTGTTGTCACAGTACATTGATGCCATTTTTATCGCGGGAAGCACTTCCAGTTCCTGATGAACTTCTTTATCCAGACTGCTTCTTTAGCTACCTCAGATGCTGCAATATACTCGGCTTCAGTGGTGGAGTCCGCTGTAGTTGACTGCTTTGAGCTTTTCCAACTGACAACACCGTCATTCAAAGTAAACAGATATCCTGTTTGCGATCTGCTGTCATCCTTATCGGTCTGAAAGCTCGCATCACAGTAACCAATGACTTTCATCTCAGAGCATCTCCGTATGTCAAAAACACATCCTTAGTTCTTCTTAGATACTTGAGGATTGTTTTGACAGCTGCCCAGCAGGATTTCCTGATACCTGCTCGTTATGCTAAGAGCATAAGAGACATCAGGTCTTGTACATAGCATGGCGTACATGATCGATCCTATTGCTGAAGCATAAATGATCCTACTCATACGCTCTCTATCTGAAGGAGTATGTGGACATTGCTCCTTAGATAATTTGATTCCATGACAAGTAGGTAAATTACCTATTTTGGAATCTTCCATTTTGAATCTTTTCAAAACTTTATCTATGTACGTAGATTGAGAATGTCCTAACAACCTCTTAGATCTATCACAGTAGATATTAATGTCGAGGATGTAGGCTGCTTCTCCCAAATCTTTCATGGAGAAATTCTGAGATAACCATTGCTTGGTGGCTTGCATCATGGGAATATCATTCCCGATGATTAATATGTCATCGACATATAATACAAGAAATACAACAGCACTCCCACTACTTTTCCTGTAAACACAAGGCTCGTCTACATTTTGATGAAGTCAAATTCTTTGATTGTCTCATCAAATCGTATATTCCAACTTCTGGAGGCTTGCTTGAGTCCATAAATGGATCGTTTAAGCTTGCATACTTTATTATGATCATCCTTAGATGCAAACCCATCAGGTTGTGTCATATAGACTTCCTCTACGAGGTTCCCATTAAGGAAAGTTGTTTTGACATCCATCTGCCAAATCTCATAATCAAAGTGTGCAGCTAGTGCCAGTAAAATTCGAATGGACTTTATCATTGCAACAGGCGAGAAGGTTTCCTCATAGTCAATTCCTTGGATTTGTCTATAACCTTTCGCCACCAACCTAGCCTTATAGGTTTGGATGTTGCCTTCTGCATCAGTTTTACGCTTGTAAATCCACTTGCAGCCTATGGGTTTTATCCCTTCAGGTGCATCTACCAAGTCCCAGACTTGATTCTGATACATAGAGTCTATTTCGGATTTCATGGCCTCAAGCCACTTGACTGAATCAATCATGCATTGCTTCGTCATAACTGGTGGGATCGTCATTATCAATGACCTGATCATGTTCCTCATCAATATGGAAACCATATCTTTCAGGCTCATGTCTTTCCCTACCAGACCTTCTGAGTTCATAACCTTGTGGTTGTTCCGTCGCTGCCCTTTTGAGGGGCCTGGGGTTAGTTCTATGTTAGTTTGTTCTTCTCGTACCTCATCGAGGTCAAGTCTACTCCCACTATATTTCTTGAGAAGGAATTCATTCTCTAGAAATTTAGCATTTCGTGAGAAATGTTCTTTGTTCATTTGGGACGTAGAACACGTATGCTCTTGAGTTCAAGGCATATCCTACAACTTACATTTAACTGCCCTATCATCCAATTTGTTAGTTTGTGTGAGCTTGACATATGCGTCACATCCCCAAACTCTTAGATAACTAAGACTAGGACGTTTCCCAGACCATAACTCATATGGTGTTTGACTAACAGTCTTGGAAGGAACTTGGTTTAGTAGTAGTGTTGCAGTTTCTAAAGCAAGACCCCAAAATGAAAGAGGTAGATCCGTGTCTGGCATCATTGATCGGACCATATCTAATAATGTCCGATTTCTCCTTTCGGAGACCCCATTATGCTGTGGAGTTCCCGGAGGAGTCCACTGGGAAACAATGCCATTTTCTCTCAAGTAATCTTGAAATTCGTTGCTTAAGTATTCACCACCTCGGTCAGACCTTAGTGACTTAATACTTTTATTAAGCTGGTTTTCTACTTCAGCTTTGAAGTCTTTGAATTTCTCAAAGGCTTCAGATTTGTACCGCATAAGGTACACATACCCATATCGCGAGTGATCATCGATAAAGGTAATGAAGTAGGAGAATCCACCTCTAGCGGTGACTGACATTGGTCCGCATACATCAGAGTGTATGAGTTCTAATGTCTCCGTTGCACGCTGTCTTTACCTTTGAAGGGTAATTTGGTCATTTTACCAAGTAACAAGACTCACAAGTTCCATAAGGTTCATATTTGAAGGGTCTGAAATACCCATCCTTATGTAGCTTAGTTAATCTTGTTTCATTGATATGACCTAAGCGACTGTGCCATAGAAGTGATTCATTGAGATTATTCGAGTTAACGTTGTATATATTAGAGGTAGAACATTCTTTGTTAGTTTGTAAGACATAGATACCATTATTCAAAATACCATCTCCATATTTTATTTCATTGAAATAAATAGAACATTCATTACAACTTATTAGGCATGAAAAGCCTTTATTACATAAAGAAGAAATTGAAATGATGTTCTTTACTAGAGAATGTACATAAACACAATCTTCTAAGTCTAAAACTAAACCATTCGACAAACTAATGAATAAGTCCCCACGCATAATGCAGCCAGTTTTGCTCCATTACCCATGCGTAAGTCAACCTCCCCATGACGGAGTCTCCTACTGTTTCTCAGGCCCTGCACATTGTTACACAAGTGAGTCCCACAACCGGTGTCAAGCACCCAAGTAGAAGGTTCAGAGTTTTGAGAATATAGTTCAATCATATACAACATACCTGAAGCATTGGGCTTCTTGGCCTCTTGGGCTTCCCTAGCTTCCTTGGCTTTCAAGGATCTGCAGTCTTTCTTCCAATGACCATTCTTTCCACAAAAGAAACATTTCCCCTTTCCCTTTTTCTTCTCCACCTACCATTGGGCTTTAGGTGATCTGGAGCCTTGGCCTTGCCCTTATTTTCTTTGGGCCTCGTGGCTTCAGGTCCGTACCCGTAAGCATGACGAAGGTTTTAAGCTCCGGTTTCAAGTCTTTCTCTGCTTGCTTTATCAGATTGTGCAATTCTGCTAAAGTAGCTTCTTTATCAGACAGATGAAACTGCATAATAAAGTTAGAGAATTCTTTTGGTAAGGACTGAAGAATTAGATCCTGACATATCTCATGATCCATGATGAACCCGAGGTTGGCCAATTTTTCAATGTGGCCAATCATCTTAAGCACATGTCCACTAACAGATCCTTCCTTATACCTTGTTTGGAATAAGGCACATGACACTTGGAATCTCACGGTATGAACGGAAGTTGCATACAACTCCTTCAAGTGAAAGATGATGGTTTGAGCATCCATATCTTCGTGAGCTTTCTGAAGTTCGTCCGACATAGAGCCAAGCATTATGCAAACTGCTTGCTCATCATCATCGACGTGTTTCTTCCAAGCATCGAATGTATTTTGGTCAGCATCTTCTGCGGGTTCAGGGGAAATGGTCTTTCAAGAACATAGAAAATCTTTTCTTGTCGTAAGACAATTTTAAGATTTCTAAACCAGTCATTGTAGTTGTCCCCTTTGAGCTTATGCTCATCAAGGATGGAACGAAGTGATACTCTGTTTTCCATTTGAATGTTTGTGAAATATTTTAACCCACATGTTAAGAGAGAATGTTAAAATTAGGAATATGTTTTTCATTAATGTTTCATAATAACATGGGCTTTTAATATTATGAATTTGCTCCCACTCAATTGTTTTAAAATTTTAAGCAAATCGCATCAACCCCAATATGATGGATTTCTTGTGGGCAAGGATCCCATTATCATCATTTCATAACTCCGACTAGGGCCGGTCGTTATAAAATACGATAATTAGGTAGGTTCCCAACCAATTTATGATATAAATCACAATTCCTTGATCATTGGGTTGGGCAATCAAACATGCCATAGCTTATGCTAGTCCTTGTGGACACCCAATCTTTGCCACTAAGTTATAAGACCACGCCTAAGGGTCGCTGCGTCTTATGACTCAGAAAAGTCAAACCATTGTCAATAGTACGATTTAGGGACAAATTGGTATTGGTCAGTCTGGTAAAGCCTAGTCCTGCCAATACGGTTTAAGCCCTTTGGGTCTATACTTTACAATGGGAGGCAAATTTTAGACTTAAATTATTATTGAGGATTTTAGCAAGTTTAAGTGAATAACTGTCAAATGGATTCCTCCATTGAAAATTCCCTAGAGGGAGGGTGGAGCGAACTCTCTTAAATACCCTTACCTCTTAGGCTCTTATCGCCTTGGTGACAGGAATAAACAATAGATCCTCCAAATTAGTCCAACACTTTAAATATGCTTTAAGGTAAGCTTTGAGTAAATGATTATCTAGATGTCTTCACAGCTTTTCCTTTTGGCTATAAAAAGGTAGTGAGTGAAGGAAGACACCAAATCATTATCTAACTCTAGTAATACCTTTGGTTAAATTAACTTTAGTTTGGAAAGTTTTATTAACGCCTTGGTCCCACCCCACTTGTATCTTTTATAATGTCTTTTATTATAAACAAGTGATTTATATTTATTAGCCTTAAAGGTAATAAATCTCTAAGTTCATCACGGAATAATTACTTAGCTAAGGGATAAGCAATACCTCTCTATTTCTTAGAAAGTCTCTAGATGCTTGCACCCTAAAATAATCATGCCAATTCTAATCATACATAGAATCATCAAGCATATGAGTTTTAATATGTTGGAATTATTTTAGGCATTAAATAACTTTGATTAATATTTAATTATGATATTGCATTTTATTTTATTCAAATAAATTTACTATTCACATTTTTCTGCAGACGCGTGAACTTTAAATGCAATTTCACAATTCAAATCTTAACCAAATCATGTAAAACTTGTACCTAAAATTAAGTTCAGGGTGTTAGCTTTCCAACGAGATTTTAAACACCCAATTTCGAGTTCAAACGAGTGAGAACTAATAAAAAAAACGGCGCTTTGATACCACAGTTGGGAAATGGCCGCGAGTGCGCAACGGAAAATATCATTAAAATTATGATGCCGCTTTCTTTTGCCCAAGACCCATTTGTTTTGATTATTCTACAAGCCTAGGCATGTTACTATATATTCTAAGCATAAAACTCATAAAACATGCAAAGAACATAACCTAAACATGCTAACTATCATAAGAACTCTAATTAAAATAAAGAAAGAAAATGACTTACTTGAACCATAGACTCCTCCAGTCCTCCCTCCAATCTACAAGTTTTTCTTGAACTCAGAAAGCTCTTCCACGTTCCAAAGAGCCACCCAAGTGTGTGGCCTCCAAAGATGCACACACCAAAGCCAAAACTCAACGGCAAGACTACGCCTTGAGTGCACAGGTATTTTGCCCTTGGTGCTAGCCTAGGCAAATACCTAAAAAATTTTAACTCGAGGTTCCTCTAGTCAATTAGACTTAAGGATCCTCAAAATCAGTGGCTTACTCTTAAAACTTTAGAGTTGCTCACTTATATAAACCCAAGATTTGAAAGGTTTGGTGCAAAAAATTGTGAAGAATTCTTTGGGTTTATATAGTGCTCCAAAGACAACAAAATTAATTAAGAATCCGATGTGGGATAAAAGCCAATTTAATCTTAGGCATTGGATCTTAATTTAGTGGTTTAATGAGATTATAAAACCTTAATAAGAGTTTGGGCCGAATTAGAATTCAAAACGAATAACAAAATTTTTTACTATTCACATAGTACTATTCACACGGTACTATTCCTGTGAATAATATTTTTTTTTATTCCAATTCCCAAAGTGCCCCTATCGTCATTCACCAATCCCTAAGCCACTATGGAACCTCATAAATGATCTGTTCAATAATTAAACATATTGAACCATTTATGAACAATTCCTACAACAATCATCTATGCTGTTAAATATGTACTGTGCGCTGTTAACCATTGATTTCGACTTTATTGTGTGTGACCTTTTGGGTTCCCCTCAAGTTGGACATGGAATGAATCGTAATAATTTAATCGAACATAAATTATCCTCCGATCAGATGGTCGTTCGATTTCAATGACCAAGGTTGACATCTAGCAACATGCCAAGGCCCCCAAATGAGAAGGAAAAATATATATACCCATTCTATATGTGATTTACATATGATACGGTCCCTCGCCTCACTGTATCCCCACCTATTGACCTAGGGTACGGAAAATGTCTACCCATATGGTCAAATGTATGATGTTGATAGTGTCATGAATCGTGCTAACCCAAGAATCTCACATGATTCTTTCGCTGTGGCCACAGTCTCAAGCACTGATCACACATATCAACCCGCGAACTGGAATACTACAATTATAAGAAAATATTATCCGAGATAGTGGCGATTCTCTGTTGTATCTTTAAAAACTTCATGTATTTCAACAAATGACCCAATCATACCCTTATGACCGGATCTTTTGATCCGGGGAAGGAGAATGTCAAAATTATTTGATCCACACATAAGATTGTAAAGACCTCAAGTCTAAGGACTAGTCATATAATCGATACATGAAAGTTCTCACAGACCCATGGGATAAATACTCCATATGAAAACTTTCGGCGGTCAGTTCGATGGACACGAGTAACTCATGCATCCATGTGATACACCAAGCGGACGGATCTCCGCTAGTAGCCTATGAGATCGGCTACCCCACTCAAGGGCGGATCATATCATCATGCTAGTCTCTCTGCTTTGTGAACGCCCAGATTATTCACAAAACTATGACTAGGAACATTTAAGAGTAATGATTCTCATAAGGCGTGGAAGCCATCGTCTTATTACTCCAAGGGCTTTATTACAGTGTTGATGATTCATATAAGTTATGTAAGACACGTATAATAAAGATTGTCATTTTATAAATTAATGAAAATATTACAAATACATATACATATAGCCCATCCACAAGTTGGGTATAGAGCATATATATATATATATATATATATATATATGTTAGTGTTCCTAGAACATGCCAAGATCGTCTAAGAGTGATTTGTCTGTGAATAAATCAAAGAGAGTTGCGGAAATACTCAAATTGATCGGATTTAGGATTTCAAAAATTCCTTCTTTGTTGGATGTAATGGAAGCTCCAAGCCTTGTATTTTCATTCCAAACTCATGGATTGGTTTCCCTATCACCTTCATTTGTCTCTTTAATGTGCTAGCAATCAAGAATTTTGCAACAAAATTCCTAAGAGAGAGCTCCATGGTCACGGCAATGGAGAGAAATTGGAGAAGAGAGATGATGTGAATAGTGACTTATTACTAAGGGTGAGCATCGGTTCCGGGTCTACCAGGAACAGGTTGGAACCAGACCGGAAATACGGGTTTGGAACTCGAACCGGTTGTAACCGGTCCGGTTCCGGTTCCAAATATAATGAACCGTTTGTATCCGGTCTGGTTCCGGTTCCAGAATAACCAGAATCGGAACCAGACCATAGAACCAGAACCGGAACCGCATTTGAGAACCGGATTAGATACCCGATTTTGATACCCGTTTTTAATACCCGATTTTGGACCCGATTACATAAAACCGAATTTGGAATTAGATTTAACCATGATTTCATACCCATTAAGCGCAAAAACGTAATCGTTTTTCAATCATTAAAGTGAATAAAGTCACTTCGCAGCAGCAACCCTAAATCTAAAACTAAAGTCTATATTCTAAAAGCAGCAGCAACCCTAAATCTAAACAATAAGAAAATGGAAATGAACAGTCTCAGACAGTAGTAAAATAAATAAGAAAATGGAAATCAACTGTGTTAACAGCTGAACCAGATTTCAACTTGAAAACCAATAAAGTTTTGAGGGCCTACAACCATTGTTTACCGATGTCAAATGTATAATTGATCTCCAATTAACACTTGTTGTCATCATCAACAAACTGAAACAGAGGAAACATTGTTCGGATGAAATCAGACAGATTGATATTTCAAACACAGTATGTTAAGACGCTAAATACTTGAGAGGTTATAAATCCATACATTGTGTGGTCCTTCTATTTGAATTTCAAATTTATGATTTATGAAAAAAATGATATGAGCCCTGACAACTAAATGAGTGGATCCATTTCCATACCAATGACAGCAACTGGTCACCTACAACTCAAATGATTGAGTGGAACAAATGCCATAAAAAAATATTGAGCAACTGGAAATTTTCTGTCTTTTAAGCAGAAAAAATGGTCTTAATAGGGTAATTCGGAATTGGACCGGAACCGAATAATAGGGTACCCTATTTAATTGGGTAGGTTCCGGTTCCACTTAGTTAGGAACCGATTTTTTCCGGGTAGGTTCCGGTTCCATGCGGAACCGGAACCGAAACCGGTTTTGCTCACCTCTACTTATTACAACTTCTAAAGTTGACCACTTTAATATATTAAGTTGAGTGTTGGTTTTGGTTGAGTGAAATAAAAGCAATCTAAGCTTTTCTCAACTAATAACAACTTCCATCAAGTGTCAAACATTTGATGTAAGTTGGTGGGCCCCACTTCAAATTCCAAATTTAAGTCGGACAATCCAACACGCAACTTCGCTCGGGCCCGGGTTCGTTTAATTCCGAATTAAACGAATTTACCGTTGCGACTTAATTAAATCCAATTTAATTAAATAATAATGCCTCGCAATATTATACGTAAGTCGCTTATGAATTAATTCTAAATTAATTCGTTCGCTTGAATTAAAATCCAATTTTAATTCCGCTTTGAAATCCAATTTCGACTAATATATCTAATATATTATTTTAGCCCAATTAAATAAATTAAATAGTAAAATACAATTTAACTATTAAATTTACTTTACCGATAAATTCCAAATTAATCGCGTTCTCTCTTTTCGACGAATTTAATCCCAGATAAATTCTCGACACAATTAATCCCAGACTAATTCTTTCTCTAATAATTAATCCCAGATTAATTTTCTCTCTCATAATTAATCTCAGATTAATTCTGTTTGAGTCAAATCTCATCGGTGAATCTTTGGGAAGCGACCCAAGAGATCCCTGGATATGTTGGCAGTAAATACGGTCATCGGACTATCCGAACAAGTGCGTACTCGGTACCATATTTTTACCAATTTACAAGACATTGTTGGCTTCTAGCAAAGCACCATGTCTACCCAATTCTCCAGATTTATTCTTTAAAGGAATATGTAATCTTTGTCAGGCGTAGTATACATAGTATTGTGTATTACGATCCAATATCAGATGTCACATGTCAGGCCTGGGGCTGGAATTGTGTCTGCCCCGTACGAAGCATATATCGGATCTCTGGTAACTAGTCTCTATAATCGGATAATCATGACCTAGTCATATTATCCCGATGACTGCAGTACTTAAGAATATTAGTTCCGTATCTTACGTGATCACCATCTCCATATGACTGAAGTGATACTTCCATCTTGACATCACACCCAATACATTACGATTCTCAGTATACCCAGAAGAGGCATACAGAACCTGTTAAAGCCCCGGACGACCAAAACCAAAGTATACTGATTGTCGCAATTATTAGCGATGCAAGTCTTAGGTTAAGAGCAAATACACTTATCCTGATTCGGATTCCCATTGACACATAGTCATACTACCAATGAGATTCCGAGGGGTCTATCCAGAGCGAAGCTGTTTCCGTACCATCGGTAAACAGTGTTAGTGTCCTAGACATTCCACGGGATTTCTAAGCGTGATTCGTGTGTAAATAAAATAAAAAATAAGTTGCGGAGGACTTACATTGATCGGTTGAGTTCAAAACTTTTCATGGATGTTGAAGCTTCCAAGCTCATGGGTGAGTATCCCTATCACCTTCATTTGACTCTCATATGTGCTAGCAAGAACAAATGGAACAAATTTTATCTCCCAAGGAGAAACAAATTTGCCTGAGAGATAGGGAAGCAATCGGCACTGCTTGGTGAGCCAAGGCCTTTCGGCCTATCTACTTTGTTGCTTTCGGCCTTCTCAAAGAAAGCAGAAAGCTATTGCTCATTTTACAGGCCATTCGGCCTTAATGCAAGAGAAAGGCCATTCGGCCAAATCTACTTTGTTGCAGAGAAGACAATGCCCAATATATGCTTTTCATTTAATTGACACACGCCAAAATAGAAAAGCAAAGTCTGAGGCAAAAAAAGCTTTTGTTCATTCATATATATATCAAAATAAAATGAAGTTAATGGCATTAAATGAAAAGCAAAAAGCAAAAAAGCAAATGTCAGAGGTCATTTTACTTAATCGGCCTAAACAACATTTAATGGTCATTTCTCTTTTTTCGGCCAATTCGGCCTAGATACATATTAAGGTCATTCGGCCAAAAGCAGAGGGAGAAATTAATTTCCAAAATTAAATATGTCGAGTATTTTATAAGATTCCATCAAAACCCATAACTTATATCTATTATTAAAATTGATTAATGATGTAAGTGAAGTGAGCCCCACTTTAAATTCAAAATTCAAGTGGACTTGCTCAACACACTTCGGGCTCGGATTCGTTTAATCCGATCAAACGAATTTTCCGTCGCGGCTTAATTAAATCCGATTTAATTAAATAATAATACCCAGTAAAATTATTACGAAAATCGCTCGCGAATTAATTCCAAATTAATTCGTTCCCTAAAATTAAAATCCAATTTAACTTCCCTTGAAATCCAATTTCAATTAATATATCTAATATATTATTTAGCCCAATTAAATAAATTAAATAGTAAAATCTAATTTAACTATTAAATTTATTTTACCGATTAATTCCAAATTAATCGCGTTCTCTCCTCTCGACGAATTTAATCCCAGATAAATTCTCGACGCAATTAATCACAGATTAATTCTTTCTCTGATAATTAATCCTATATTAATTTTCTCTCTCATAATTAATCCCAGATTAATTTTCTCTCTCATAATTAATCCCAGATTAATATTGTTCGAGTCAAACATCATTGGTGAATCTTTGGGATGCGACCCAAGAGATCCCTGGATATGTTGGCAGTAAATACAGTTATCGGACTATCTGAATACGTGCATACCCGGTACCACATTCCTACCGATTTACAAGACATGTTTGGCTTCTAGCAAAGCACCGTGCCTACCCAATTCTCCAGAAATATTCTTTTACAGAATACATGATCTTTGTCAGGCGTAGTATACATAGTATTGCATATTACGATCCAGTATCAGATGTCACATGTAAGGCATGAGGCTGGAGTTGTGTCTGCCCCGTACGAAGCATATATCAGATCACAAGAAATTAGTCTCTTTATGATCGGAAAGTCATGACCTTGTCATACTTCCCCGATGGCTATAGAACTTAGAGTACCAGTTCTGTATCCCTGCGTGATCATCATCTCCATATGACTGAAGTGATACTTCCATCTTGACATCACACCCAATACACTACGATTCTCAGTATACCCAGAAGAGGCGTACACAAAACCTGTTAAAGCCCTGGACGACCAAAACCAAAATATATTGATTGTCGCAAGTATTAGCGATGCAAGTCTCAGGTTAAGACAAAATACACCTACCCTGATTCAGATTCCCATATGCACATAGTTTTACTACCAATGGGATTCCGATGGGTCTATCCAGAGCGAAGCTGTTTCCGTACCATCGGTAAACAGAACCTCCTATTACACTTGCATGAGTATCCAATACCCAAATATATGAGAACTATGCCGTTACGCTTCCATAACACGCACAAGTGTAATACTAGTCTTTTCCGCATTATCGATGTCCAGTCTCGATAATACTACGACTAGGGATATTTAATGATTAAACCTTTGTGGATTAATAATGTCTCATATCTTATTAATCCGGAACTAATCATAAGGACTTTTATCATTTATATATCCAGGTAATCCAATCACAAATGATAAAAGAGCAATTTCCTTTGTCACATAGTTAATTTGTACAACAACACCATGTTCTGTACAAATAGTGATGCTATGGGTCATAATTGTCCAACAAACAGAACCTCCTATTACACTTGCATGAGTATCCAATACCAAAATATATGAGAACTATACCGTTACGCTTCCATAACACGCACAATTGTAATACTAGCATATTCTGCATTATCGATGTCTAGTCTCGATAATTCTATGACTAGGGATATTTAATGATTAAACCTTACGTGGATTAATACTGTCTCATATCTTATTAATCTGGTACTAATCATATGGACTTTTATCATTTATATATCCCGGTAATCCAATTACAAATGATAAAACAACACTTTCTTTGTCACATAGTTAATTTGTACAACAACACCATGTTATGTACAAATAATGATGCTATGGGTCATAATTATCCAACAATCTCTCACTTGGCCTATAGTCAATCACTCAAGTGTCCTACACTTGAACTATGTACGGGTCGCTCAAACTTCTACTGAGAAACAACTTTTGTCAGCGGATTTGCAATATTTTCATCTGATGCATTTTATTCGATCATCACATCGCCTCGATGTGTGATCTGACGAATCAGATGAAATAGTCGAAGTATATACTTGGATCGTTGATGAGACCGCGGTTCCTTAGCCTGTGCTGTAGCCTAGCTCAGCTACTAACAAAACTACACCAAATCCAATTAGGATTATATAGATCCAAAATGCTTCATTCGCTGCCTCAGCTGCAGCAATGTTCTGCTTTTGTTATTTATTCGGCAACAGTATCTTGCTTGGAAGATTTCCAGCTTACTATTCCGTTATTCAAACTAAATAGGTACCTTTATTGCGACTTAAAATCATCTTTGTCTGTTTGGAAACTTGCAGCGGTGAACCTAGCCACCTCAAGTTCTCATTTCCCAATATTCTCAGAAAACATCATTAGTTCGTCCAAGATACTCAAGGATGTTCTTTATATCAATCCAGTGACCATCACCTGGATTGGCCTTATAGCGTCTACATATGCTCAAAGCATATGAGACATCAGGTCACATACATTTCAAAAACGTACGAGCTCTGGGAGGGTTGTCAGCAGCTTTCTAGATCTATCCCAGTAGATCTTTATTCCTAGAATAAATCATGTTTCTCCCAGGTATTCCATGGAGAATTTTAATGAAAGCCAAGTTTTCACCGATTATATTATGGGAATGTTATTGCTAAGAAGCAATACATCATCATCTTATAGGACATTCATTGTCAGTGCGCTCCCACTAACCTTCTTATATACACAAGAATCATCTTCGTTTTGAATTAAATCATATACCATTATGATTACATCAAAATGTTGGTTCCAAGAACGCAATGCTTGCTTTAATCCATAAATGGATCGATTTAACTTGCAAACCTTGTTTGCATGTTTTGGCACGACAAAACCATTAGGATGTTGCATACAAACATCCTCCAAAAGGTTTCCGTTAAGGAAAACGGTTTTGGCGTCCAGCTGTCATATTTTATAAACGAAATATACAGTTATAGCAAGCATTATCCGAATGGATTTAATCATGGCAACATGTGAAAAAGTTTCGTCGTAGTCGACACTATGTCTTTGACGATACCCTTTCTGTACAAGCCTAGCTGTGTACATTTGTATGTTGCCATCCATGTATGTCTTCCTTGAAGACTCATTTGTTACCAATAGGCACAATGCCTTCTGGTATGTAAACCAGTGTCCAAACATAGTTGGTATACATGAAATCCATTTCGGACTTCATGGTACTTTGCCATATAGCAGAGTCGATACCTCGTATCACTTCCTCATACGTAGTCGGTTCAGTATCCTCAATAAGACTAATGTCTACATGAGGTGAGATCAGAAACCCATACCTCTTAGGTTGTTTTCTGATTCTCTCTGACCTACGCGGTTCTTATGTATTCGAAGATTGTGGAATAGTCTCATCCTTGATGAACTGTTCGTGTTCCGTTAAGGATCGGTGCTAGGAATAGTATTACTCTGATTTTCATCGAGTTTTACTTTCCTCCCACTTACCACTGCATTTAGGTATTCCTCTTAGGAAAATCGCATGGAGAGCAACAAATTTCTTTGTTCTCTTATGAGTTGTGGAATTAGTTTCCTTAGGATAACCAATTACATAATGGGCACTTATCCAATTTGGGTTGTAGTTTGGTATCATCCAAACATATGCCCAGCATCCCCAAATCTTCAGGAATGAGAAACCTGATTTCTTTCCTGTTCATATCTAATATGAAGTATGTCTAACAGATTTTCATGAAACCTTATTCAAAATAAGTATTGCACTGTTTATTGCGTATCCCGTGAAGGAAATTGGTAGCTCAGAGCGACTCATCATTAACCTTACCATGTCCAACAGAGTTCGGTTTCTTTGTTTGGACAAACCGTCAATTGAGGTGTTCCGGGAGGAGTCAATTGTGAAAGAATACTATACTCTTTCAAGTAATCTTGAAACTCATATGTTTAAGTATTTTACACTATGGTCCGACCGTAATGTTTTTAATACTTTTACAAGTCTGTTTTCTTACTTCGTGTCGAAACTCTTTGAATTACTCAAAAGTTCCTGACTTGTGTTTCATAAGATACACATAACCGTAACGCGATGCCACATCCGTAAAGGTTACGAAGTATTTATATCCACCTATAGCCTTGCTAGACATGGGCCCACATACGTCACTATGAACGAGGGCTAACAGATCGGTGGCACTTGCACTTTTACCAAGTAAAAGGTGTTTTAGGCACTTTGCCTAATAAACTAGATTCGTAGACATCAATTGAATTAGAATCAAATCTGTCCTAGTATCCACTCTTCGAAAGTGTGGATATATGAGTCTTGTTAACGTGTCCCAGACATCAATGCCACAAATAACTCTCATCTGATTAATTCAGTTTGAGCAATTTGTTTGTCATCTTATATGTTTGAGATTTGTTTATATTCAAAATATAAGTATTGTTATTCACATCTAATGTCTATATCTCAATATCATCTTTATAAACAAAACACCTAGTGTTCTGGAACATAAAGGTATACCCGCAATGGGTTAAAGTAGATATAGAGATAATGTTTCTAGTCAAACTAGGTACATTATAACAGTTTCCTAATTTAAGTACATTCCCAAAGGGCAATTCCAAAACTTAGGTTCCTACGGTCAAAACAGCGACTCTTATCCCGTTTCTGACTCGCAGGTCGATCTAATCTGAAGCCAGTCTCATGCTAATCAGTAAATTCTACACATCAGTACATATATTTATGTACCAAATCCAGTATCTAAATTCCAATTTTAAAACCAGCAGTGGACATGTTTATAACAAACATACCTGAAGCCGAAGCCTTGCCCTTCTTCACTTCCTTTATGTCTGCCTTGTCCATACGGAAGTCACGCTTCTAGTGACCCCGTTTGCCATAATTTAGGCAGACATCTTGGGATATGTCTTTTGTCTTCCTAGAAGACTGTGACGATTTTGCCTTTGCCCATTTTCTTCACAAACCCAGAAGTCTTCGGCCAAGCCTTGGCCTTCTGAGATGTCGAAGTAAGATGCGCCTTGCGCTTCTTGCCCTTTTAGAAGCTTTGGCTCTGCTTCCTTGAGCATAGCCATTAACTCTCCAAGAGTTTTCTCTTGGTTCAAGATGAACCCGTCCCAGCTTTCGGGCAGAGACTATAAGATCAAATCTATGGAAGTCTCGACCTCATAGGTAATTCCCAGCTAACCTAGCTGTTTGATGTCAGCAATCACCTGCGACACCTAGTGCTCGACAGATGTACCATATGAAATACACAAGTGGTTAGATCTATAAGATCCTAGGTTAGATCTATAAAGATCCTGTAATTTCATCATCATTGTATAAGGATCTAATCCTTAGTTCTGACGATGAAATTTAGGAGTCTTTGCGGCAAGCATAACAGATTGAGCACTAAAGTTATCATCACGATGAGTCTTCCAAAGCTAATGCTCTACTATTTGCTCAACTCCGGGCTTAGGCCCGAAAGTTGCTCTATCAAATAGAGTAATTTCTCAACTCCCAGGACTATCCTGAGATTCATTTCCCAATATGAAAATTAAAGCCGTAAAAGACATTTTTCACCTATGATTATGTCCTTTGACGCTAATCTTTCAAGTCATCTTGATTTCTATAGTCCAACTATCCAATCAACGGTTTTGGGTACAATCTAATGTAATGATTACTATAGTCTAACTATATAATTAACTACAATTTGATTGGTTACTTTCACATGTATTTATTACTATAATCCAATTATATAACCAACTATAAATGAAGTAGTTTGAATACAGTCCAACTGTTAAATTAAAACAACAATTGAATATTAGTCTAACTAATATATTTATAAATTATTAATGACGAAAAATGAAATGAGCGTGTATTGGCAAGTATTTAAACGAAATTACAAATTTAATACTTGCCTCCCACTATTTTTCGGCGAGCCTCTAACCCTCTGTGAAGTACTCGGGAAACCTAGTTTCCTAGTGGGCTAGGATCCCGTTAAATAACACACAACCTTGACTTTGGCCAACAAGTTGTATGAAATTTAACTAGGTAGATCTCTAAGATCAATTGGATCTCATCCAATTCCTAGATCCAGTAGGTGGACCTCCAAGTTCGAAACATATATCCAATATATGCCAATATATCCAATATATATTGCCTAACCTTTTTCCTCTGAATCAACTAAGCATTGGCTTTGGCTCAACAAGCTTAATGAAACCAGTTAAGCGTGACCCATTGACAGTGGGAAAGCTTCGTAATCGAGGTCGATGAACAAGAAATGACCTTGACTTTGGCCAAAAAATCACAACTTGCCCAAGACGTACGATATGGAATAAAACTTTCGTGATTCAAACACATCCGCGATTGACAAAGGTCTTGACTTTGGCCAACAAACCAATGCCAATCTTGGATCTTGAGAGAGAATCACTCAATGGAAGGAAAAACGATTAATATAATATGAGGGTTTTTCTTTTCGTGATTTGGCAACCAATTTATTATCTTTAATTAGGTCTCATCATACATCCTTAACCATGCATTCTAAAAGCATAATAAGGCGCGAATAAAATAATAATGATATTCGGATGGATATATAACAAACTTTGTTCCTAGAACAAATATCTCAGTTTCCTCTCTCCCGCTAGCACTATTCATACTTCTACCCAATTACATAATACTTCTAAAGAAACCTCATTTACATTGAGGGGAATTGGTGAGAAGAGAAATACAATGAGATAATGAGATAATAGGCTGGACAAGCATGTCCAATTTAATAATTCTAAATTTATTACAATAATTTCCAAAATTGCCCTCACCCTTTTAATATCCATCCGATATATATTATTCATACAATACATCCAAGTATTCACACAAAGCATGTTATCAATCAATCTAATCCAATTAATTAATCTTTGATTATTGACCATCTAATGTTCAAACAAAGATTTGATTTGCGCGAGTCCAACTCGTTTAAGAATAAATACTCAAAGTAAGTATTCTTGAATTATATTGAACTACAATTTTAAATCCAATTTAAATTATATTCAATACTAATTCATATTTAATTCCAAATTAAATAATTACACTTTTAATAGTGCCTTTTAGACTTGGATTCCAAATCCAATCTTCATGGGTCTCAAAGGCCCAATTAGTATCCAATACTATTTAATTAAAGTCCAATGGACTTTTAATTATTCTTTAGGTGTGGGCTTTGTCCATTATGGATCAAACCCAAGATGCCAATGCCCAATAAGGAATCACCCTTATGCCATAAAATCAAGTTTGGCCCATTAGGCGTAATTAAATTTTTAAAGGCCCAATGTCATACTTTGGACTTTATGGAAATGGTTTTAGGTCCAATTAGATCCAACCCAATTGACCAAAACCAAACTTGGCCCAATCAAGCCCATTAAGCCCAATTACAATAATTAAATTAATACATTTTTCAAATTACATATTAATTCAATTCAAGTGTAATTAACATAATTTATTAATTAACCTAATGTTTCCAAAACATCAATTTAATCTAATTAATCAGGCCTAATTCCCAAATTCATGTCCAACACAAAATTGAGGCAAAATCAATTCTCCAACAACATGCATAACTCACGGCCAAGGCAATAAAAAATCATTCAATTTGATTTCAATCCAATTTAAATCAATATTCAATATTTCTATCAAGCCACCAACACATCCAATATGTCAAATTTTGAAAATCCACCATGAGTTCTATCTAGGGTGCATTCGGCCAAGCTAAGAAAATTAGGAAAATTTTTATCCAATTCATTTTCACAATTCCTAAGATGTAAAAATCCAATTCAACATCATCCAAGCTCAACCAAACCATCAATTTAAGAAAATACATACTCCAAGCATAAATTCCCAAATTTTTCAAATCAAACTTAGATCGCTCTGATACCATTGTTAGTGTTCCTAGAACATGCCAAGATCGTCTAAGAGTGATTTTTGTGTGAATAGATCAAAGAGAGTTGTGGAAATACTCACATTGATCGGATTTAGGATTTCAAAAATTCCTTCTTTGTTGGATGTAATGGAAGCTCCAAGCCTTGTATATTCATTCCAAACTCATGGATTAGTTTCCCTATCACCTTCATTTGTCTCTTTAATGTGCTAGAAATCAAGAATTTTCCAACAAATTCCTAAGAGAGAGCTCCATGGTCACGACAATGGAGAGAAATTGGAGAAGAGAGATATTGTGAATAGTGACTTATTACAACTTCTAAAGTTGACCACTTTAATATATTAAGTTGAGTGTTGGTTTTGGTGAGTGAAATAAAAGCAATCTAAGCTTTTCTCAACTAATAACAACTTCCATCAAGTGTCAAACATTTGATGTAAGTTGGTGGGCCCCACTTCAAATTTCAAAATTTAAGTCGGACAATCCAACACGCAACTTCGCTCGGGCCCGAGTTCGTTTAATTCCGAATTAAACGAATTTACCGTTGCGACTTAATTAAATCCAATTTAATTAAATAATAATGCCTCGTAAAATTATTACTCAAGTCGCTTACGAATTGATTCTAAATTAATTCGTTCGCTTGAATTAAAATCCAATTTTAATTCCGCTTTGAAATCCAATTTCGACTAATATATCTAATATATTATTTTAGCCCAATTAAATAAATTAAATAGTAAAATCCAATTTAATTATTAAATTTATTTTACCGATTAAATCCAAATTAATCTCGTTCTCTCTTCTCGACGAATTTAATCCCAGATAAATTCTTGACGCAATTAATCTCAGATTAATTCTTTCTCTAATAATTAATCCCAGATTAATTTTCTCTCTCATAATTAATCTCAGATTAATTCTGTTCGAGTCAAATCTCATTGGTGAATCTTTGGAAAGTGACCCAAGAGATCCTTGGATATGTTGGCAGTAAATACGGTCATCGGACTATCCGAACAAGTGCGTACCCGGTACCACATTTTTAGCGATTTACAAGACATGGTTGGCTTCTAGCAAAACACCGTGCCTACCCAATTCTCCAGATTTATTCTTTAAAGGAATATGTAATCTTTGTCAGGCGTAGTATACATAGTATTGTGTATTACGATCCAATATCAGATGTCACATGTCAGGCATGGGGCTGGAATTGTGTCTGCCCCGTACGAAGCATATATCGGATCTCTGGTAACTAGTCTCTATAATCGGATAATCATGACCTAGTCATATTATCCCGATGACTGCAGTACTTAAGAGTATTAGTTCCGTATCCTACGTGATCATCATCTCCATATGACTGAGTGATACTTCCATCTTGACATCACACCCACTACACTACGATTCTCAGTATACCCAGAAGAGGCATACACAGAACCTGTTAAAGCCCCGGACGACCAAAACCAAAGTATACTGATTGTCGCAAGTATTAGCGATGCAAGTCTCAAGTTAAGACCAAATACACCTACCCTGATTCGGATTCCCATAGACACATAGTCATACTACCAATGGGATTTCAAGGGGTATATCCAGAGCGATGCTGTTTCCGTACCATCGGTAAACAGAACCTCCTATTACACTTGCATGAGTATCCAATACCCAAATATATGAGAACTATGTCGTTACGCTTCCATAACACGCATAAGTGTAATACTAGCCTATTCCGCATTATCGATGTCCACTCTCGATAATACTACGACTAGGGATATTTAATGATTAAACCTTACGTGGATTAATATTGTCTCATATCTTATTAATTCGGTACTAATCATTTGGACTTTTATCATTTATATATCCCGGTAATCCAATTACAAATGATAAAACAGTAATTTCTTTGTCACATAGTTAATTTGTACAACAACACCATGTTCTGTACAAATAGTGATGCTATGGGTCATAATTGTCCAACAATATATAATATATATATATATATATATATATATATATATTAAGAATGACATCGACCTTAGAATAGTCTTGTATTAATATTGGACACTAGGTGGTCAGACATTGGGATAATATTACTATTATAAACTATTCTTAAAGTAAATATTCATAGTCGTTGGTTTTGGAATACGGTCAAATTCCTATAACCTAGAAGACTAGCACATATCGTATATTGGAATTGAAGTTCCAATATTTTAACTCGATGTACCATGAGTTTTGGAAACTCGTATAGTTCAAAGTACACACCACCGTCAATAGGAATCTCCTCGACTTGAGTATCATATGTAATCCTTTGACTATAGGATAACATTGATTTTTTGTGAGATCTTCCACACTTTGATGCCATTTATGTGAGAAACCTTTCATGGTCTGGCCTCTGGATGTTCGTTGGGTGTGGACCGATGCACACAATAATCAAATGCGAAACAAGATAGGATCCTTCGGCCCATATGTGTACCATAAGAGGTTTAGGTATCAATGTGAGTAAAGTCATGATTCTTAAAGCTTTGGCCAAAGTCGATCATCTAGGGTGGATCGCATCAGTTATGAAGAATCGTGGATATGTCAACATGAGATGTACGCCTCGGAAAGTTGACGGTGTATTCTATGTTTCCTAAGCATAACTCGGATAGCCTATGACGGAGGGATTATTAAACATATGTGATGACCTCAACTTGTATAGTTCAGAAAGGTCGTTTGTGTTCTTCGCGAATTCGAAGGTGGCCGAATTACCTATATATTAGTTAGGCTTATATGACGAACGTGTCTGAACTTAGAGTCTCAATATGAAGAGTACTCATTGAGCACTTGGATAGCCGATTAATTTTGATAAAAGATACTATTCGATATTATAATTATCAAGTAAGATAATCAAGTGTTATTGGATAACATTGATTATTTACTTTGACCTAATTGGATTAATTAGATTAATTCAATAATTACACAAGGACTTAATTGTAAAAACTTAATTATCTCTACCATTTGAGGATATTATTGTAATTGTAAATATGTAACAATAGGTAGTTTTGATTTGATTTAATTGGATTAAATCAAAGTGGCAAACATTTAACTAATCCATTTCCTAATCTCTAGCTTGATTTAATCTAATTAAATCAAAGTGTGAGACAATGGTGATTAGTCACACCTAATTATACATATTTGGACAAATTAGATTAAGCCAACTAAAATTTTATTACAACTTTTATTAATAAAAAATTGCCTAAATTTTGCTATAAATAACAAGTTTTAGGAATATTTTAATTAAGAAAAGTCAAAGCTTGAGAAAGCTAAGTACAAGCAAATTCTTAGAGAAATTAGCTTAAGTTAGAGAATTGTTTAGAGAAACTTGTGAGGTCTCTACAACATTTCATCTAGGAGAAATCAAGATTGCATCTTGGATTGAAGCTTGCTAATATTGGAATCAAGATTGGATCTTGGAGTGAAGCTTATAAACCTTGGAGGTTCTCCTACCATTTCAACAAAAGAAAGGGATTGGATATTTGCATCAAACTTGCTAGGTAAGTTTAAACTTCTCTTAATTTATGTTATTTTATGTATTGGATGCATGATCAATCATGCGTCGCTAACATGAACCGGACACGTGTCAAAATCAGAGAAACTTGCTATCATGCGTAGATGCTAACATGTGCCTGGCATGTGTCAAAATCCCAGTAGTCTTGCTAACTTGCACCAGATACGTGTCATCATCTAATGATGCCGATATTTACTGTGCACACGTCACGACACCAAGCACCTACGCGCCGCGACTCCGAGCCAATAATTATACCTACAGCTACATGTCATCATCTCCACGAAGCCCGTGCCACATGTCATCAATCTACGGCGCGTCGCGACGCGTAATTTTCCACACGTCGCGACACGTGAGGCCAAACTTTGCCTATAAATTGAGGCCGATTTCAGAATTTAAATTCATACTTTCTTCTGAGGAATTCCTTAAGAATACTAAGAAGATTGTATCTTATTTGTTTATTTACAGCTTTTTACATTTAATTTTATTTACTTTTCGCAATAGTACTTTCTTTATTTTACTTTTCAGTTTTTTATTTTTTATTGTTCAGTATGAGGAGGTAACTCCTCTCTGCTGGGGTTAAAGGTTTTATTACTAATATTTAGATTAATCTCCCTTAATTATAATATATAAACTATTTAAAACCTGACTTAATGGGATACCGCCTTTATGGTCCATTGGACTTAATTAAATTGATTTTAACCTGACTAAATTAGATACCGCCTTTATGGTCGGTTGGAATTAATTATAAATTTGACTTAATCAGGATACCGCATATATGGTCGGTTGGTAATTATCACGCAAAGTTAATATATTATAATAATGGAGATATTTAAAATAGAAGTAATAAGAAAATATTAAAAGTAGGAATGGGAAAAAGATCCGAATTTGTCCACCCATTTAGCCTATGTTTTGTGTTAATTTTGATGTTCTTAACAACACAAAACTAGCCCCCAAACAACCCAAACACAACAGCGAATTTATGATGCCGAAATCGTACACTGCACACACTGATACTGCACTGTTTTGGTACAAATGGGTAGCAGGTCTGGTTAAAGTTTTTCACCAAAATACCTCAAACAACACCCTAAATGCAGCTCCTAGTGTCCCCAAAAAATGCACTAAAAACCCAACAAGAGCACTCCCAAATGGTGATGAAAGAGGTGGCATTGAGTTGTTTTGTTGGCTCATTACTGTGAGATGTTAGAAGGAGATGAAGGTGATTTTGTTTTAAGTTCCAAAGGTTCTTTCATGCTATGACTCGCAACGAACAAAAGATAGAGTGAACTATGTTCTCACAAACAACTTCTAAACAATTTAGAGTTCAAAACTTTGTCACACACTTTTTTTTTCTTATTTTTCTCTCAACTCTTGAAAGAAAACAAAATACTTAGGGAGGCTAGGGTTTCAAAGGAATGAGATTGACATGAAAAGAAAAAATATTTTTTCTTTTTATACCTAGGGTTTAAGTTATCAAAAAACATAACACAAATCATTCACCTCCCATAGTAGGTTTCAGCCATAAGGCCAAAATAAATGGCAATGTTTCATTTTTTTTAAATGCCTTCATAAAGACATAATCAAGTTGCAAAAATAACTATTGTAACTCTCATTTTGATAATTATGAATTTTAAATCATGTTTTAAATCCATGCATTACAAAAAAAATTCAAATATTAAATTATATAATAATTTAATAAATACAAGATTTTAAATGTTAAATGTTAAATGATTGTCTCATAATCATTTAATTAAATAAAAACATTACATTAATAATAATATAAATTCCATATGTGACAAATATAATAATATTAATAATCATAATATATGTGAGTTTATATAATTGAACTATCCAATTATATTTATTTTGCTACAGTTTATCAAGGTAGCACGATGACCAAATGGAAGCTCCAACAATACCAGAATATTAATTAAACTCTTTAATTAAATTTTATGAATTATTAACTTTAGATTATGTCACTAAAAATCTAAAGTCTTTATTTATTTTGCTACAGTTTATCAAGGTAGTACGAGGACCAAATGGAAGTTCCAACAATACCAGAATATTAATTAAACTCTTTAATTAAATTTGATGAATTATTAACTTTAGATTATGTCACTAAAAACCTAAAGCTACACTCTCGTTGCCATAAATATATTATATAAGCCGAACTACGTCGGTGTCTATCGATATAGTCATTACATACATATTAACTCTTCCCTAGTATCTCATAATTAGAGTTGGGTCAAAATATATGTTATACCTCTCTAATTATTTTTTATCTTAAATATCATTTATTCTCTAACGAAGGATGTATTCATAACTATTATGATTATTATTCTTTCTATTCGTAATAAAATGATTTGAGCACTCTAATCGTCCAAGTACAGAATCAAACCTTAAGGAAGATACTCATCTTCTTGCCGCAAGAATGAGTGAACTCTATATCTATGTAAAATGTCCCCAACCATACACCAAACCATGTCCCCAAAGTACGTAGCTATTGGTCAGGCTTTATACACCAACCTCACCTTTATATATCAAATGACATAGCCTGCCATGTAGGAGTTCGTAGTACACTTAGGATTCATATCAATCCATCTATGACCATCTAGTAGATTGAAATGAATCTTTTTATTTAACGGATATTATAAGAAATTAATTTCTATCTGGGTCCAATCCTATATGATCACATCATATAAGGTGCCTTCATTCTCATGTCACCACATGGATGATCCCAGATCAAGGTCGCCATACATTTATAGAATAGACCGCAGCTATAGATAAACTGTAAACAAAGTACCCATTTTGTTTGTTCTCTATGGACTATTTTAGATTACTAATTTCAGATTTAAATCCTCATGTATATGACACTCATACACTAAGCCTGAAAGCACATAAGTAATAAAAGGTAAACTAGACAATTATAATATGCGATTTAAATAAAAAAAATTGATAAATGAATAATACATCTTTTATTTTAAATAAAAAAAATTCTAATCAAAGATAAACTAGACAATTATAATATGCTATTTAAATAAAAAAAAAATTTGATAAATGAATAATATATTTTTATTTTAAATAAAAAATTTCGTTTACAAATTACATGAAGCTCTAAGGCATATATCCCAACACCTAACACCACCAGAATCAGTCCAGAGCACCAACAATCTAATCCATGTGCCAGCTGGGCCAATTACAGGGTACATAGCTAAGAAGATAAAGACGTCATGGCTGACCTAGCCCAACATCATTTGGATCCTCTAACCCCCAATATTTTCTTTATTGTTTTATTTACCTTTTTAATTTACAGCTTTTACTTTATTTAAGCTTTTACTAGTCCTAGATATGTGTTGTAACTAAACCTGTTATCTGGGGTTATGATGAATTCCAATATCACCGGTTTATAAGGGGTTATTTTACAGTTTAAGTAATATAAAGGTTTATTTATTGAGCCTTAAGCTTAATGCTTCTTGTTAACTGGCCATTAATAAGATTGATTTGGTAAACTTAAAATGAACTTGGAAAAGATATTTTAGGTTTCAGCCTTAGACTTAATAGCCCACGATCTCCCTTAAGGATAGATAACCCTTAATAGATTTCCTTACAGGATAGAAATATATTTGTCGGGCGGGGGTAGCCATAACTGGAACTTAATCTTAATGAATTCAGGTAACTTGGTTGACATAGGAATATGATTAATTGGGTTATTCTGGGTATTTGCATCTGACCATCGGAAGAGGATTTTGCATAAATTCGTGTTCCAGGTTAATAAACCGTTATATTGCACAAACGCAAGATAACCACTTCAAGATATTGGAAGAATTCACAACCCTAGATAGTTTTATAATATTGATTTTCCGTTAATTCACTATCGTGCTATTTTATTTACTTGTTTTAGTTTAAAGTCACCATCCAATCAAACAACCAATCTATTAGATACTTGTAATCATTTGGCTTCATAAATTAATAGCTAAAGTATTAAGTCATCGTGGTATCGATACATTTTATACTACTTGAACGATATGTGCGCTTGCGTTATACGTGTGTGATCACTCCGGTCAAGTTCTTGGCGCCGTTGCCAGGGACTTATTTATCTCTTACTATTAATTTTGGGGTTAGATACCTTTACTTGTGTCTAATTTTTTTTCACTTATTATTTTTATTTTCTTGTGTTTCAGGTTCTCAGACACTACATGAGAAGAACCAGAAGCTTTGAAATACGTCCGCTTGACCCAGAAATTGAAAGAACCATCAAACATTTGAGAAGGGAAAGGCGAGAAGGCCAAGAAACACTAATCCATATGGAACCTGAACCTTTGGAAGTTGCACCACCAATTCCCATTCAAGACAGAACTATTCCGGTGGTTGATGGCTTCATTTTTTGTATCGTACTTCCTCTCTTACCAGCAAATACGTGTGACATCAAAACATGCATTCAGATGATACAATAGTCGGTTCAGTTTGGGGGGGGGGGGGGATGCAACTGAAGATCCTAATGCCTATATAAACAACTTCTTGGAAGTTTGCGGCACTTTCAATTACAACCGAGCAGCTGAAGAAGCAATGAGAATACGTGTTTTTCCATATTCCTTGAAAGACAGAGCTAATGCTTGGCTACATTCACTACCAGCAGGTTCCATCACAACTTGGAACACTCTAGCCACCAAATTCCTGGCAAAATACTTTCCACCAGCTAGAACTGCAAAACTGAGGAATGACATTACATCCTTTGTACAACATGACTCAGAATCTCTCTGCGAAGCTTGGGAAAGGTATAAGTATTTGCTCCAGAAATGTCCTCACCATGAGATTGCAAAATGGCTACAAGTCCAAACCTTCTATAATGGACTTTCTGGACTGATGAGAACCATAATTGATGCTGCGGCTGGAGGAGCTTTAATGGCAAAATGAGAAGATCAGGCTTGAGACTTGATTGAAGAAATGGCCAACAATAATTCTTTGTGGTCAACAGAAATGAACATGATCCAACGAATCACAGGAATCTATGAAGTTGGAGCTAACACAACATTGAATGCCAAGATGGATCATATTTGTAAATTCATGGAAACTCTTAGCATGCAATGCAATATTGGATTCGCAAGTTCACCATATGGAGGAGCACCAGAAACAAACCAACATGATGAGATGGTGAATTATGTCAATAATTTCAACGGACAGGGGAACAATCCATATTCCAAAACCTATAAATCAGGGTGGAGGAATCATCCTAATTTCACATGGAGCAACAATTCAGGGCAAAAGAACAATCCACCACCTGGATTCCAACAACAAAACAAAGGCCAGAAGTATGAGAAAAAACCAGATATAAAAGAATGGATTGCAAAGATGTTCAAAAAACAACAAGCAACATACGATGCAATGTTTCAAAGCCAATCAGCTTCTATAAAGGCACTGGAAAATCAAATAGGACAATTGGACAATGCTCAGAGTTACAGACCACCAGGTAATCTTCCTAGCAACACAGAACCAAATCCAAGGAACATAAAATGATCAAGAAAGATTCACTCCACCTCTACCTTTTCCACAGCGTCTCAGAAAAAAAACTGGACAAGCAGTTTGCTCGATTCTTGGAGGTCTTCAAAAATATGCATATCAACATTCCATTTGCACAAGCGTTGGAACAAATGCCCAGCTATGTTAAATTCATGAAAGACATCTTGTCACGAAAATGAAGATTGGGAGATTACGAGACATTAACATTAACAGAAGAATGCAACGCCATCATTCAGAGGAAAATTTCCCCAAAGTTGAAAGATCGTGGTAGTCTCACCGTCTTATGCACCATTTGAGAACACTACATCGGTAAAGCTTTGTGTGATCTAGGTGCTAGTGTTAATTTGATACCTTTTTTGATTTACAGGAAACTGCAAATTGGAGAAGCAATGCCCACCTCAATCTCTCTGCAACTTGCTGATAGAACACTCACATTTCCAAGAGGTGTAGTTGAAGATGTGCTGGTCAAAGTTGACAAACTCATTCTCCCAGTAGATTTCATTATCCTTGACATGGAAGAAGACAAAGTTGTACCTATCATCCTCGGGAGACCATTCTTGGCTACAGGTCGAACTGTTATTGATGTACAAAAATGAGAACTAACCATGAAAATGCAGGACCAAGAAGTTACCTTTAATGTTTTCAAAGCCATGAAATTCCCGATTGATGAAAAAGAGGAGGAATATTTCAAAATTGATGTTGTAGATGGTATCATCTAGGATACTGATGCAATGCCACTTCCCACGGATAAACTTGAAGCTTGCATTGCCAACATGACTGACATCGAGCTAAATGATGAAATTCTGGAATGTATCATCTATCTTGACAGACCTTTTCACTTCAAATCAACACCACATGTGGAAAGTTTGGAACTACCGAAAAAGAACTGAATCAAGCCTTCGATTGAAGAACCACCATAGCTGAAACTGAAGCTACTTCTGAGCTATCTCAGGTATGCATTCTTAGGAAACTCTTCTGAATTACCTGTGATTATTTCTTCTTCGCTAACATTGGAGCAGAAAGAAAAGTTGCTGAGAGTGTTACGAGAACACAAGAAAGCCATTGGCTGGACTATAGCAGACATTCGAGGCATTAGTCCATCATTTAGCATGCACAAAATTCTGATGAACGATGAGTACAAAGCCACAGTGGAGCATCAATGAAGCTTAAATCCAATCATTAAAGAGGTTATGAAGAAAGAAATTATCAAATGGTTGGATGTCGGCATCATCTATCCCATATCTGACAGCACGTGGGTGAGTCCTATGTAATGTGTGCCAAAGAAAGGAGGAATAACTGTAGTCACAAATGAAAAGAACGAGCTGATTCCAACAAGAATGGTGACTAAATGGAGAGTATGCATGGATTACAGGAAGCTGAACAAAGCAACAAGGAAATATCATTTTCTGCTACCATTCATTGACCATATGTTAGACAGATTGGCGGGACATGAGTTCTATTGTTTTATGGACGGATACTCGAGGTATAATCAGATTTCCATCGCCCCAGAAGATTAGGAGAAAACCACTTTTACATGTCCGTATGGTACTTTTGCTTTCCGTAGGATGCCATTTGGACTATGTAATGCTCCTACTACATTTCAACGTTGCATGATGACCATCTTCTCAGAGATGCTGGAACAAAGTATGGAGGTTTTCATGGATGATTTTTCTTTGTTTGGAGACTCGTTCGACCACTGCTTGCAAAATCTGGAAAAGGTGTTACAAAGGTGCGAAGATACCAACTTGATACTCAACTGGGAGAAATGCCATTTCATGGTGCATTAAGGTATTGTCTCAGGACATCAGATTTCACAAAAGGGAATCGAGGTAGATAAAGCAAAGATTGAGACAATTGAAAAACTACCTCCACCAACAACCGTCAAAGAGATTCAGAGTTTTCTCAGACATGTAGGCTTTTACAGGAGATTTATCAAAGACTTCTCCAAGATTATTAAACCTCTGTGCAATCTTCTGGATAAAGATGTGCCTTTCAACTTCACCAAAGAATGCCACGAAGCTTTTGAAATCTTAAAACAGACTGGATCCTTCTATTTGAGGTGATGTGCGATGCTAGTGATTTTACTGTAGGTGCAGTTTTAGGACAACACAAGGTAAAAATTTTCCATACCATTTACTACGCCAGCAGAACTCTGAATGATGCTCAACGTAACTACACAACCACTGAAAAAGAGTTGCTTGCAGTTGTGTTTGCTTTTGATAAATTCCGCTCTTATCTGCTGGGTCCCAAAGTGGTGGTCTACACAAATCATTCAGTAATCAAATATCTGATCGTGAAGAAAGATGCCAAACCTAGATTGATCCGTTGGGTGCTTCTGCTGTAAGAATTTGACGTGGAGATCCGAGACAGGAAAGTGACAGAAAACCAAGTGGCATATCACTTATCGAGGCTCGAGAATAGAGAAACAGCTGGCAATGAACTGACAATCAAAGAAAATTTTCCAGATGAATAGTTGTTTGCCATGAAACAACAGGATGTCCCTTGGTATGATGACTATGTAAACTACATAGTATTGGGAAAATGGCCGTTGGAATGGACACATCAGCAACAAAAGAAATTTTTCAAAGAAGTCAAGCATTATATCTAGGATGAACCGTACCCGTTCAAATGCTGTGCTGATCAATTACTGAGATGTTGTGTTCCACATGAGGAGGTCAATAGTGTTCTGCAGCATTTTCATTCATCACCATATGGCGGACACTTCAGCGGAAATAAAATTGTAGCCAAAGTCTTACAATCAGGTTTATTCTGGCCCATTCTATTTAAAGATGCTTACTTATTTGTTCTTCAATGTGACAAGTGTCAGAGAACGGGAAATATTTCAAGGAGAAATGAAGGACTTCTGCAAAACATCCTAGAAGTAGAGATATTTGATGTATGAGGGATTGATTATATGAGACCCTTTGTTCCATCATAAACCTGTACATACTAGTTGCAGTAGACTACGTCTCCAAATGGGTTGAAGCAATTGCACTACCATCAAATGATTCAAAAGTTGTGATAAAATTCCTTAAAAAGAATATTTTTCACTCGCTTCGGAACACCTCGGGCTATTATCAGTGATGGAGGCAAACATTTCTGTAACAAATATTTCGATGCACTCCTATCCAAATACGGAGTTACTCATAAAGTTGCCACTGCCTACCATCCGCAATCAAATGGACAGGTTGAAGTTTCAAACAGATAGATCAAAAGAATCTTGGAGAGAACCGTTGGATCAACAAGGAATGACTGGTCTGAAAAACTAGATGACGCATTACTGGCCTACCGGACAGCTTACAAGACACCCATCAGTGTTGGGTTTCTATTAGGTCCCAAGGATCAAATCAAGCAATGAAACAACATGTGAATACTCGTAAAAGCATGGTGGAAACATACTTACAATGATCGGCTTTTTTGACGCGAGGAACAACGAAAATCTTCATGTTTTTCCCTCCAAGGTTCTCGGCAATCTTCAAAAATTTAAGCTCCAAATTCGGTCCAAGCTCCAAGCTTTCGAATGGTGATTCCAAGTTCACAAGTCGGTTTCCCTATCACCTTCGCAAGACCCTTAAAGCATGCTAGCACTCCGGAAATTTTGCCACAAAATTTCCTTATCTTCCTTGCATGTCTCGGCCAAGCCAAGTCTTAGAAGAAAATGGCACCAAGTGCCAAAAATGGGAGAGATGGAGAAGAAAGGCCTCTTGGCCGAATGCATTAGAAGGAGAGAGAGAGGTGTTGTTTTTGTTTTTTGTTTATCTAATACACAAAAACCAAAAGTCAAATATCAAATAAAATATTGATAAATGTCTTTCAAGCCATCAAAAGTTTTCCAACCAGTTACATCAATCATGAATAGTGACATTGTGTCAATCACTCAAAGTGATGTGACTTACATCACAAGAATGACTAATGATTTGACGCTTGATGTGATTTGTGGGCGAGCGGCCCCGCAAACACTCCCGGGCTCAGATTCGCTAATTCCGAATTAATGAATTTTCCGTTGCAACGTAATTAAATAATTATGCCTAGTAAAATCACTATTCACGTCGCTAACGAAATAATTCTAAATTAACTCGTTCGCCTGAATTAAAATTCAATTTTAATTCCGCGTCGAAATCCAATTTCGTATAATATATCGAATATATTATTTTATCGATTAATTCCAAATTAATCGTTCTCTCTCTTTAAATAATATTTTATCTCAGATAAAATATCTCCGTAATTAATCCCATATTAATTTTCTCTCTCATTTAATTAATCCCAGATTAATAAAGTGCGAGTTATACGTCATCGGTGAATCTTCGGAAGCGACCCATGAGATCCCCGGATATGTTGGTAGTAAATCCGGTCGTCGGACTATCCGAACACGTAAGTACCTAGTATTACGTTTATACAGATTTACAAGACATGTATATGATCTATATCAGGCGTAGTATACGTAGTATTGCGTATTTCGATCCAGCATCGGATGTCACGTGCAAGGCCTGGGGCTGGAAATGTGTCTGCCCCGTACGAAGCACATATCGGATCTTTGGTAACTAGTCTCTATATCGGATAATCATGACCTAGCCATATTATCCCGATGACTGCAGTACATAAGAGAAACAGTTCCGTATCCTACGTGATCATCATCTCCACTATGACTGGAGTGATACTTCCATCTCGACATCACACCCAATACACTACGATTCTCAATATACCCAGAAGAGGCGTACACAGAACCTGTTAAAGCCCTGGACGACAAAAACCAAAGTACATTGATTGTCGCAAGTATTAGCGGTGCAAGTCTCAGGTTAAGACCAAATACACCTACCCTGATTCTGACTTCCATAGACACATAGTCATACTACCAATGGAATTTCGATGGGTCTATCCAGAGCGAAGCTGTTTTCCGTACCATCGGTAAAACACAACCTCCTATTACACTTCCATGACTATCCTATACCCAAATATATGAGAACTATGTAGTTATGCTCCCACAACGTGCACAAATGCAATATTAGTCTATTCCGCATTATCGATGTCCAGTCTCGATAATACTACGACTAGGGATATTTAATGATTAAACCTTTGTGGATTGATACTGTCTTATATCTTATCAATCCGGAACTAATCATACGGACCTTTCATCATTTATATATCTTGGTGATCTAATCACAAATGATAAAAGAGCAATTTCCTTTGTCACATAGTTAATTTGTACAACAACACCATGATCTGTACAAATAGTGATGATATGGGCCATAACTGTCCAACAATCTCCCACTTAGCCTATAGCCAATCACTCAAGTGTCCTACACCCGAACTATGTACGGTTCGCTCAAAATTCTGCTGATGAAATGCTTTCATCATCGGATTTGCATGATTATCATCTGATGTAATTTATTCGATCATGACATCGCCACGATGTATGATCCGAACGAATCAGGTGAATATTTGAAGTATATATCTGGATCGTTGATGAGACCATTAATTCTTTAGCCTGCGCTGTAGCCTAGCTCAGCTGCTAACAGAACTATATCTAATCTAATTAGATTAATATCAATCCAGAAGGCTTCTATTGCTGCCTCAGCTGCAGCAATAATCCACTTTTGTTGTTTATTCGGCAATAGTATCTTGCTCGGAAGATTTCCAGCTCACTGTTCCGTTATTCAAACTTATAGTACCGTTCCTACGACTCATAGTCGTTTTTATCGGTTTTAGGAAACTTGCAATAGTGAACCCAGTCACTTCAAGTTCTCATTCTCCATAGTATAAGACAACATCCTTAGATCATCTATGATACTAAAGGATGTTCTTAACATCAATCCAATGACTATCACTTGGATTGGCCTGATTGTGACTCCATATGCTCAAAGCATATGAGACACCAGGTCACATACATTTATTTTAATGTACGAGTTCTCGGAGAGTATTAACAACTTTAGATCTATCCCATTAGATCTTTATTCCTAGAATAATTGTTGTTTCTTCCAAGAATTCTACAGAGAATTTTCATAAAAGCCAAGCTTTCACCGATTGTATTTGGGAATGTCATTTCCAAGAAATGATATGTCATCATTATTTAGGACATTTACTGTCAGTACGCTCCCACTAACCCTCTTATATACACAAGAATCATTTTCATTTTGAATTAAATCATATACTATTATGATTACATCAAAACGAAAATTCCAAGAATGCAATGCTTGCTTCAATCCATCCATGGATAGAATAACTTGCAAACCTTGTTTGATCGTTTTGGTACGACAAAACCATCAGGATGTTGTAAACATCCTCCAAAAGGTTTCCGTTAAGGAAAGCGGTTTTGGCATTACTGCTGCCATATTTCATGAATGAAACATGCAGCATTAGCAAGCATTATCCAAATAGATTTACCGTGGCAACATGTAAAAGGTTTCGTCGTAATCGACACAATGTTGATAACGATACCTTTTCGCTACAAGCCTAGCTTAGTAAGTTGGTATGTTTCCTTCCATGTTTGTCTTCCTTGAAGACTTATATAGTACCAATAGGCACAATGCCTTCCGGTACATCAACTAGTATCCAAACTTAGTTGATATACATGGAATCCATTTCGGACATCATGGCACTTTGCCATAATAGGGAGTCGATACCTTGTATCACTTCCTCATACGTAGTCAGTTCGAATCCCTCAATAAAATTGACATCTTTATGAGGTGAGATCAGAAACCCATACCCCAGGTTGTTTTCTGACTCTCTCCGACTATCGCGGTTCTTGTGTATTCGAAGATTATTGGTATAGTTTCATCCTTGATGAACTATTTGTGTTCCATTAAGGAATCAATGCCTGGAATAGTATTACTCTGATTTTTATCGAGTTTTACTTTCCTCCCACTTACCACTGCATATAGGTATTCCTCTTAGGAAAACCGCATGGCTAGCAACAATTACATTGTTCTCTTGTGAGTTGTATAAGTACTATACTTTGGTTTCCCTAGGATAACCTACAAATTTAGGCACTTATCCGATTTGGGTGTTAGTTTGGTATCATCCAAACATATGCCCAGCATTCCCAAATCTTCAGGAATGTGAAAACCTAGTTTCTTTCCTGTTCATATATAATATGAAGTCTGTCTAACAGATTTCTATGGAACCTTATTCAAAATAAGTTATGCACTGTTAATGCGTATCTGTTGAAGGAAATGGTAGCTCAGAGCGACTCATGATTAACCTTATCATGTCCAACAAAATTCGGTTTCTCTGTTCGGACACACCGTCAAACTGACGTGTTCCGGGAGGAGTCCTCATTGAAAGAATACTATACTCTTTCAAGTATACGAGAAACTTATTGCTTAAGTATTTTCATCATGGTCCAATCATGGTGTTTAATACTTTAGCCGATCTGTTTGTCTACTTCGTGTCGAAACTGTAAAAGTTTCCGATTTGTGTTTCAAAAGAAACACATAACCATAACGCGATGCCACATCCGTAAAGGTCACAGAATATTCACATCCACCTCTAGCCTAGCTAGATATTGGCCCACTTACGTCACTATGAACAAGGGCTAACAGATCGGTGACACTTACACTTTTACCAAGTAAAAGGTGTTTTAGGCACTTTGCCTAATAAACTAGATTCGTAGACATTATTTGAATAGAATCAAATATGTCCTAGTACCCACTCTTCGAAAGTGTGGATATACGAGTCTTGTTAATTGTGTCCCAGACAACAATACCACTTATAAGTCTCAACTGATTTATTCAGTTTGAGCTATTTGTTTGTCATGTTATACTTTTGAGATTTATTTATATTCAAAATATAAATTCTGTCATTCACATGTAATGTGGTTATCTCAATATCATCTTTATAAAATGAAACACTTTAGTGTTCTAGAATATAAGGGTATACCCGCAATGGTTAAACCCTGATATAGAGATAATGTTTCTAGTCAAACTAGTTACATTATAACAGTTTCCTAATTTAAGTACACACCCAAAGGGTAGTTCCTAAACTTAGGTTTCTACGGTTAAAACAGCGACTGTAGTCCCGTTTCCAATTCGTAGGTAAATCTCAACTGAAGTCAGTATCCTGCTAATCAGCAGATTCTGCACACCAGTACATATTTATTTACCACTTCCAGTATCTAAAATCCAATTTTAATACTAGTAGTGAACATATTTATGACAAACATAGTTGAAGCCGGAACCTTGTCCCGTCTTCTTAACTTCCTTCATGTCTGCCTTGTCCATACGGCAGTCACGCTTACATGTCCCCGTTTGCCACAATTTAGGCAGACATTTTGGGATATGTCCTTTATCTTCCCAGAAGATTATAATGACTTTGCCTTTGCCCATTTTCCACACCCTATAAGCCTTTGGCCAAGCCTTGGCCTTCTAGAATGTTGAAGTAAGGTGCGCCTTGCGCTTTTTGCCTTATTGCAAACTTTGGCTTTGTCTCATTGAGTATAGCCATTAACTCTCCAAGAGTTTATTATTGCAATTTAATATTTCTAAGATCTAACGATAGATCTATGAAGATCCTTCAATTTCATTATCATACTATAAGGATCTAATCCTTAGTTCTGATTAAGAAATTAAGGAGTCTATTTGGAAAGCATAATGGATTAAGCACTAAAGTTATCATCACATGAATATTCCAAATATCATGTTCTACTGTTTGCTTAACTCCTGGATTAGGCCTAAGATGTTATTTTATCAAATAAAGTAACTTCTTAGTTTCCAGGACTATCCTAAAGTTTTATTCCCAATTTGAAAATTAAAGTCGTTTAAATACATTTTTCACCCAGGATTATGTTTTAAACACTAATCTTTCAATTTATCTTGATTCTAATAGTCCAACTATTTAATCAACGATATAAGGTACTATTTATTATAATGATTACTATAGTCCAACTATTTAATCAACTATAATTTAATAGGTTAAATTCAATTATATTGATTACTATAACCAATTATAAAATTAACTATTAATTGAAATTAGTTAATTCAAATATATTGATTACTATAATCCAATTATATAATTAACTATAAATGAAAAATGCTTAATATGATTTGAGGGTTTTTCGCGTGTAATTGGCAACCAATTAATTATCTTTGTTAAGGTCTCATCATCATACACCCTTAAACATGCATCCTAAACACATAATAAGGCACATATAAATAAATAATAATGATATGCGGATGGATACTTAAACACATTGTTCCTAGAACAAATCTCTCCATTTCCTCTTTACCGCTAGCACAAGTATTACTTCTACCCAATTACATAACACTTCTAAAGAAACCTCATTTACATTGAGGGGAATAGGTGAGAAGAGAAATACAAAGAATAAGGAGGTAATAGGCTGGACACGCAGGTCCAATTAATAAATTCTAAATTTATTACAACAATTTCCAAAATTGCCCTCACCCATCTAATATCCATCCGATATACATTATTCATGCATCGCATCCATGTATTCACACAAGCATGTTATCAATCAATCTAATCCAATTAATTAATCTGAATATTAATGACCATCCAATATTCAAACAACGATTTTATTTTGCGCGAGTCCGACTCATTTTACGAATAAATACTCAAAGTACGAATTCTTGAATTAAATTAAACTACAACATTAAATCCAATTTAATTTGTATTTAATACTAATTCTTTATTTAATTCCAAATTAAATATTACACTTTATTAATGTACCTTTACGACTTAGATTCTAAATCTAACTGTTACGGGTCTCAAAGCCCGATTAACATCCAATGGGAAAACTTGAACGTACACCAGAAACCGATTGGACTATATAATGCTGATGGATTTTATGATTTTCTTTGTGTATTTCTTGATGATGCCCGGAGAAATGGGTTCATGTCAAAACCTGTAAAAGAAATCCTCTTCGCTGCTAGAACTGCCCATGATTTAATTGACTAAATATCAGCCTTTGAACCACAAATTAACCCTATCATTTCCAAGAGAAACTGGTCTGATAATGATCGTGGTAAAAAGTGTCGGATAAATCTGGATCTTAACCTTTAATTTTCATTTTAGATGTAGAATTTCAGCTAACCAGACACTGTTTTCTAAACTCATCTTCTACTTTTAAGACATTGGGGACAATGTCTCAATTAGGTTTGGGGAAGGGGAATAGTTGACTAGTATCTTATTTTTATTGTGTTATTTTTATTTGATTTTTAGTCAAAAATTTTCAAAAACAATTCAAAAAAATTAAAAACTTTAGAAAAAAAATTCAAATTTTTTTTTTGTGTTTTTTGTTTTTAACTTGACTAAATCAAGTGAATTTGGTGTGAGATAGCTATGTAAGTAATTTCCACTCCTGAGAAGTATCCGAACCTATTTCGTAACAAGTTAATTTTTGTTTATTCCCTTTTGAATTATTTAATTTGTGAATTCTCCATAATACTGATTAAATTGGATGTTCATATGCTCAGTTGACAGGTATTATCAATATATATGGTAACATACGGACATGAGTTGTAATTGAAAAGTTTGTAATATTCAGTGCTCTAGTTTAATTGGAGGAAGCATCTAAAAAAACCGATGAAATTAAAAAAAAAAGTCTGAGATCCGAGTAATTAAGTCCGTAAAAGTGTTTTAATACCTAGTGTCCTAAAACGAACTGGTTTGGGAGTCCCTGACCTAAATCTCGCTACATGGATTAAAGATGTTATAAAAAATATATATATCTGAAATCCGAGTAATTAAGTCTTCAAGGGTGTCTTAACACCTAGTGCCCTAAAGCCAACTGCTTTGGGAGTCACTGACCCAAAGTTTGCTACATGGATGGAAGATATTGTATATAAATTAAAAAAAAAATCAGAACAAATATTTCATTGCTTAAAAATGTGTGAATTCTGATATAACTTTAGGACAAAAATATTACTCTATTTTCAACTACATTTATGAATATTGTGGGCACAATGATTTGATTAGTACTTTGTTGGTTGTGTATATGAAGAATGGTAAAAATAATCAGAGAATTTACTTATTTGGTAATTTAGAGAGAAATAAAACAACTACTAATTTGGATAAGGAGTTTTACCTGTTTAGTCACTAACTTATTTATTCTCTTTTCTCTTGTCTTTTTGCTTTTGTGTGCATTAGATTGACATTTGTGGGTATCGTTGCTGTAAGCCCTCACGAGACTACAACTCGTCCACTAGGGACACCTAGGGGTTTAAAGGCTTGTTGCATACGCTAAATGCAATCGTGATCCCTACGAAAGTGGCTTAGTTTAATTTTATCTTAAAATTATTTATTGCACTTTATTTTGTTGTTTTGCTCGAGGACTAGCAAAATTTTTAGGTTTGTGGGTGTGATAAGCGGTAAATATAAGTATTTATCGTCCCTTTACTTAATATTTTGTATAGTTTCTTGAGTTTTGTGAATATTTTGATGTGTTTTGTGTTATTTTATAGTTAAATAAAATAACAGGACTCTCTGGAAGCAATTCGGGGCTAAAACATCGAAAAACGGACAAAAAGGGCAAAAATGTAAATTTCCTGCTAAAATGCGCCTTTTGCTAAAATAGGCCGCCTGCAATCATGCGTCGCTAACGTGCACCAGACACGTGTCAAAATCCGAGAAACTTGCTATCATGCGTAGATGCTAACATGTGCCTGCCATATGTCAACATCTCAGTATTCTTGCTAACTTGCACCGGATACGTGTCATCATCTCATAATGCCGATATTTACTGTGCACGCGTCGCGACACCAAGCACCTACGCGCCGTGACTCTGAGCCAATAATTCTACCGACAGCTACGTGTCATCATCTCCGCGAAGCCCGTGCCACATGTCATCAATTTACGGCGCGTCGCGACGTGCAATTTTCCACGCGTCGCGACACGTGAGGCCAAACTTTGCCTATAAATTGAGGTCGATTTCAGAATTTAAATTCATACTTTCTTCTGAGGAATTCCTTAAGAATACTAAGAAGATTGTATCTTGTTTTTTTTATTTACAGCTTTCTGCATTTAATTTTATTTACTTTACGCAATAGTACTTTCTTTATTTTACTTTTCAGTTTTTATTTTTTTGTTCAGTATGAGGAGGTAACTCCACTCTGCTGGGGTTAAAGTTTAAGCTTTTATTACTAATATTTAGATTAATCTCCCTTAATTATAATACATAAACGATTTAAAACCTGACTAAATGAGATACCGCATTTATGGTCGGTTGGACTTAATTAAATTGATTTTAACCTGACTAAATTGGATACCGTCTTTATGGTCAGTTGGAATTAATTATAAATTTGACTTAATCAGGATACTGCCTATATGGTCGGTTGGTAATTATCATGCAAAGTTAATATATTATAATGAGAGAGATATCTAAAATAGAAGTAATAAAAGTGGATCCTCTAACCCTAGTATTTTCTTTTTTGTTTTATTTACCTTTTTAATTTCCAGCTTTTACTTTATGTCATTTACTTTATTTAAGCTTTTACTAGTCCTATATATGTGTTGTAAATAAACCTGTTATCTGGGGTTGTGATGAATTCCAATAGCACCTGTTTATAAGGGGTTATTTTACAGTTTAAGTAATATAAAGGTTTATTTATTGAGCCTTAAGCATAATGCTTCTTGTTAACTGGTCATTAATAAGATTGATTTGGTAAACTTAAAATGAACTTGAAAAGAGATTTTAGGTTTCAGCCTTAGACTCAATAGCCCACGATCTCCCTTAAGGATAGATAACCCTTAATAGATTTCCTTACAGGATAGGAATATACCTGTCAGGTAGGGGTATCCATAATTGGAACTTAATTTTAATGAATTCAGTTAACTTGGTTGACATAAGAATATGATTAATTGGGTTATTCTGGGTATTTGCATCTGACCATCGGAAGAGGCTTTTGCATAAATTCGTGTTCTAGGTTAATAAACCGTTATATTGCACAAACGTAAGATAACCACTTAATCTTTAAAAGATATTGGAAGAATTCACAACCCTAGATAGTTTTATAATATTGATTTTCCGTTAATTCACTATCGCATTATTTTATTTACTTTTTTTAGTTTAAAGTCACCATCCAATCAAACAACCAATCTATTAGTTACTTGTAAACATTTGGCTTCATAAATTAATAGCTAAGGTATTAAATCCTCGTGGGATCAATATATTTTATACTACTTGAACGATACGTGCGCTTGCATTATACGTGTGTGATCACGCCAGTCACTTTTACCTCTTGTGGCTTCTTGGTTCTTTTGAATTTGCCACTGCACCACTATTATAACAATAAAGTGTGAGTGGTTTGTCCATATCTAAAACAACATCCAGATCTCCCAAGAATTTACGAAGCCAGACTGCTTCCTTAGCTGCTTCACAAGCTGCTACATACTCAGCCTCCATGGTGGAGTCAGCAATGCAAGATTACTTTATACTCCTCTATACTATAGCCCCACCACCTAGGGTAACCACTGATCCAGATGTTAATTTCCTAGAATCGACATTCGTCTGAAAATCAGAGTCCGTATATCCCCTTAGGATCATATCCTCACCGGAATATACAAGCATATAATCTCTCGTTCTCTTAAGATACTCGAGAATGTGTTTCACAGCCACCTAATGATCCAATCCTGGGTTAGACTAAAACCTACTGACTACTCTCACTGCAAAACAGATGTCTAGTCTCATGCATAACATAGCATACATGAGACTACCAACTGCTGTGGCATATGGGATATGTCTCATTTCCTCAACATCTTGAGGTGTCTTAGGAGATTGTTCATTTGACAAGTGAATTCCATGTCGATAAAGTAAGTTGCCTTTCTTGGAATTCTGCATCCTAAATAGCACAAGGATCTTATCGATATAGGATGCCTGAGACATAACTAACAGTCGTTTCTTGCGATCCCAAAGTATCTGAATCCCAAGAACATAACTGACCTCTCCCAAATCTTTCATTTGGAATTGGTTAGCTAGCCAGATTTTCCCGTCCAATAATATCTTTACATCATTCCTAATGAGTAAAATATCATTGACGTATAAAACAAGAAAAACCACATTCCCATCAATGACGCGCTTGTATACACAAGGCTCATCAATATTCTGTTCAAAGTCATAAGACTTGATAGTGGTATCAAATCTTATATTCCAAGATCAAGATGCCTGCTTGAGTCCATAAATGGACCTTTGCAGCTTGCAAACCTTTTGCTCTTGACTTTGGGCTATAACCTCTTCTGGTTGTACCTTCTCATCTGCTCCCCTCTTTCTCTTGTAAATCCACTTGCAACCTATAGGTTTTACCCCATCAGGTTGGTCTACAAGTTCCCAGACTGAGTTGGAGTATATAGACTCTATCTCTAGGTTCATGCCTTTGAGCCATTCCTCTTTATCAGAATCATCCATTGCACTACGATAGGTCAATGGATCATTTATACCATCGTCGGATGCGAATACTTGTGCATCTCCAACTCCTAGATAGCGATCAGGTTGTCGTACAATCCTCCCACTACTTCTAGGTGGCAGATCATTCTGATGAACTGACATCTTACGCTCAGATGTCGAAGGTGCTATGTGTTTGTCAACTGTCATTGATGATGGTGTGCTGGTCGAACCAGCAAGTAACTCTTCAAGTAATACTTTACTTTTTAGGTTTGAACTCCCTCATATAATCCTCCTCTAGAATCGTAGCATATGTCGATACAAACACTTTGTTATCTTCAGGGTTATAGAAGAATCCACCCCTAGTCTCCTTAGGATAGCCTACAAATAGGCACACCTAAGAACATGGCTCCAACTTAGTAGTCTTATTCTTCACCACATGTGCTGGACACCACCATATGCGGAAATGTGGTAAACTAGTTTTACGACCACTCTACAACTCTAAGGGAGTCTTAGAAACAGACTTAGATGGAACTACAATGAGGATATACATTGTTGTTTGCAATGCATATCCCCAGAACAAATTAGGTAGTGACCTATAACTAAACATAGATCTAATCATGTCTAACAAGGTCCGATTTCTCATTTCTGCTATACCATTTTACTGTGGTAGGTGCTGTGAGCTGGGCTATTATCCTATGCTCAACCAAGAATTCCTCGAAATCATTGTCAATATATTCTTCTCCACGATCTGATCGTAGAGTTTTGATTGTTTTACCTAACTGGTTTCCAACCTCAGCACGATACTCTTTGAACTTTTCAAAAGTATATAACTTGTGCTGCATTAGGTAAACATACCCATATCTAGAATAATCGTCAATAAATGTGACGAAGTTGTGGGACACAGGATCTGGGCGACGCATGCTGTTCCAGGCTCGCGGCCTGGTTGGGAGTACGGAGTAGCCACGGGGGACTAAACCGGAGAATAATGGAGTCGCCACCCCCGGTGTGAATCGGAAAATGAGATTTAAGGCCGCACTCACCCCTCACAAGGGAAGACCTCAAACCGTTGGGTTCGGAATGGTCCCTTACTTATGCCACTTGTAATGAGAGCATTTATGTAATAATTTAATCAGGCTTAAGTAACACTTATTTCCAAGAGTATCATGCTTCTAAATTCACATGTACAAAATAAAACTTACACCTAAATTTACATATATTTCACATCTAAGATTGCATGCTTGAAAGTACATCAAAGTAACGACGGACATACAACTTCATTGGCATATTATATTCAAGAAAACACAAGCACACATACTAACCACACAAGCACACATGTGAGCACCTTCCCAAGTTGTACGTGGAATTGTATCCCAAGTACAGACCGTACTATCGTCCATTCGGAATCGGCTACGGAATTTATGTATGGGTTTCCATCCGATATACAACAAGAAATAGTACTCAAATGTTATCATGACATAGGTATATGAATTGTAATATGTTAAACACATTGTACTCATACATGTGGGGAATACAGATGAATGACACCAACACAATCTTGCGTAATACAGAGGGGCAATCAGGTTCATCATACGTAGGGAAAGCTACTAGGAAAACTATGCATGAAATCTGATGAAAGGGACTCAGTTCAGTGGTGCGCGTTCGCGTAGCGTTTGAAAACACGTTCGAACGGTAAACAGAAGGTTCGCGTTCGTATAGCGTTTGAGAACGCGTTCGAACGAAACCACACCTGATGCATGATAAGACTAATAAAGTGCGTGCGGGTTTGCGTAGCGTTCGAGAACGCGTTCGAATGGTAAACAGAAGGTTCACGTTCGTATAGCATTCGAGAACGCGTTCGAACGGAACCAGACCTGATGCATGATAAGACTAAGAAAGTGTGTGCGCATTCGCGTAGCGTTCGAGAACGCGTTCGAATGGTAAACAGAAGGTTCACGTTCGTATAGCGTTCGAGAACGCGTTCGAACGGAACCAGACCCGATGCGTGATAAGACTAAGAAAGTGCGTGCGCGTTCGCGTAGCGTTCGAGAACACGTTCGAACGGTAAACAGAAGGTTCGCGTTCGTGTAGCGTTCGAGAATGCGTTCGAACGGAACCAGGCCTGATGCATGCAACACAAAGAATAAAGACAATATTGTCAAGCTCAGTATGTCCGATTTAACGTATCTTGCATTCAACCGAACACACATCAACCGGCACGGCAAAACATCGTGGTAAAGAGCTTTAACCCCTCCCCATAGGGGATCTTTCGTTGCACTTACTAAGCCCATGCACTCGATTGAATCATGCATACAAAGAATTTAAAAACAATACTATCAAACTTAGTATGCCCAATTGAACGTATCTTGCATTCAACCGAACACACATCAACCGGCGCGGCAAAACATCATGGTAAAGGGCTTTAACCCCTCCCTATAGGGGATCTTTCGTTACACTTACTAAGCCCATGCGCTCGATTGAATCATGCATACAAAGAATTTAAAAACAATACTATCAAACTTAGTATGCCCGATTGAACGTATCTTGCATTCAACGAACACACATCAACCGGCGCGGCAAAACATCGTGGTAAAGGGTTTTAACCCCTCCAAATAGGGGACCTTTCATCGCACTTACTAAGCCCATGCGCTCGATTGAATCATGCATAAATAAGCAACATGCAGAATTAAAGTGACGAAAAATAAGTAAACCAAAGCAACACAAAACAAAAGAGGGTGCCGTTTACTTAAGCGGTACGTGGAGTTGTATCCCGAGTACATATCATACTACCGTCCATTCGGAATCGGCTATGAAATTTCTGTCCGGGTTTCCATCCGATATACCGCGAGAGTTGACACATCTCTCATTTTATTCCAAGGCCACAACATACAACATCTCATAATTCATGCATATTTATCTACTCAAGGACCACAACATGCATTTCAACATAACAATCATGCAAGCAATACTCAATAAATAATACAAATAAAATGGAAAATGAGTGTAGAAAATACCCTCAGGTCTAATCTTTTTGCCAACTTTCAGGCTTGCGTTTCACGGACGTCGGAAGGGTACAGCTCCTCAACTTCTCTGGTTCACTGGTTTAGCGTCCTAGCTCACTGTTTTGCTGTTTTGCTTGCTATTCGGTCTCTGTTCTGCTGCTGTTCGACCTCTATTTTGCTGCTCACTGTTCAGGTCACTTGTTTTGACGTTTCAACGGACTGTTCCGAGTGTTTTTTGTGGGTTTTTAGTGTAGTCTTGTGTGATTATTTTAAGGATTATAAGTGCAGTTTTTATGTTACTGGTTTAGGGATTTTAGGGACTGTTTGAGGGCTAATAGGAGTACAGTTTTTTTTCGGTACTGCAGGGAGGTTTATGGGGCTGTTGTTTCGGTCAAGTAGGGGAAGGAGATGAAGGGAAATTTGTTATATTTTTTTTGTAATATGCGTGAATGGAGAGCTTGGAGAGGGGGGGTTGGAAATTCTTTTCTTCTTTTTTTCTTGTGATGGGCGTCAAAAAAATGGGAGCCGGGAATGCCTTGGAGAGGTGTGGGTTATATAGAGAAAGCCTAGGGCTTCACCTTGTCTCACAAGGAAGGGATTTGATTTTGTGTTGAGCAAGGAAAGTCAAAGATTGAGGGGGGACAAATTTGGTCTAGATTAGGAATACAATATCTTTAATTTGTTATAATTGATTTTAATTAGGCATGACATCTTTTTAATTTAGTATGTGATTTGTTTAGTTAGGAAGTTAATATATTATGTTTTATTTAATTGGTAAATGGTTTAAATATTTAATTTAATTCAAATACATTATTAATATTTATCTTAATATTTAATTTAATATTTAATTTAATTTCCCATGTGTTTTAAATGTGTTTTATTAATTGGGATGTGTTTTATGGGCTTTGGGGGGCTAATTAGGCTGGGGTGCGAGGCTAGCAGCAAAACCAGAAATACCGACGCCGTTCGAACGCCCATTCGAACGCTACACGAACGTCCGCAATCTGCCTGACGTTCGAACGAAGTAACGAACGCAGCACTAACGAAGACAATGAACTTGTGAAATGAGTCTGATGACGTACTTATTCAGAATTTCCCCTTCCGACCTCCGTTTCCCGTAATAACCTTAGCTAAAAAGGTAGTGCCTCCAACTGAGACTCATCATCGGGTTTCACATGCGAAAATACAATGCCTACAGTCGCCCTCACTTTGATGGGACTTGTGCAGTGTGTGACTTTGAACAATCCTATCAAAGTTATGCAATGCATTTTCACTTACCTGGCTCGGCTGCTGCCTTGAGCTGAGTTGGTGCTGCAGTGGACCCCGATCCTGGGACGCATCCCAATAACTGCAACCGACAATGGGGGCACCTCGACCCAACACTGCTGACAATAGGGACCTCGCCCTCGAACTGATGATGTAGTGGGCACCTCGACCCTGGGCACCTCGACCCGGAACTACAACCGACAATGGGGGCTCCTCGACCCTGGGCACCTCGACCCAACACCGCTGACAATAGAGACCTCGCCCTCGAACTGATGATGTAGTGGGCACCTTGACCCTGGGCACTTCGACCCGGAACTACAACTGACAACGGGGGCACCTCGACCCTGGACACCTCGACCCAACACCGCTGACAATAGGGACCTCGCCCTCGAACAGATGATGTAGTGGGCACCTCGACCCTGGGCACTTCGACCCGGAACTACAACTGACAACAGGGGCACCTCGACCCTGGGCACCTCGACTCAATACCGTTGACAATAGGGGCCTCGCCCTCGAACTGATGATGTAGTGGGCACCTCGACCCGGAACTAAAACTGTTAACGGGGGCCTCGCCCTCAAGCTGATATGGGCCTCGCCCCCAAGCTGACATGATATGGGCCTCGCCTCCAAGCTGATATGGGCCTCGCCCCCAACCTGAAACGGGCCTCGCCCCTTGGGACTCATCCCAAAAACTGAAATTGCTCTGACACTGCTGGCTCATTTCTGCCGCTTTCTCCTTTCTTCGAACCTGTGAACACAAAACAAAACAAACAAAAACGAAGAGAATGCAATGTTACGTGTATGCATGAATGATTTTCTTATTCCGTTGGGTTAGGTCTTCTGCTAATTCCCGTGGGGACTGCTCGTATTCTCTCCCTCAGGCAAAATATTGCTTCAGTCTGTCTACGTTGATCGGCTCGGTGAACTCAATCCCCTCTAAGTCTGATAGCTTCAATGCTCCATTTCCCATTACCTTCTGCACTATGTAAGGTCCTTCCCAGTTTGGTCTGAATTTTCCTCTCGAATCTGTCGTCGACGGCCTCGACTGCTTAAGTACCAAATCACATTTTCTGATCTTGGTGGGACGTACTTTCTTGTTGAATGCTCGAGCTAGTCTCTTCTGATACAACTGCATGTGATACAAAGACTTCGTTCTCTTCTCATCCAATAGTGCTAACTGATCAAACCTCTGTGCGGCCCACTCCTGTTCCGGTAATTCTGCCTCTGCTATTACCCTCATAGACTGTATTTCCACTTCTACTGGTAATACTGCTTCCATTCCATAGACCAAAGAGTAAGGAGTGGCCCCTGTTGCTGTCCTTACTGATGTTCTGTACCCCCACAAAGCATATGGTAGCTTCTCGGCCCAATCTCTGTAGTTCTCTGTCATCTTGGCTAAAATCGTCTTTATGGTCTTGTTGGCCGCCTCAACTGCCCCATTTGCCTGCGGCCTATACGGCGATGACTTGTGGTGGCCTATCCCGTACCTCTGCAACATTGCATTCGTCTCTCCTTGAAACTGAACTCCGTTGTCTGTCACTACATGATGCGGCATACCATACCGAAATGAGGTTCCGAGCTATAAACTTTACCATCTGTTTGTTGCTGTAACATTACGGATGATTCGGCTTTCCACCCACTTCGAGAAGTAATCTACTGCAACTACTATGAAGCGATGCCCATTCGATGCATTCGGTCGAATTTCTCCAATCATATCATTCCCCATGCTGAGAAAGGCCACGGCTCTGACAGCCCGTGTAACTCTGTGTGCGGTAAGTGATTCAAATACCATGTGCTTGACAATCATGACAGTGCTTTACCATCTTCGCGCAGTCTGTTTCTATGGTTGACCAATAAAAAACCTTGTCTCACTATCTTGCGGGACAGATTCAACCCGTTCATGTGCGGACCACATACCCCGGCGTGTATTCTTCCATTACATGCTGAGCTTCTTCCTTTCTCAAACACTTCAACTGAATACCGTTTGTTTGCCTCTTGTATAGTTCCCCTTTCAAAGTCACATACTGGGAAGCCAACTTCTGAATGGCTATTCTGTCTTTTCTGTCTGCCCCTTCCGGGAGTTCACCATGTTCCAGATACCTCTGAATGTCATAATACCAAGGTTTACCGTCGTCGACCTCAACTTCCAGAATTCTTTCTATCTCATAAACAGGTCTACTTGCTGTTGTCAGCATCAACGGTCTCATCACTATCTTTTCTGGATTTTCCCAAGTTGCTGCGAGCGTAGCCAATGCATCTGCCATCTGATTCTCTTCTATCGGTAAGTGCTGAAACTTACACTCGGGGATAACCTGTGCCAACTTTCTGAGGTGAAAGAGGTAAGGTTTTCAACCATTCTTCTTTCAATTCCCATTCTCCTCGCAGCTGCTGGACCACACCAACATAGAGTCTCCATAGAACTTCCACACTCCCGGCCTTCAAGGCTACCAATGCTGTCAAACAAAGCACATGCTTCATACGCGGCCATGTTATTAGTCACTCTGAATGTCAACCTCTTGGCTAAAGGCAAAGTTCTCCCTCGGGGGGTCACTATCACGATCCCATTCCGGCTCCCTTGTAATTCACTGCTCCGTCAAAATACATTTTCCATCTCTAAACTGTTATTGCTTGGATCTCTTAGTCTGGAAATTCAAACTTATACTGATCCCTTCAACAGGTTGCAATGCCAGAAACTCTGCTACTGCTCGCCCTTTGATCACTTTGGAGGTGAGATACTCAATGTCAAACTCTGTCAACAATACCAACCATCTGCCCAATTTTCCCACTAGTGAAGGCACCGAATGAAGATACTTCAGAGGATTTTCCTTTGCCACTACCTGGATCTTGTATGACTGGAAATAATGCCGTAATTTCCTGGAAGCCCATACCATTGCAAGACAGATCTTCTCAACTTCCTGATATCGAGCCTCATATGGGAGCATCTTCTTACTCAGATAATAGATTGCATGTTCTACCCCTGTCTCATCAGCCTGTACCATCATTGCCCCAGTGCTTCTGATTCTGTAGCCAAATACAATATCAAAGGTTTGCCCGGTCTCGGAGGTTTCAATACAGGAGGCTTTACCAAGTACTCTATGATTTTGTCGAAGGCTGTCTGACACGGTTCATTCCATCTCACTGGTGATCTTTTCTCAACAGTTTGAAGATAGGCTCACACTGATGTCAACTTGGCAATGACCGACTGATGTACTGAATCTTCCCCAAGAATGCTCTGACTTCTTTTTCTGTCTTCGGTGCAGGCATTTCTGTGATTGCCTTGATCTTCTCGGAGTCTACCTCTATTCCGCCCATTCCCACTGTATGACCAAGCAATTCCCTGATGTCACCCCAAACACACATTTCTTGGGATTAAGCCGTAGGTTGTATCTGTCAACTCTCTGAAGGAACCTTTCCAGTGCTTCAATATGCCCAACTCTTGTCTCTGATTTCACCATCATGTCATCCACATACACTTCAATCTCTTTGTGCATCAAGTCGTGGAAAAGCGTAGTGGCCATCCGCTGATAAGTAGCCCCCGCATTCTTAAGCCCAAACGGCATAACCTTGTAACAATAAATACCCCATTCAGTAACAAATGCAGTCTTGTGCTTGTCTTCCTCGGCCATGAGAACCTGATTGTAACCTGAAAACCCATCTGCAAATGAATACATAGCAGATAAAGCCGCACTATCAACCAGAACATCTATATGTGGCAGAGGAAAATCATCTTTCGGACAAGCTTTGTTGAGATCTCTGTAGTCTACACACATTCTGACATTCCCGTCTTTTTTTGGCACCGGCACTATATTAGCCAACCACTCGGGATACTTTACTACTTCCAAGAACCCCACATCTATCTGTTTCTTAACTTCCTCTCTGACTTCTCAGCCCATTCTGGTCTCATCCGTCGGAGTTTCTGTTTTACTGGCCTCATATTCGGATAAGTTGGTATTGTGTGATGGGCAATGTTTCTGTATACCCAAGACATGTCGTCATAGGACCAAGCAAACACTTTGGCATATCTGACCAACACTTCTTCTAGTTTCTCCCTCTTCGGAGGTTACTTCACTTGCAATCAGAATTTCCTTGGGGTTCTCAAGTGTACCCAAGTTAAATGCAATAGTTATGGCTGAATTGATGTCAAATATGCTTGATTCGTGCAGTGTAAATGGAAATGACTCAGGCAAGTAAGCAAAAGAGATGTCTTTATTATTGGATAATGCGGAAGTACATTCAAACAAATCAGGAAGGTAAATGTCTTCATCATTTATAGACACTTCTTCCTCTGCAATCAGGTCTTCCTCAGGCTTTTCGTCCTCTCCCAGAGTCAGGCTCTCCAACTTCATCAGTTCTTCCTCCCAATTCTCTTCTTCTTTCTCCATAATTTCTCCAACTATCAGCTTCTTACCCAACATATCCTGGAAGATCTCAAACCCAGGTACCACAATTCCGTTAACTTCCACAGGTTCAGGCTCCCCTTGATATCCTGAAGATTTCACAAAACATTCCATCAGTTTCAAGCCCTTTTTCTTGACCTTTGGCTTTTCTTCATCAGACTTGTACCCCAAACCCTTCCGAGTAGTCTGTCCTCTGAAATCTGGTAATTTTGAACCTTTACCCGGCTCAAACTTCATTTTCTCCATAATCCTAGCCACCTTAGGATCCACCCACTCCTCAAAAGTAGCTGACACCTGAAACCTCGTGAAAGGTTATATCTCCAAGGCAGCCACGTCATTATCTAACTCAGCCCGGATGGTAACAACTTCTCCCTCATACGGGAACTTGATCATCTGATGCAAAGTGGAAGGCACGCCCCCAAGTTTGTGAAACCAAGGCCTTCCCAACAATAAGGCGAAAGTAGCCGGAATGTCCAGTACCGTGAACTCAACCTCATCTTCAATCGGGCCTACCTTGACCATAGCCACAAAAGTACCCTCAACTCCCCTTTTACTGTCATCATAAGCCTTAATAGTCATGTTGGAGGGGTCCAAGTCTGTCGCTTTCATACCCAATCTCGCCAGAATTTTCAGCGGGCACACATTGATGGATGAACCGTCATCCACCATTACACATGAAGTTATCTTGCCCCTTACCTCGGCCCTGATAAATAGAGGCCTGTTATGATTTCTCCCCTCTGCTGGGAGTTCATCCTCAGAAAAAGATATCTGCAAAGCTTCCTTCTGAACCGACCCAACAAACATTGCAGGGTTGGCGTCTTCTGGTACCACAATCTTGCTCAAGGCCTCAACCATAGCCTGCCTATGCTCCCGAGATGCACATAACAGTTCCCAGATACTCACTTGTGCTCTAGTCTTCCTCAATTGCCTCAGCACTATATCCCCCTCAGTATTTTCTGCAGTCTCAACCACTTCTCTACCATCTGTCAAAACTTCCTTACCCTTCTCCACCATATCATTGTAAAAATGACCACTGCGCGTCATTCCCCTTACTTCTTCCTCGTCACTGCTAGAGAAATCAAGCCAAAAGTTTTTCCCCTGCTCAGTCTCATCTTCACTAGTACTATCCCAGATTCCCAGGCAAAAGGCTTGAGGGTGAAAGGATTTTAGGACAAGGTCTTCTGGGAGGCCAAATTGATCATATAGGCTGGTGGTGGTACGGCACGGTAATTAGGTAAGGGGTTTCTGTGTGTGTCAGGCTGTTCTGTTTCTGGGTCAGGTATTTTCTTGGAGTCTATTAGGTCTTGGATTTCATGGCGGAGTCGGGCGCAATTTTCAGTGTCATGCCCTTCTGTTGGTGAAAGTGACAGTAAAGGCTTAGGTTATAATGTGATGGTAGGGGATTGGGTAATGGTTTAGCTTCCAAGGGTTTTAAAAGCCCTTGCCTCTTCAGTTTCTCTAGCACCTTTGACAGGGGTCTTCCCAAGTTGAAAACCTTCGGTCCGGATAGCGGTAATCTCAATAGAAACGGGCTTTGTTCCCGATGTTCCCCCAATGGGCCTAATGTTCAGACCATAGAATTTTTCTATTCTCGGCCTCTTCTTCTTCAATATCCATGACAGTTTCCTCAACTGCCGAAAGTCTGCAATCATGGAGGTCATCCTCCTCAACTTGCTGTAAATGGAGGGCTTGGTGCCCTTGATAATCATCTTAATCTGATCATTCTCTGAAGGCCTAGTCTGCATCTTCAACAACTGACCCCTCCATCGGTCCACATATTCCTTAAAACTCTCCTCCGATTTCTGCTTAACATTCTCCAGATCACGGAGTGACAAATCGATCTCTAGGTCGTGACATAGTGCTTCAGGAAAGCATCAGCCAACTCCCTCTAATCTTCCTTCACTTTCTTCTCCAAACTGTGGTACCATACCACATGAGCTCCTTCAAGCGACATTCCAAACATTTTCTGCACTTGGCGCTGAGATAAGACAACTGAACTCATGACTGATACAAACTGTCGGAGATGCACCCTTGGATCCCCATTCCCGTTAAACTTAGCCATATCAGGCATCTTGAACTGTGTCGGTAACTGTTCCTCGAAAGTCAGTGTGTCATAATCCAGCAAATCCTCATTCTTACCCCTCATCTTGCGGGCAACTGACTCAACCTGATCCCGAAGTTTCTGTAACTCTGCCTGAGACCCAGATACTCTGCCTGCTGCATACTATGCCATATCATCATCAAAAGTGGGGATATCATCCCCAACCCATTCGGAGGCTCCTCACGCCTCACATTCTCAGAACTTCCCCCAGCACGGGGCACAGCCATACCAGCCACAGCAATAGTCAAAGCTTGCAACTGTTCAGTGACCTTGGCGAGACTGTTCTCTAACTGATCCATACGGGATACCTCATTACCAGATTCACTCATGACCGTTACTGTTCTTTTAATGAGCCTTGTCCATTCTCTAACCCAGACGGTATCTATGATGTCTTTTTGAGACATATAGGGTGTTAACATGATATATGTATGCATGAGGTGCATGAGATTCAGGTAACATATATAACATACTAAATTAAAATTAAAATTTTCAAACAAATCGGACTGTTATCATTTTAGAAGCTTTCGGGCTAATTGTTTTAGGAGTGAACTCATCCCGGTTTAAATGGCCCAATGAGTTCACATCTCATGACAAAGAGCCCGACTAAATCCAAATGGTAACGTTCCGAACACAAGCACAAAGTGGCCCATCAACATTTAGAAGCCTTTGGCCCAACCGTCATAAAATGTGTTCTTGTCCCAGTTTAAATGGCCCAACAAGCCCATATCTCATGACAAATGGTCAAATGGATCCAAACGGCGATGTTCTCACACACAAGCATAAAAGATAATGCAAACATAAAGTAATAATTTCTACGGAATGGCCCATCAACATTTCAGAAGCTTTGGCCCAATGGTCATAAGGTACGAACTCGCCCCAGTTTAAATGGCCCAGCAAGTCCGCATTTCTGACAATGGTCCAACTGCATCCAAATGAGGATGGTCCACTAGCACATACTCAAGGAAATAATTGTTACTTTAACTATACAAACCCGGTCTATGGGTGGGTTCGCAGGAGTATAGACAAAGGCTCTCGTCGGCGAAGGATGGCCCACAACTAGGTCTCCCCAATCAGGGTTCGAGCAACCAAGTGAGCGCACCATTTTCTATACACTAAGGTACGTGCCAATGAGCTATGGTGTGTGACGGACTGTCAAATGGATTTCCCGTTGTAGATTCCCCAGAGAGAAGGTGAGCGAGGCTCACTTAAATACCCAAGCCTCTTAGGCTCTTATCGCTTGGTGGCGGAATAAACAACGAGTCCTCCAAATTAGTCCATCACAATAGGCTACGAGTAGATGGCCATATAGGTGCCTTCACAGCTTTTTCTTCTAGAAAGGTAATGAATGAAGGAAGACACCAAACCATTACCTAGCCTTAAAATGCCTTTGATTAAACCCCCATTTTATCCACTATAGACACGGTCAATTAAAACATAAATCCAAACATTACAAGACAATATTCGGGGCCGATTCTCTATCCCTAGTGGAGTCGCCAGACTGTGGGACACAGGATCTGGGCGACGCATGCTGTTCCAGGCTCGCGGCCTGGTTGGGAGTACGGAGTAGCCACGGGGGACTAAACCGGAGAATAATGGAGTCGCCACCCGGTGTGAACCGGGAAAATGAGATTTAAGGCCGCACTCACCCCTCACAAGGGAAGACCTCAAACCGTTGGGTTCGGAATGGTCCCTTACTTATGCCACTTGTAATGAGAGCATTTATGTAATAATTTAATCAGGCTTAAGTAACACTTATTTCCAAGAGTATCATGCTTCTAAATTCACATGTACAAAATAAAACTTACACCTAAATTTACATATATTTCACATCTAAGATTGCATGCTTGAAAGTACATCAAAGTAGCGATGGACATACAACTTCTTTGGCATATTATATTCAAGAAAACACAAGCACACATACTAACCACACAAGCACACATGTGAGCACCTTCCCAAGTGGTACGTGGAATTGTATCCCAAGTACAAACCGTACTACCGTCCATTCGGAATCGGCTACGGAATTTATGTCTGGGTTTCCATCTGATATACCACAAGAAATAGTACTCAAATGTTATCATGACATAGGTATATGAATTGTAATATGTTAAACACATTGTACTCATACATGTGGGGAATACAGATGAATGACACCAACACAATCTTGCGTAATACAGAGGGGCAATCAGGTTCATCATACGTAGGGATAGCTACTAGGAAAACTATGCATGAAATCTGATGAAAATGGACTCAGTTCAGTGGGTGCGCGTTCGCGTAGCGTTTGAAAACACGTTCGAACGGTAAACAGAAGGTTCGCGTTCGTATAGCGTTCGAGAACGCGTTCGAACAGAACCAGACCTGATGCATGATAAGACTAAGAAAGTGCGTGCACGTTCGCGTAGCGTTTGAGAACGCGTTCGAACGGTAAACAGAAGGTTCACGTTCGTATAGCGTTCGAGAACGCGTTCGAACGGAACCAGACCTGATGCATGATAAGACTAAGAAAGTGCGTGCGCATTCGTATAGCGTTCGAGAACGCGTTCGAACGGTAAACAGAAGGTTCGCGTTCGTATAGCATTCGAGAACGCGTTCGAACGGAACCAGACCCGATACGTGATAAGACTAAGAAAGTGCGTGCGCGTTCGCGTAGCGTTCGAGAACACGTTCCGACGGTAAACAGAAGGTTCACGTTTTAACGTATCTTGCATTCAACCGAACACACATCAACCGGCGCGGCAAAGCATCGTGGTAAAGGGCTTTAACCCCTCCCCATAGGGGATCTTTCGTTGCACTTACTAAGCCCATGCGCTCGATTGAATCATGCATACAAAGAATTAAAAAAACAATACTATCAAACTTAGTATGCCCGATTGAACGTATCTTGCATTCACCGAACACACATCAACCGGCGCGGCAAAGCATCGTGGTAAAGGGCTTTAAACCCTCCCCATAAGGGATCTTTCGTTACACTTACTAAGCCCATGCGCTCGATTGAATCATGCATACAAAGAATTTAAAAACAATACTATCAAACTTAGTATGCCCGATTGAACGTATCTTGCATTCAACCGAACACACATCAACCGGCGCGGCAAAGCATCGTGGTAAAGGGTTTTAACCCCTCCAAATAGGAGACCTTTCATCGCACTTACTAAGCCCATGCGCTCGATTGAATCATGCATAAATAAGCAACATGCAGAATTCAAGTGACGAAAAATAAGTAAACCAAAGCAACACAAAACAAAAGAGGGTGCCGTTTACTCAAGCGGTACGTGGAGTTGTATCCCGAGTACAGATCATACTACCGTCCATTCGGAATCAGCTATGAAATTTATGTCCGGGTTTCCATCCGATATACCGCGAGAGTTGACACATCTCTCATTTTATTCCAAGCCACAACATACAACATCTCATAATTCATGCATATTTATCTACTCAAGGCCACAACATGCATTTCAACATGACAATCATGCAAGCAATACTCAATAAATAATACAAATAAAACGGAAAACGAGTGTGGAAAATACCCTCAGGTCTAACCTTTTTGCCAACTTTCAGGCTTGCGTTTCACGGACGTCGGAAGGGTACAGCTCATCAACTTCTCCGGTTCACTGGTTTAGCGTCCTAGCTCACTGTTTTGCTGTTTTGCTTGCTGTTCGGTCTCCGTTCTGCTGCTGTTCGGCTCTGTTTGCTGCTCACTGTTCAGGTCACTTGTTTTGACGTTTCAACGGACTGTTCCGAGTGTTTTTATGGGTTTTTAGTGTAGTCTTGTGTGATTATTTTAAGGATTATAAGTGCAGTTTTTATGTTACTGGTTTAGGGATTTTAGGGACTGTTTGAGGGCTAATAGGAGTACAGTTTTTTTGCGGTACTGCAGGAAGGTTTATGGGGCTGTTGTTTCGGTCAAGTAGGGGAAAGAGATGAAGGGAAATTTGTTATATTTTTTGTGTAATATGCGTGAATGGAGAGCTTGGAGAGGGGGGTTGGAAATTCTTTTCTTCTTTTTTCTGTGATGGGCGTCAAAAAAATGGGAGCCGGGAATGCCTTGGAGAGGTGTTGTTTATATAGAGAAAGGCTAGGGCTTCACCTTGTCTCACAAGGAAGGGATTTGATTTTGTGTTGAGCAAGGAAAGTCAAAGATTGAGGGGGGACAAATTTGGTCTAGATTAGGAATACAATATCTTTAATTTGTTATAATTGATTTTAATTAGGCATGACATCTTTTTAATTTAGTATGTGATTTGTTTAAGTTAGGAAGTTAATATATTATGTTTTATTTATTTGGTAAATGGTTTAAATATTTAATTTAATTCAAATACATTATTAATATTTATCTTAATATTTAATTTAATTTCCCATGTGTTTTAAATGTGTTTTTATTAATTGGGATGTGTTTTATGGGCTTTGGGGGGCTAATTGGGCTGGGGTGCGAGGCTAGCAGCAAAACCAGAAATACCGACGCTGTTCGAACGCCCATTCGAACGCTACACGAACGTCCGCAATCTACCTGACGTTCGAACGAAGTAACGAACACAGCACTAACGAAGACAGTGAACTTGCAAAATGAGTCTGATGACGTATTTATTCTGAATTTCCCCTTCCGACCTCCGTTTCCCGCAATATCCTTAGCTAAAAAGGTAGTGCCTCCAACTGAGACTCATCATCGGGTTTCACATGCGAAAATGCAATGCCTACAGAAGTATCATAACCAACTTGGGCTCTCACATTCATTGGTCCGCAAACGTCCGAATGTATTAGCTCAAGTGGTTGACTGGCTCTTATACCTTTTCCAGTAAAAGGCCTCTTGGTCATTTTTCCTTCTAAACAGGATTTGCAGACTGGTAAAATTCTGAGCTTTAACTGGTTTAAGGCTTCATTCTTTATCAACCTATCTATCTAGTCAAGGCTGATATAACCAAGTCTAAGATGCCACAGATATGTAACATCGTGAGAAATCTTTTGCCGTTTAGTTTTAGGTTTATCAACCTTAAATATTTCAGCATTGAGCAGCGACCTATGTGTTAATGGTCTTAACACATACAGTTATTTTCTAAGTTTCATGTGCATATGGTTAATCTATTTCTTCCAATAATAACCAAATTTCTATTAAAAGAAACTGAAAAACCATCATCCAAGAGTTTAGAAACATAAATCAAATTCCTACGAAAACCAGGAATGAATAACACATTGTTCAAACTTAAATAACTATTATTTAAAATTTTAAACTGGAAACTCCCACTATTTTTGCTGAAATGGCATCCTCTATCCCGACCCCCATGGTATAGTCACCTTCAGCAAGGTCCCTCAATGAGTCAAGTAGCTGCAAAGAATAACAAACATGGTTAGTCACTCCAGAATCAACAATCCAAGCAGATTTATCATTCTCCACTAATAGAGATTCAATAACAAGTAAATCATATTTACCTGTAGCCTTTTTATTCTTCAACTCTGCAAGGTATTTAAGACAATTTCTTTTCTAATGCATGTTCTTGTTGCAATGGAAACACTTTCCCTTGGGCTTGGCATCCTTGGAGCCTTTCTTATTCTTCTTCTTCACGGGCTTAGCATTAGCCTTCCCAGTTTCATTCTTCTTCATCTTTACAGATTTTGAAGACTCGGCAACATTTGTCTCAGCACTAGGCTTACGAGGATCCACAAGCATGGACTCATAGTGGGTGAGTTCATTAAGCAGATGGGTCAATGTAAAAGTCAACTTGTTCATTACATAGTTGCTTTTAAACTGCAGGAAACTCTTCGGAAGAGTTTCCATAATCATGGTCACTTGGCTACTCTCATCAATACGAGCACCATGGGTTTCGGAAGTGTTGAGATAGGTCATCATCCTCAAGACGTGCTCTCAGACTGATGTCTCATCCTTCATCCTAACAGTCATCGCTGAGACCATAGCCTCATGACGTTGATGCTCCGAAGGCTGCCCGAACATGCCCTTTAATGACTCCATCATCTGAGATACTGAAGCCATAGGCTCATGATTTGCAGCAAGAGCCTCAGACATCTCTACTAGCAAGTAGCAACAGTCTTTCTCATTAGCTGTGACCCATTTCTGGTAGGTATCGCGCACAGCTCGGCCAGAATTTCTGGCTGACTCGGGAGGACACTCCACTATCAGGACAAACTTTAGGTCTTCACAGACCAGGATAGTGTTCATGTTACTTTTCACTTAACATAGTTTTCTCCCGTTAATTTATCATTTGAGAGTATGGAAATAATTGGAGAAACCATAGCGAAAAATAAAATAAACATGCATTTAACATTCATTCATCGCATATTAAGATTATCAAATAATTTTGGTATAAAATTAAACATTATGCATGAACCATAAATAACGAATTAGAAACCTAAGACAATTACTATGCCACAGAAATCTATCATCCCACAAATAAGTGTCGTCGTAGGGTAGGTCAAGTATTTGCAAGATAGATCAAGATAATCTCAATTGATTAATATATGCGGGAATAACTCTTATTCCTATATTAATCAACTACCGTTTGATTCGACCAAGGAATTTCGATTAACATTTAATCATTCCTTTGTAAGTGTGACCCGTTGTTTCGGGACCCTTGGACTTAACTAATGTAGTGCCACCGTAGGGTAGGTCAGTTCACCAGATACATCTAGAACCTCTATCCTCTCAGAATCCAAACTTGATATTGACCCAAAATGGACAACATCCGTAGGGGTACGAAAATAAAGCAGTCTCAAGGCGCCTTTTGAATCTCATGTTTTCGGACTAACAATGGAGATCACGGGATATATTGTCGTATATCCATCTCTCACTCACTATTTTAAATTTAAGGTTTCTTTTTTTAAAAAATATCTAATATTTTAATTTACTAGTGTGAATAATATTATGGCGGCTAAATCATAACTCTAATTTACACTAGTTAACATTAGTGACCTAACCAATTTTAACTCTTAAAATTTGTCTCACTAATGTCTATTAGTCTCTACTAATTATTTTACTCTATTAAACTAATTTAATTGGAGTAGTATTAGTGACCTATTATATTTTAACTTTTAAAATACTAGAACACTAATTAGTTTAAAATTTTGGAATCCTAAAAATATCAAGATTTTAATTAAACTATTTAATTAATCTAAGTGCGTTATAAAATCCAAAGGTACGTGAAATTGTATCCCGAGTGAAGACCAAATTACCGTCCATTCGGATTCGGCTATGGAATTTATATCCGGGTTTCCATCCTATATACCAATGGAATTTTTGTTGCACTTATTAAGCCCAATATATTAGAATTCAACTTTTAAACCTTAAAACCAATTAATCCAATTAATTATTTTCCATGCATATACTATTCTTATTTAAACATTTTAAATCACATAAAATCATATTTCATGTCATAATGATTATGCATCTAAAGCATGTTACGACATGTGAAATGCAAGAGTAGACACCCTAAGCTATATGACATGTTATTCAAATATTTCAAATTAAACAAACATATAACATAAAAAAATATTTTGCATTGACCAAGCTCTTATTTTTCCAATACTAATCTAATTAGTACAAAAATTCCTAAAGCATCCATTGGTCTTCAAATCACGCTCCAAGGTGGTGTTGGCTCCTTTTGCGACTTCGGTGCTCCAAATTACAATAATTGAAATTTTACATTGGAAAATAAAAATACAACAATTGTAAACAATGGCCTTATGGCCTTACATCCCAAAATCAAAACCAACATAAAAATAAGAGCCGAAAAAATTTATGACCAATGCAAAATCCATTCATCACATGAAAAACAATAACTATTCATCATATGAATATTATTTTGTGCCTACTCATCTAAACATGCATATCAATATTTATAACTATAAATATATTAAAAAAGTAACTTTAAATGAAAAATAGAAGGGTTAAGAACACTTTTCAACCTTGCTCTTGTTGCCAATTGTAGGAAACGCTTTCCTTGCGCAGCGGAAATGTCTTAGGCACATGGATCGGAACTTGAAAACTTTTTCTATACTTCCCACCTTCTGGCCGAATATGACCAGCACCACCACTGATATTTTGCTTCTTTTTTATAAAATATTCCAGCCTCAAAACAGCCCCGGAACAGTCCCCGAACAGCCGCACAAAAACTGGACTGTTTTGTACCCGATTCGCGCCCAATGTACTGCTGAAACAGCCCATGAAATGCATGGACAGTGGCTGTGTTTCAGTTCTGATTTTTCACTTGAACACAGCCCCAAGACACCACTATATGTTCCCCAAAAATTTTGGATTAAAATGAAACGAAACCGAGTTCCGTTTTATCAAATAAGGGGCCGCAGTGAGTAAAATAAGCCTCACTGCTAAGTACCAAACAAGAAAAATGATGAAGATAATTATTTGTTCGACACCACAAAGTCTTCCTAGCTATATCTCATTACCAATGGAAACTAGTATGAGCTAGACTTACAATATTAAATCCCTAAATGTTTTAGAGATGAAATCACACTTGTATTTCTATTTTATTTTTTTCTTGTTCTTATTTTGTTTTCTTTCAACACTTTGAGAGAACTGGAGAAGAAGAAGATGGATGCTAGGGTTATAATGAAAAGCTTGAGCAAAAGAAAATCAAAATTTCCAAAATTAACAAAACCTTTCTCATTCCCCTTAGGTAATTTTCGGCCAAGCCACCGATTACCCTCTTTAATTTTTGTAACATATATCAAGTATTGAATGTCATCATCATGACAAAATTAAATTACAAAATTAAAGATGTAATTGCCTTTTTAAATTGATAACTTCCAAAGCTATCAACAGGCTTTCCAAAAACTATTTTTGTAATCTCAAAAAACATATCCATATTTATTAAATTATATATCTAATATAATTTAATAATATGTAATTAATAATTATCAAATAATTATTAAAAACCATATGTTAAACTTTAATATAAAGTTCCAAGTGTGACATAATAATATTATTAATCATATTAATAATATTTATACATATGTGAGTATATTAATCATATTAATTACACACTAGACTATGCCCCCAAAGTACGTAGATATTGGTCGGGACTGCTACACCAACCTCACCTTTGTAAATCAAATGACATAGCCGGCCATGCAGAAGTTCATAGTATACTCAGGATTAAGATCAATCCATATATGACTGTGGATGCTGATTTCGGTCGAGGTCCACAATTGAGAATAAGTTGAGGGGGACAAGCGAACCTGCAAAATAAGAATAGAGGAAAAGAGGAGATTACTGCCCACCGGTGTGATGGAAACCGTAGGCACTCCGACGCTCAAGTTAGCTATAATATGAATGAGTCCGAGTCGTAAAGATTAAGGTGTTAGGATACCTTAACCACTGATTAATTACCGTGAGGGCGGAGTATTGGATTTTATCTGATGATCGGAGTCGTGTTCGGATCCTTCTTTATTCTTTGCTTCTCTCTTTTATAGGTTCCTTTGATGTGGGGTCCATCTTCTGCCCGTTGGAAACCTCCTTAATGATGTTTTAATTTAGGTCCTTTAAGTCTGAAAACCGTCGACTTCATGATGATATTTATGAATTCGGATCCACTTCCTGATCTTTATAACTGGCGCCCGTTTGTCTGTATTTAAATGAGCTTGGGCTCGTGAGGCGGCCCATGGATCTTCTTCCGGGCTCCAGATCTTTTGGTTGGCTTCTGTGGTGAAAGTCGATTTTATCCTTGGGCCCAATTTTGGCCCGTACAGTTTGTCCCCTACTCTCCAAGTCTGGAAGTCCCAGGCTTTGAGAGTATCTTCTGTCGAATGAATCGAGATATGGATGATCGCTTCTCTGGTCTTGGCGACGGTCTTGAGCTAATGATGTCTCGTTTTGCAATTAAGAGGAAGAATTCAGGTCAACTCATCTTGTCGTATGAGGTGAATAGATTCAATGATTATATTTGACTCGACATGAATCATCAGGGGTATGTTCCTTGGTCGATTGAACAGGGCGGTGGCTCAGGGTCACACTCGACAGGTCGTAAGTGTTGAGTGTATTAAATGACTGTATTTGACTCGACATGAGACATCAGGGATGTCTCTTGGTCGACTCGAACCAGTGGGTGGCTGAGGATCACACTCGACATAATGTAAGTGTTGAGTATGTTCAATGACTGTATTTGACTCGACATGAGTCATCAGGGGTGTCCCTTGGTTGATTTGAACCAGTTAGTGGCTCAGGATCACATTCGACATATCGTATGTGTTGTACGGATTCCATGATTCCATGACTCTGCATGAATCAGGTGGGGGATGTCCAATGGTCGACTGAACCAGGTGGTGGTTCAGGAGTAACTTCACTCGACTTGTCGTATGAGTCGAGAATATTCCATGATTCCTTGACTCCGCATGAATCATGTGGGGGATGTCCCCTGGTCGACTGAACCATGTGGTGGTTCAGGAATAACATCACTCGACTTGTCGTATGAGTCGCGAATATTCCATGATTCCTTGACTCCGAATGAATCATGTGGGGGATATCCCCTGGTCGACTGAACCAGGTGATGGTTCAGGATTAACATCACTCGACTTGTCGTATGAGTCGAGAATATTCCATGATTCCTTGACTCCGAATGAATCATGTGGGGGATGTCCCTTGGTCGACTGAACCAAGTGGTGGTTCAGGAATAACATCACTCGACTTGTCGTATGAGTCGAGAATATTCCATGATTCCTTGACTCCGAATGAATCATGTGGGGGATGTCCCCTGGTCGACTGAACCAGGTGGTGGTTCAGGAATAACATCACTCGACTTGTCGTATGAGTCGAGAATACTCCATGATTCCTTGACTCCGAATGAATCATGTGGGGGATGTCCCCTGGTCGACTGAACCAGGTTGTGGTTCAGGAATAACATCACTCGACTTGTCGTATGAGTCGAGAATATTCCATGATTCCTTGACTCCGAATGAATCATGTGGGGGATGTCCCCTAGTCGACTGAACCAGGTGGTGGTTCAGGAATAACATCACTCGATTTGTCGTATGAGTCGAGAATATTCCATGATTCCTTGACTCCGAATGAATCATGTGGGGGATGTCCCCTGGTCGGCTGAACTAGGTGGTGTTCAGGAATAACATCACTCGACTTGTCGTATGAGTCGAGAATACTCCATGATTCCTTGACTCCGAATGAATCATGTGGGGGATGTCCCCTGGTCGACTGAACCAGGTGATGGTTCAGGAATAACCTCACTCGACTTGTCGTATGAGTCGAGAATATTCCATGATTCCTTGACTCCGAATGAATCATGTGGGGGATGTCCCCTGGTCGACTGAACCAGGTGGTGGTTCAGGAATAACATCACTCGACTTGTCGTATGAGTCGAGAATATTCCATGATTCCTTGACTCCGAATGAATCATGTGGGGGATGTCCCATGGTCGACTGAACCAGGTGGTGGTTCAGGAATAACATCACTCGACTTGTCGTATGATTCGTGAGGATTGTGTGTTCGCTATTTATGGTACTTAAATTTTATTGGGCGTCGTGCCAAATATCGAGGAGGTACAGTGTCAAGTTTGGTATAAATGTTTGACCGAATTGATATTCCATTCGACGATTCCCGTTGGAAATTGTTCTGGCTTTTCACACGTGTCATAGATGCTGTAAGACCTAACGCAAGTTACGAGGCGTCCATTTAGGCGGGAATTTTGGCGCCAGATTTTTAGGTAGCATGTATAAAGGAACATTGGGTGTTTCATTTCGCCTCATCCGGAAGTCGAGTAAGGTGTGCTCTCAAGAGTTCTCAAGGTATTCTTCGAAATCTTCTTCTTGTTCTTCATTCCTTTAAACATTCGTAGTGAATATTCAAGCTGTTCTTAGAAAAGTTAAGCTGTTTGATCTTCTGGTTGCGTGATTAGTTTTCAATTTATGTTTGTGGGTTTTGATCTTTAGAGGTGGGCTACTAGAGGTTTTAGTTGTTTAATGCTTGTCGTCTAGAATATGTCGAGTAGTGAATCTTTAGGCAGCTTAGGTGCCAAGATCGATACATATATCGAGTCGTCAAGTGAAACCGAGGGATCATCAAGTGAAAGTAAGGAGTTCGTAGAGTATGGAGGTAGGTCGTATCGGGATTTTATCGAGAGTGGTGTCGTTACCTTAGCTATGCCTTCTCCACCAGTAATCCCTGCCGAGGCTATTCCGTTGAGGTCTCTGCCCGCAATTGGGGAGTCGAGCGAATTACCTTGTACGAGTGAACCTACTAACTTATTATAAAAGAATCCTGCAAGTCGAATGACTGGGAAGGTACTAAGGGAACTTAGCTGTATGTATAGGTTCCCTAATACTTTGGAACTCCGGGTGCCTTTGTCGAATGAAAGAATTGACTACAGGGTTCCTGGGTGGATGGGATTCTATGTGCGTCCATTTTTTTATAGGGCTGAGGTTTCCTATTCCGAGATTGGTTTGGGAGGTTCTGGATCATTTCCGAGTTGCTCCTTCACAGCTGATTCCGAATGCATGGAGGATCTTATTGTCGATTGAATGTTTATCCTTTGAACTGGGGGTACTCTTCGAGGTGAAGGACGTTTTAGAGACGTATTATCTGAAGGAACATTTGAAGGAGAAAGGAAGGTATACGTTGATTCTTTGTCAAAGAAAGACACATTTAGTCACTGGATTGCCAACTAATGATAGGGGAAATTGGAAGTCTTATTATTTCTTTGTGAAGGGTGAGAGTATATTTGGATCGGCCGGGGTTGGTCGAATACCGGAATTTTGGTGTTTGTCGAGTGAGTAACGAACTTTCGCTTTATTTCAATCTTTGAATCGTTCATTTGTCTTTGAGTAACCATAATCTTATTGTTGCAGGTTCTCTACGGAACAAATCATTCATCAAGACTGCACGTACAACCTCCAACACCAAAGCCATTTTGTCCCTGCCGGCCGAAAAAAGAGATTGCAAAACTATTTTAACGGAAAAGAGGTTAAGGTCGACTCCGCTGTGGAAAGAAATCTATCATCGAGAAGGTAAAGTTCTGGCCTTATGTAACGACGTTTTGTCCGTGATAAATAGTAGATGGTCGTGTCAAAAGTTATATGGGGGAAATAGATATCGAGAGCCCTTAAAACCCGAGGAATTTTTATGCGCAGAGGAAATGATGACTGGGCCTTTCACCGTAGCTTCACTTGACGAAATGAAGAGCCGGAAAAAATCAAGGAAGCTGAAGAAGAAAGAGTCGGAGGCTGAAAAAGAGGCTGGGCCTCAACAAAGAAAAATTGAAGCGGAGAAGGTGAAGTCGACCGCGACGATTTCTGCGGGGAAAAAGAGGAGGTTTGTTCCCGAGGTCGAGGAGGAAGATGACTCTGATAACCTTACCTTAAAGGTTCCACGGGAGTCGACTGCTATATCCGATCCTTCGAGTATCTACTCATTCGTAGAGGGACTTCTCCTCGAGGGGGATGAAGTAAGATTGGCACAAATTGGCCCAACGGAAGTCATGAAGAAAGCCATCGCACTAAATTATCAAGTGAGTAGCAACCTCTATTATTATTATTATTATTATTATTATTTTTTTTTTAAAAAAAAAAAAAAAAAAAAAACTCGGCTTCCTTAGGCACTGGAATGCAGCCTATTCATGCGAAAAAATGTGGAGTCCAATCAAAGGAGGACAAAGGAGCTGGAGAAATCGCTGTCGGTGATGAGGAATGAGTCGTCAGAGTTGAAGTCTGGAATCATTGCTTCTCAAAGGAAAGAAAGAGCTCTTGAGAAAGAACTGAAGGAAGTTAAGGCTGCCTTGCAATTGGAGAAGGAAACCGCTGAACTGACAATCGACAGCTACAAAGAAGGTTTCGAAAATGTGAAGAAAGAGAAGGAGTTGTTGTTAGAGCAAATGGAGGATATCGCCATTGACTCCATGATGAGAAACAGGCGTGATTTCATGAGGGATTTCTTAGCTGGGAAACACGTCGACTGGAAACCTGAGAAATGGATTAGAGAATATGATAGGCGCGAGGCCGGGATCTCTTCTTCGACGGAGGATGATTTCGAAGAGAAAGGGTTGGAGGTTGAATCAAAGAAAGATGGGGCGGAAACAGACGCACTTGCCGTTGCCGAATTGGAGGAGGTCGGAAGGAATTTATGGGGAGAAGAAGTCGTGGAGGAAGCTATCGAAACCCAAGGTGATGCACCCGCCAGTCTTCCTACGGCTACCGATGAAGCACCAGACAATGTCTAAGTAGTTTCAGGTCCAAAGTTAGCTTTGAAATTTTGTATGAAGTTAAATCAATGGCTTTGACAGGAGAGCAGTAATCACGTTTTGTATGTGCTGTCTATGTCGTATGAAATTGGAAGAACGATATTGTGACATGTTGTACAAATGTCGGTTGATATTTTAATTTGACAAACTTTTATTGCGCTTATTCGAATGACATCTGCTGATTTCTTTATTCAATCTTAACAAAATAACTAACTGAACATATAACTGGAAACAAACAAACCACAAACATAAGAGTTACCGGTTAAATTGCTTAAGATGCATCACGTTCCAACTGTTGCGTACGAGAGCCCCCTCTAAATTCTGTAGCTTGTATGCACATTTCCCAACTACTTTCGTGACGAGGTAAGGGCCTTCCCAATTCGGACCCAATTTCCCGTCGCCAACTTCCTTGGTGTTCTGAAACACTCTCCGTATGACCCAATCTCCAGCCTTGAAACTCCTACTTCTAAATCCTCTGTTGATATGCGGCCAGTCGAATGGAAGCTCGGTCTCTTGTTTCTTCAATCGTGTCGAGATTGAAATTCATCAGTCGTTGATTGTTTTCTTCGTTGAGATATTGGTAGCGCGTTGAAGGAATAACTTCTTCAGTTGGTATGACAGCTTCCGTTCCAAATGCTAATGCGAAAGGAGTTTTGCCTGTTGAAGACCTCGTTGTTGTCCTGTACGACCATAATACTCCTGGCAGTTCGTCAGCCCAGGCTCCCTTAGCTTTCTCCAACCTTTTCTTCAGGGTGTTCATAATCGTCTTGTTGGATGATTCGGCTTGTCTGTTTGCCTGTGGAAAGTGAGGGGTCGAGAAGTTCAACCTTATGCCCCAATTCCTGCAGAAGTCTTGGAAATGGTGGCTAATGAACTGTGCTCCGTTGTCGGTCACGATCTCCTTCGGTATGCCGAATCGACAGATGATGTTTTTCCATACGAAAGTTTGGGCTTCCTTGTCGCGTATTCTGGCAAATGCTTCTGCCTCTATCCACTTCGAATAGTAGTCCGTCATTACAAGCATGTATACTCGTTGGCCAGGTGCCGTTGGGAGTTTCCCAACAATGTCCATCCCCCATTTCATAAATGGCCATGGAGACAAGATGGGGTTTAGTCTCTCCGGTGGGAGGTGAGGTATTGGTGCGAATCTCTGGCATTTGTCGCACATCTTTGTGTATTCATAGGAATCGAACCTCATTGTGGGCCAGTAATATCCTGTCGTGTGCGGTCGTTGGGCCAAGCTCCTCCCACCAGAATGATTCCCACATTCCCCTTCATGCAACTCAGACAGAACATGCTGCGCCTCGTTAGGGGCAATACATTTCAAGTAAGGTCCTGTGAATGATCTTTTTAACAACTGTCCGTCGTACAACACATATCTGGCAGATTGTCTCTGAATTTTCTTTGCTTGAATTCTGTCGTCTGGAAGTATATACCGTCTTGCAGATACTTTACGATTGGTGTCATCCAACTGTCGACAGTGTCTAGCGCCGCGACAATCGTTTCTTCTTCACAAATCGCGGGCCAGCTTAAGTACACAACTGGAATTGTTCGCGACTCGTTCCCTTCCATTGTCGAACTAAGGGTTGCCAATGCATCAGCCTGGGAGTTTTCGTTTCTTGGGACCTGTGTTATGGAAAATTTCTCAAACGTCGATCGTAGGTCACTTACCTTTCGTAGATAAGAAGCCATGGCTTGTCCTCTGGCTTGATACGACCCTTCTATATGGTTCACAATGAATTGGGAATCGGTTTTCACTTCAATATCTCTGGCCCCTAATTCTTTAGCTAGTGACAGCCCAGCTACTAATGCTTCGTATTCTGCCTCGTTATTCGTAACTCTAAATCCGCACTTGATCGCTCGCTGTATTATGTCGCCGGCTGGAGTTATGATCATGACCCCAAGACCGCAACCATTTTTATTACTTGCCCCGTCGACCGCTAATTTCCAAGGTGTCTTTTGCTGGATGGAGTTGATATTGACTTCTGTTGTTGTAAGTAAACTGGGGGTGAAGTCGGCCACAAAGTCGGCCAGCGCCTGAGATTTGATGGCGGTTCTGGGCTGGTAAGTGATGTCGTGCTCTCCAAGTTCGATTGCCCACTTCATCAACCTTCCTGATAGTTCTGGTTTATGAAGAATTCTTCTCAACGGATAGGTCGTGTACACTGTAATTGGGTGCCCCTGGAAGTAGGGTCTGAGTTTTCTTACTGCTGTAACGAGGGCGAAGGCGAATTTCTCCATCAAAGGGTAACGTGATTCTGCTCCCAACAATGCTTTGCTCACGTAGTAGACTGGTTGTTGGTCTCCTACCTCTTCTCTTACTAAGACTCCGCTGACCGCCTGCTCCGAAACACCCAAGTAGAGGAAAAGTCTCTCCAAGTCGTGTGGTTTGGACAGCAAAGGAGGTGAGGTGAGGTACAATTCGGCAACGGAGTCAAGGAATCATGGAATATTCTCGACTCATACGACAAGTCGAGTGAGGTTATTCCTGAACCATCACCTGGTTCAGTCGACCAGGGGACATCCCCCACATGATTCCTTCAGATTCAAGGAATCATGGAGTATTCTCGACTCATACGACAAGTCGAGTGATGTTATTCCTGAACCACCACCTGGTTCAGTCGACCAGGGGACATCCCCCACATGATTCATTCGGAGTCAAGGAATCATGGAATATTCTCGACTCATACGACAAGTCGAGTGATGTTATTCCAGAACCACCACTTGGTTCAGTCGACCAGGGGACATCCCCCACATGATTCATTCGGAGTCAAGGAATCATGGAATATTCTCGACTTATAAGAAAAGTCGAGTGATGTTATTCCTGAACTACCACCTGGTTCAGTCGACCAGGGGACATCCCCCACATGATTCATTCGGAGTCAAGGAATCATGGAATATTCTCGACTCATATGACAAGTCGAGTGATGTTATTCCTGAACCACCACCTGGTTCAGTCGACCAGGGGACATCCCCCACATGATTCATTCGGAGTCAAGGAATCATGGAATATTCTCGACTCATACGACAAGTCGAGTGATGTTATTCCTGAACCACCACCTGGTTCAGTCGACCAGGGGACATCCCCCACATGATTCATTCGGAGTCAAGGAATCATGGAGTATTCTCGACTCATACGACAAGTCGAGTGATGTTATTCCTGAACCACCACCTGGTTCAGTCGACCAGGGGACATCCCCCACATGATTCATTCAGAGTCAAGGAATCATGGAATATTCTCGACTCATACGACAAGTCGAGTGATGTTATTCCTGAACCACCACTTGGTTCAGTCGACCAAGGGACATCCCCCACATGATTCATTCGGAGTCAATCAATCATGGAATATTCTCGACTCATACGACAAGTCGAGTGATGTTAATCCTGAACCATCACCTAGTTCAGTCGACCAGAGGACATCCCCCACATGATTCATTCGGAGTCAAGGAATCATGGAATATTCTCGACTCATACGACAAGTCGAGTGATGTTATTCCTGAACCACCACATGGTTCAGTCGACCAGGGGACATCCCCCACATGATTCATGCGGAGTCAAGGAATCATGGAATATTCTCGACTCATACGACAAGTTGACTGAAGTTACTCCTGAACCACCACCTGGTTCAGTCGACCAGGGGACATCCCCCACCTGATTCATGCAGAGTCATGGAATCATGGAATCCGTACAACACATACGATATGTCGAATGTGATCCTGAGCCACTAACTGGTTCAAATCAACCAAGGGACACCCCTGATGACTCATGTCGAGTCAAATACAGTCATTGAACATACTCAACACTTACATTATGTCGAGTGTGATCCTCAGCCACCCACTGGTTCGAGTCGACCAAGAGACATCCCTGATGTCTCATGTCGAGTCAAATACAATCATTAAATACACTCAACACTTACGACCTGTCGAGTGTGACCCTGAGCCACCGCCCTGTTCAATCGACCAAGGAACATACCCCTGATGATTCATGTCGAGTCAAATATAATCATTGAATCTATTCACCTCATACGACAAGATGAGTTGACCTTTATTCTTCCTCTTAATTGCAAAACGAGACATCATTAGCTCAAGACCGTCGCCAAGACCAGAGAAGCGATCATCCATATCTCGATTCATTCGACAGAAGATACTCTCAAAGCCTGGGACTTCCAGACTTGGAGAGTAGGGGACAAACTGTACGGGCCAAAATTGGGCCCAAGGATAAAATCGACTTTCACCACAGAAGCCAACCAAAAGATCTGGAGCCCGGAAGAAGATCCATGGGCCGCCTCACGAGCCCAAGTTCATTTAAATACAGACAAACGGGCGCCAGTTATAAAGATCAGGAAGTGGATCCGAATTCATAATATCATCATGAAGTCGACGGTTGTTGCTGTCGATTTGCCCCGTAAATTCAGCCCTCCGGAGATGAAGCCGTATGATGGATCTGCCGATCCAGATGACCATGTCGTACACTACAAATACAAGATGATGTCCACCGGCCTATCCCCAAGTCAGTGGGAGGCGGGAATGTGTAGATGCTTTGGCGAGACTCTGGCAGGCAGGACCTGCTCTTACTTGGTTCATCAACCTACCCTACAGGTCAATCGAGTCCTACCAAGAGCTAGCCGACAAATTTGTGCAACACTTCGCAAGTTCATGCAAATTAGAAAAGACTTCGGACGACCTTAATTCTATACAGCAGGGAAGGGGAGAGTCTCTCCGGAGCTACGTTGCTCGATTCAACCGAGAGAGAATTACAGTCCCAGATCTCCACCAACCTACAGCAGTAGAAGCCTTCCGGAACGGACTGCTTTATGATAGCGGACTCTACAAGAAATTGACGAAATTTCGATGCTACAACATGGACCAAGGTAATGGCACGGGCCCAGGTAGAAATAAGATGGGAAGAAGATAAAAGAAACAACAGAAGAGATGTTGCGAATACCCGGATGGACCGAAGGCCTGCTGCTCCCGGGCCGCACGATAGCAATATCCATACTCACAGGGAATGAGGAACCAACCAAGGAGTGAGCGGCGACCGTACTACACAAATGTTGACAGAAGACAAAGGCCACACAGGGAGGAGCAACCAACAAGCAAACCCAGGCTACCGGACTACAATTTTACGATTTCTCCTGGAGAACTGGTCACCGTGCTTAAGAAAATGGGGAATGAAGTAAAGTGGCCTCCGCGCTCCAGAGACAGTTCGATGAAAAAAGACACCAGAAAGTGGTGTGAATTCCACAGGGACTATGGCCATACGACAGCGGAGTGCGTGGCCTTGAGACTAGAGGTTTTGGAGTTATTAAACAAAGGCTTCCTGAGGGACCTGCTAACAGACAAGGGAAAGGCAACCATGTCACGAAGGGATGAAAAAACCAACCAGGGAGAAGACCCTGTCCTACCACCCCCTATTATTAACACAGTCAACGTTATTTCAGGAGGTTCGGGAATCAGTGGAACTACTTACTCAGCTGCCAAGCGACATACAAGGGCTCTGATCAATAATGTCTCTCATACTGCGATGTCTGTAGAAAAAGCCTTCACAGAACTGACCTTGGAGTTTCCAGACGATGAAAATTCCCACACCCTAAACCCGCACCATGATGCATTGGTCATCTCCTTGCAGGTGGCGAATTTCTTAGTCAAACGGGTGTTGATCGACACAGGTTCTTCGGCAAACGTGATTTTCGCGAGCGCCCTCGCCGACATGGGGACAGAGTTGGATAAAATCAATCGGCGGACGACTGTGTTGATAGGGTTCAGTGGGGAACAGAAGTTCACGATGGGAGAAATCTCACTTCCAGTATACGTTGCTGGAGTCAACAAAATGACTACGTTTCTGGTCATGGAGTGCCCTTCCGCATACAACCTGATAATGGGGAGGCCCTGGATTCATGACATGAGAGCGGTTTCGTCAACCTACCATCAGGTGATGAAATTCCCTACTAAGTGGGGAGTACAAGAAATCAGAGGCGACAGGTTGGCATCTAGGAGCTGCTACCAAACAACTCTAAAGGCGAAAGACGAGTCAGCATAGCAATTACAGACTGAACCTCGAGTTTCGGAGCCGACATTACCGAACATAGAAAAGCTTGACGAGGTTCAGATTCATCCACAGTTCGAAGATCACAAGGCGCTAATTGGGGCTGGATTAGATCCAAAATTCCGAGCCGACATCATAGAGTTTTTGAAGAGCCGACACGACAGTTTTGCATGGTCCCACAAAGATATGACAGGAGTCGACCCAAGGCTCATGACCCACGAATTGCATGTGGATCCAGAGTACGCCCCAGTTAGGCAGAAAAGAAGAAAATTTGCCCCAGAAAGGAACCGGATCATTGACGAGGAAGTCCAGAAGTTATTGGAGAATGGAGCGATAAGAGAAGTTCAATTTCCAGAGTGGCTCGCGAATGTCGTTGTGGTAAAGAAAAAGAACGGGAAATGGAGAGTTTGCATCGACTTCACAGATTTGAATAAGGCCTGTCCAAAGGATTCATTTCCGCTTCCGCACATAGACTCTATGGTCGACGCAACGGCGGGACATGAGCTATTAAGTTTCATGGATGCATACTCAGGCTACAACCAGATCTTCATGCACCCGGGCGATCAAGAAAAGACAGCCTTCGTAACAACAAAGGGATTTTCTGTTATAAAGTCATGCCCTTCGGCCTAAAGAACGCGGGAGCAACATATCAAAGACTCGTCAACAAGATGTTCGACAGCCAAATCGGGAAAACAATGGAAGTGTACATAGACGATATGCTGGTGAAGTCGATCAAATCGGAGCAGCACCTAGATCATCTGAAAGAAGCATTCGACATCATGGATAGGTATGGAATGAAACTAAATCCAACTAAATGTGCTTTCGGTGTTGCTTCAGGAAAATTTTTGGGGTACGTGGTCACTCGGCGAGGGGTTGAAGCGAATCCGGACCAGATTAGATCGATCCTCGACATCCCATCTCCATCCAGCCCAAAAGATGTCATGAGACTAACTGGGAGAATCGCAGCTCTAAATAGGTTTATCTCCAAATCTACAGATAAGAGCTTCTTGTTCTTTTCAGCTTTGAAGAAAGGAAACAGCTTTGACTGGACGCCCGCCTGTGAGGAAGCACTGACAAAGCTCAAATTGTACCTCACCTCACCACCTTTGCTGTCCAAACCACACGACTTGGAGAGACTTTTTCTCTACTTGGGTGTTTCGGAGCAGGCGGTCAGCGGAGTCTTAGTAAGAGAAGAGGTAGGAGACCAACAACCAGTCTACTACGTGAGCAAAGCACTGTTGGGAGCAGAATCACGTTACCCTTTGATGGAGAAATTAGCCTTCGCCCTCGTTACAGCAGCAAGAAAACTCAGACCCTACTTCCAGGGGCACCCAATTACAGTGTACACGACCTATCCGTTGAGAAGAATTCTTCATAAACCAGAACTATCAGGAAGGTTGATGAAGTGGGCAATCGAACTTGGAGAGCACGACATCACTTACCAGCCCAGAACCGCCATCAAATCTCAGGCGCTGGCCGACTTTGTGGCCGACTTCACCCCCAGTTTACTTACAACAACCGAAGTCAATATCAACTCCATCCAGCAAAAGACACCTTGGAAATTAGCGGTCGACGGGGCAAGTAATAAAAAGGGCTGCGGTCTTGGGGTCATGATCATAACTCCAGCCGGCGACATAATACAGCGAGCGATCAAGTGCGGATTTAGAGTTACGAATAACGAGGCAGAATACGAAGCATTAGTAGCTGGGCTGTCACTAGCTAAAGAATTGGGGGCCAGAGATATTGAAGTGAAAACCGATTCCCAATTGATTGTGAACCAGGTAGAAGGGTCGTATCAAGCCAGAGGACAAGCCATGGCTTCTTATCTACGAAAGGTAAGTGACCTACGATCGACGTTTGAGAAATTTTCCATAACACAGGTCCCAAGAAACGAAAACTCCCAGGCTGATGCATTGGCAACCCTTGGTTCGACAATGGAAGGGAACGAGTCACGAACAATTCCAGTTGTGTACTTAAGCTGGCCCGCGATTTGTGAAGAAGAAACGATTGTCGCGGCGCTAGACACTGTCGACAGTTGGATGACACCAATCGTAAAGTATCTGCAAGACGGTATACTTCCAGACGACAGAATTCAAGCAAAGAAAATTCAGAGACAATCTGCCAGATATGTGTTGTACGACGGACAGTTGTTAAAAAGATCATTCACAGGACCTTACTTGAAATGTATTGCCCCTAACGAGGCGCAGCATGTTCTGTCTGAGTTGCATGAAGGGGAATGTGGGAATCATTCTGGTGGGAGGAGCTTGGCCCAACGAGCGCACACGACAGGATATTACTGGCCCACAATGAGGTTCGATTCCTCTGAATACACAAAGATGTGCGACAAATGCCAGAGATTCGCACCAATACCTCACCTCCCACCGGAGAGACTAAACCCCATCTTGTCTCCATGGCCATTTATGAAATGGGGGATGGACATTGTTGGGAAACTCCCAACGGCACCTGGCCAACGAGTGTACATGCTTGTAATGACGGACTACTATTCGAAGTGGATAGAGGCAGAAGCATTTGCCAGAATACGCGACAAGGAAGCCCAAACTTTCGTATGGAAAAACATCATCTGTCGATTCGGCATACCGAAGGAGATCGTGACCGACAACGGAGCACAGTTCATTAGCCACCACTTCCAAGACTTCTGCAGGAATTGGGGCATAAGGTTGAACTTCTCCACCCCTCGCTTTCCACAGGCAAACGGACAAGCCGAATCATCCAACAAGACGATTATGAACACCCTGAAGAAAAGGTTGGAGAAAGCTAAGGGAGCCTGGGCTGACGAACTGCCAGGAGTATTATGGTCATACAGGACAACGACGAGGTCTTCAACAGGCGAAACTCCTTTCGCATTAGCATTTGGAACGGAAGCTGTCATACCAACTGAAGAAGTCATTCCTTCAACGCGCTACCAATATCTCAACGAAGAAAACAATCAACGACTGATGAATTTCAATCTCGACACGATTGAAGAAACAAGAGACCGAGCTTCCATTCGACTGGCCGCATATCAACAGAGGATGGCCAGATACTTCGACAGAAACGTTAGAAGTAGGAGTTTCAAGGCTGGAGATTGGGTCCTACGGAGAGTGTTTCAGAACACCAAGGAAGTTGGCGACGGGAAATTGGGTCCGAATTGGGAAGGCCCTTACCTCGTCACGAAAGTAGTTGGGAAAGGTGCATACAAGCTACAGAATTTAGAGGGGGCTCTCGTACGCAACAGTTGGAACGCGATGCATCTTAAGCAATTTAACCGGTAACTCTTATGTTTGTGGTTTGTTTGTTTCCAGTTATATGTTCAGTTAGTTATTTTGTTAAGATTGAATAAAGAAATCAGCAGAAGTCATTCGAATAAGCGCAATAAAAGTTTGTCAAATTAAAATATCAACCGACATTTGTACAACACGTCACAATATCGTTCTTCCAATTTCATACGACATAGACAGCACATACAAAACGTGATTACTGCTCTTCTGTCAAAGCCATTGATTTAACTTCATACAAAATTTCAAAGCTAACTTTAGACCTGAAACTACTTAGACATTGTCTGGTGCTTCATCGGTAGCCGTAGGAAGACTGGCGGGTGCATCACCTTGGGTTTCGATAGCTTCCTCCACGACTTCTTCTCCCCCTAAATTCCTTCCGACCTCCTCCAATTCGGCAACGGCAAGTGCGTCTGTTTCCGCCCCATCTTTCTTTGATTCAACCTCCAACCCTTTCTCTTCGAAATCATCCTCCGTCGAAGAAGAGATCCCGGCCTCGCGCCTCTCATATTCTCTAATCCACTTCTCAGGTTTCCAGTCGACGTGTTTCCCAGCTAAGAAATCCCTCATTAAATCACGCATGTTTCTCATCATGGAGTCAATGGCGATATCCTCCATTTGCTCTAACAACAACTCCTTCTCTTTCTTCACATTTTCGAAACCTTCTTTGTAGCTGTCGATTGTCAGTTCAGCGGTTTCCTTCTCCAATTGCAAGGCAGCCTTAACTTCCTTCAGTTCTTTCTCAAGAGCTCTTTCTTTCCTTTGAGAAGCAATGATTCCAGACTTCAACTCTGACGACTCCTTCCTCATCACCGACAGCGATTTCTCCAGCTCTTTTGTCCTCCTTTGATTGGACTCCACATTTTTTCGCATGAATAGGCTGCATTCCAGTGCCTAAGGAAGCCGAGTTTTTTTTTTTTTAAAAAAAAAATAATAATAATAATAATAATAATAATAGAGGTTGCTACTCACTTGATAATTTAGTGCGATGGCTTTCTTCATGACTTCCGTTGGGCCAATTTGTGCCAATCTTACTTCATCCCCCTCGAGGAGAAGTCCCTCTACGAATGAGTCGATACTCGAAGGATCGGATATAGCAGTCGACTCCCGTGGAACCTTTAAGGTAAGGTTATCAGAGTCATCTTCCTCCTCGACCTCGGGAACAAACCTCCTCTTTTTCCCCGCAGAAATCGTCGCGGTCGACTTCACCTTCTCCGCTTCAATTTTTCTTTGTTGAGGCCCAGCCTCTTTTTCAGCCTCCGACTCTTTCTTCTTCAGCTTCCTTGATTTTTTCCGGCTCTTCATTTCGTCGAGTGAAGCTACGGTGAAAGGCCCAGTCATCATTTCCTCTGCGCATAAAAATTCCTCGGGTTTTAAGGGCTCTCGATATCTATTTCCCCCATATAACTTTTGACACGACCATCTACTATTTATCACGGACAAAACGTCGTTACATAAGGCCAGAACTTTACCTTCTCGATGATAGATTTCTTTCCACAGCGGAGTCGACCTTAACCCTTTTCGTTTCGTTAAAATAGTTTTGCAATCCCTTTTTTCGGCCGGCAGGGACAAAATGGCTTTGGTGTTGGAGGTTGTACGTGCAGTCTTGATGAATGATTTGTTCCGTAGAGGACCTGCAACAATAAGATTATGGTTACTCAAAGACAAATGAACGATTCAAAGATTGAAATAAAGCGAAAGTTCGTTACTCACTCGACAAACACCAAAATTCCGGGATTCGACCAACCCCGGCCGATCCAAATATACTCTCACCCTTCACAAAGAAATAATAAGACTGCCAATTTCCCCTATCATTAGTTGGCAATCCAGTGACTAAATGTGTCTTTCTTTGACGAAGAATCAACGTATACCTTCCTTTCTCCTTCAAATGTTCCTTCAGATAATACGTCTCTAAAACGTCCTTCACCTCGAAGAGTACCCCCAGTTCAAAGGATAAACATTCAATCGACAATAAGATCCTCCATGCATTCGGCATCAGCTGTGAAGGAGCAACTCGGAAATGATCCAGAACCTCCCAAACCAATCTCGGAATAGGAAACCTCAGCCCTATAAAAAATGGACGCACATAGAATCCCATCCACCCAGGAACCCTGTAATCAATTCTTTCATTCGACAAAGGCACCCGGAGTTCCAAAGTATTAGGGAACCTATACATACAGCTAAGTTCCCTTAGTACCTTCCCAGTCATTCGACTTGCAGGATTCTTTGATAATAAGTTAGTAGGTTCACTCGTACAAGGTAATTCGCTCGACTCCCCAATTGCGGGCAAAGACCTCAACGGAATAGCCTCGGCAGGGATTACTGGTGGAGAAGGCATAGCTAAGGTAACGACACCACTCTCGATAAAATCCCGATACGACCTACCTCCACACTCTACGAACTCCTTACTTTCACTTGATGATCCCTCGGTTTCACTTGACGACTCGATATATGTATCGATCTTGGCACCTAAGCTGCCTAAAGATTCACTACTCGACATATTCCAGACGACAAGCATTAAACAACTAAAACCTCTAGTAGCCCACCTCTAAAGATCAAAACCCACAAACATAAATTGAAAACTAATCACGCAACCAGAAGATCAAACAGCTTAACTTTTCTAAGAACAGCTTGAATATTCACTACGAATGTTTAAAGGAATGAAGAACAAGAAGAAGATTTCGAAGAATACCTTGAGAACTCTTGAGAGCACACCTTACTCGACTTCCGGATGAGGCGAAATGAAACACCCAATGTTCCTTTATACATGCTACCTAAAAATCTGGCGCCAAAATTCCCGCCCAAATGGACGCCTCGTAACTTGCATTAGGTCTTACAGCATCTGATGACACGTGTGAAAAGCCAGAACCATTTCCAACGGGAATCGTCGAATGGAATATCAATTCGGTCAAACATTTATACCAAGCTTGACACTGTACCTCCTCGATATTTGGCACGACGCCCAATAAAATTTAAGTACCATAAATAGCGAACACACAATCCTCACGACTCATACGACAAGTCGAGTGATGTTATTCCTGAACCACCACCTGGTTCAGTCGACCAGGGGACATCCCCCACATGATTCATTCGGAGTCAAGGAATCATGGAATATTCTCGACTCATACGACAAGTCGAGTGATGTTATTCCTGAACCACCACCTGGTTCAGTCGACCAGGGGACATCCCCCACATGATTCATTCGGAGTCAAGGAATCATGGAATATTCTCGACTCATACGACAAGTCGAGTGATGTTATTCCTGAACCACCACCTGGTTCAGTCGACCAGGGGACATCCCCCACATGATTCATTCGGAGTCAAGGAATCATGGAATATTCTCGACTCATACGACAAGTCGAGTGATGTTATTCCTGAACCACCACCTGGTTCAGTCGACCGGGGACATCCCCCACATGATTCATCGGAGTCAAGGAATCATGGAATATTCTCGACTCATACGACAAGTCGAGTGATGTTATTCCTAACCACCACCTGGTTCAGTCGACCAGGGGACATCCCCCACATGATTCATTCGGAGTCAAGGAATCATGGAATATTCTCGACTCATACGACAAGTCGAGTGATGTTATTCCTGAACCACCACCTGGTTCAGTCGACCAGGGGACATCCCCCACATGATTCATTCGGAGTCAAGGAATCATGGAGTATTCTCGACTCATACGACAAGTCGAGTGATGTTATTCCTGAACCACCACCTGGTTCAGTCGACCAGGGGACATCCCCCACATGATTCATTCGGAGTCAAGGAATCATGGAATATTCTCGACTCATACGACAAGTCGAGTGATGTTATTCCTGAACCACCACCTGGTTCAGTCGACCAGGGGACATCCCCCACATGATTCATTCGGAGTCAAGGAATCATGGAATATTCTCGACTCATACGACAAGTCGAGTGATGTTATTCCTGAACCATAACCCTGGTTCAGTCGACCAGGGGACATCCCCCACATGATTCATTCGGAGTCAAGGAATCATGGAATATTCTCGACTCATACGACAAGTCAAGTCGAGTGATGTTATTCCTGAACCACCACATGGTTCAGTCGACCAGGGGACATCCCCCACATGATTCATGCGGAGTCAAGGAATCATGGAATATTCTCGACTCATACGACAAGTGAGTGAAGTTACTCCGAACCACCACCTGGTTCAGTCGACCAGGGGACATCCCCCACTTGATTCATGCAGAGTCATGGAATCATGGAATCCATACAACACATACGATATGTCGAATGTGATCCTGAGCCACTAACTGGTTCAAATCAACCAAGGGACACCCCTGATGACTCATGTCGAGTCAAATACAGTCATTGAACATACTCAACACTTACATTATGTCGAGTGTGATCCTCAGCCACCCACTGGTTCGAGTCGACCAAGAGACATCCTTGATGTCTCATGTCGAGTCAAATACAGTCATTAAATACACTCAACACTTACGACCTGTCGAGTGTGACCCTGAGCCACCGCCCTGTTCAATCGACCAAGGAACATACCCCTGATGATTCATGTCGAGTCAAATATAATCATTGAATCTATTCACCTCATACGACAAGATAAGTTGACCTGAATTCTTCCTCTTAATTGCAAAACGAGACATCATTAGCTCAAGACCGTCGCCAAGACCAGAGAAGCGATCATCCATATCTCGATTCATTCGACAGAAGATACTCTCAAAGCCTTGGACTTCCAGACTTGGAGAGTAGGGGACAAACTGTACGGGCCAAAATTGGGCCCAAAGATAAAATCGACTTTCACCACAGAAGCCAACCAAAAGATCTGGAGCTCGGAAGAAGATCCATGGGCCACCTCACGAGCCCAAGCTCATTTAAATACAGACAAACGGACGCCAGTTATAAAGATCAGGAAGTGGATCCGAATTCATAAATATCATCATGAAGTCGACGGTTATCAGACTTAAAGGACCTAAATTAAAACATCATTAAGGAGGTTTCCAACGGGCAGAAGATGGACCCCACATCAAAGGAACCTATAAAAGAGAGAAGCAAAGAATAAAGAAGGATCTGAACACGACTCCGATTATCAGATAAAATCCAATACTCCGCCCTCACGGCAATTAATCAGTGGTTAAGGTATCCTAACACCTTAATCTTTACGACTCGGACTCATTCATATTATAGCTAACTTGAGCGTCGGAGTGCCTACGGTTTCCATCACACCGGTGGGCAGTAATCTCCTCTTTTCCTCTATTCTTATTTTGCAGGTTCGCTTGTCCCCCTCAACTTATTCTCAATTGTGGACCTCGACCGAAATCAGCATCCATAATTTGGCGCCCACCGTGGGGCCTATCGAGCGAATTTCGTAAAAGTAAGACACAGCAAATGGCCTCAAGCAATGAGCAAAACCCGAATCCCATGATGGCACAGCTTGCAATGCTCCAAGAACGATTGCAAGCCCTAGAAGAAGAAAATCAAACGATGCGAAACACCAATGACAGTCTACAGAAAAAGATGGAGCAGTTGTCATCCAATCCTCCGCATAATAATATTCAAAACCAAACCAGCAATCCAGGCGACCAGATCAATCCAACAATCCCGCTTATGACAGAAGGTCCAAACAACAATCACCAACCTATTTCGCAAGAACCAATCTCTCTCTTCGATCCAACCCAACAGATCGCCACCTCTATCAGAAAGGAAATGATCGAATTCAAGAAGCAATAATGTCGAGACTGCCAGTGGTAAGGTTGCCAGTCAGGAAGAGTAGGGCCGGAGCGATTTCTGATACCCCATTTATGGAGTCGATTGTTGCTGTCGATTTGCCCCGTAAATTCAGCCCTCCGGAGATGAAGCCGTATGATGGATCTGCCGATCCAGATGACCATGTCGTACACTACAAATACAAGATGATGTCCACCGGCCTATCCCCAAGTCAGTGGGAGGCGGGGAAGTGTAGATGCTTTGGCGAGACTCTGGCATGACCTGCTCTTACTGGTTCATCAACCTACCCTACAGGTCAATCGAGTCCTACCAAGAGCTAGCCGACAAATTTGTGCAACACTTCGCAAGTTCATGCAAATTAGAAAAGACTTCGGACGACCTTAATTCTATACAGCAGGGAAGGGGAGAGTCTCTCCGGAGCTACGTTGCTCGATTCAACCGAGAGAGAATTACAGTCCCAGATCTCCACCAACCTACAGCAGTAGAAGCCTTCCGGAACGGACTGCTTTATGATAGCAGACTCTACAAGAAATTGACGAAATTTCGATGCTACAACATGGACCAGGTAATGGCACGGGCCCAGGTAGAAATAAGATGGGAAGAAGATAAAAGAAACAACAGAAGAGATGTTGCGAATACCCGGATGGACCGAAGGCCTGCTGCTCCCGGGCCGCACGATAGCAATATCCATACTCACAGGGAATGAGGAACCAACTAAGGAGAAGGCGTGAGCGGCGACCGTACTACACAAATGTTGACAGAAGACAAAGGCCACACAGGGAGGAGCAACCAACAAGCAAACCCAGGCTACCGGACTACAACTTTACGATTCTCCTGGAGAACTGGTCACCGTGCTTAAGAAAATGGGGAATGAAGTAAAGTGGCCTCCGCTTCCAGAGACAGTTCGATGAAAAAAGACACACAGAAAGTGGTGTGAATTCCACAGGGACTATGGTCATACGAGAGCGGAGTGCGTGGCCTTGAGACTAGAGGTTTTGGAGTTATTAAACAAAGGCTTCCTGAGGGACCTTCTAACAGACAAGGGAAAGGCAACCATGTCACGAAGGGATGAAAAAACCAACCAGGGAGAAGACCATGTCCTACCACCCCCTATTAATAACACAGTCAACGTTATTTCAGGAGGTTCGGGAATCAGTGGAACTACTTACTCAGCTGCCAAGCGACATACAAGGGCTCTGATCAATAATGTCTCTCATACTCTGCGATGTCTGTAGAAAAAGCCTTCACAGAACTGACCTTGGAGTTTCCAGACGATGAAAATTCCCACACCCTAAACCCGCACCATGATGCATTGGTCATCTCCTTGCAGGAGACACATGGGATTCGGGATTTAAGGAGCTGTGCCATCATGGGATTCGGGTTTTGCTCATTGCTTGAGGCCATTTGCTGTGTTACTGTGTCTTACTTTTACGAAATTCGCTCGGTAGGCCCCACGGTGGGCGCCAAATTGTGGATGCTGATTTCGGTCGAGGTCCACAATTGAGAATAAGTTGAGGGGGACAAGCGAACCTGTAAAATAAGAATAGAGGAAAAAAGGAGATTACTGCCCACCGGTGTGATGGAAACCGTAGGCACTCCGACGCTCAAGTTAGCTATAATATGAATGAGTCCGAGTCGTAAAGATTAAGGTGTTAGGATACCTTAACCACTGATTAATTGTCGCGAGGGTGGAGTATTGGATTTTATCTGATGATCGGAGTCGTGTTCGGATCCTTATTTATTCTTTGCTTCTCTCTTTTATAGGTTCCTTTGATGTGGGGTCCATCTTCTGCCCGTTGGAAACCTCCTTAATGATGTTTTAATTTAGGTCCTTTAAGTCTGATAACCGTCGACTTCATGATGATATTTATGAATTTGGATCCACTTTCTGATCTTTATAACTGGCGCCCGTTTGTCTGTATTTAAATGAGCTTGGGCTCGTGAGGCGGCCCATGGATCTTCTTCCGGGCTCCAGATCTTTTGGTTGGCTTCTGTGGTGAAAGTCGATTTATCCTTGGGCCCAATTTTGGCCCGTACAATGACCATCTAGTAGATCAAAATAAATTTCTTTATTTAACGGATATTATAAGAAAGTCATTTCTATCTGGGTCCAGTCCTATATGATCACATCATACAAGGGCCTCCATTCTCATGTCTCCACATGGACGATCCCAGATCAAGGTCGCCATACAAATATAGAATGGACCGCAACTATAGATAAACCATAAATAAATTACCCGTTTTGTTTGCTCTCTATGGACTATTTTAGATTACCAACTTCAGACTTAAATTGTAATATCCCGAGTTTTTGGAATAGTGCCGGAAGGTTTTCGAATTAAAGTTAAAGATTTGGAATGAGATGGTAATCAAAAATCAGATTTATGTGTTGGGAAATAGATTGGAATATTTTAAAGTGAAGAATCATGCATTGAAAATGCGTGGTTTCGAGAACCGGTTAAGCGATTTCTGAATTTATCGTTATACTCGTAAAAGTATTTTATCTCGGTTATAAAGATAGCAAATAAATTCTGATTGAGCTGATTTTTAACCATCGGAGTCATTTTTCCGAGACGAACAACTTTCGTATTGAACACTTTTCAAAATTTACATCAGAAGGGCTTTAAACATTTGAAATTTCTAGAAAGTTCTATGACAATGACCTAATTATAATTTTTAGAGGTCAAAATGTAATTTTTCAAACTTTTCTATAAATAGTCTATTGTTTTCTAGAAATTACCAAAATGACAAAAGTTCCCAAAGTCTCCAAGTCGACCCCCTTACCCCAAATTTCGTCCTCGGCTTCGCTGGTCACGCCAGCAGGTGCGACCAGCCAGGGGTGTGCGCCGGCCACCACTCCACCTTGTGGTGGCCGGCGGCAGCCCCCAGTTCACCGAAAAATGGCAATAATGAGAGAGAAATATGCGGGCTTGGGTATCCCGATCCTGGATCATCGCTTTGTTTCACGACCAAAGCTACCCGTAAAATAGAAACTCTCGGAGAGTACTACAAGGTTGCGGTGTCGATTTTACAAAATTGTGCTTGGTTTCACGCGAATCGAGAGAAGAATATTCAGATGAATAGTGATCCATGATGAACAGTAACTCCAATCAGAATTCCGTCAATTCCAGTACATTCGTGGGATTTTTTGGAGTCCGTATATGCCCTCGGAATTTCTGTAAGACCTCCCGGTATAAATCCGTAAATTTCAAGTTTATAGTTAAATGTTTGGATGTATCCAGTAGCTTTGTAACGCAGAGTAATGATATAAATGGAATTTATTGAGTATTAGTATATTGAATATGTACATTGGTAGAATCCATCCGAGTGAAAACAGAATGGGTTTGATCGATCCGATAGAATATGTAAGTTTCGATAAGAGTGGGTTTAAAGATGTGTTTTGGTTTTGTTGATAGTTACAAGTTATTTATAATATTACGAACATATTTGGATAAATTCGGATAGGTTTGGAGGGTTCGGGACCCTTCCGTAGCATTTGCGGAAACGTTTTCGAAATATTTTTCTAAAAATGCGTAAACCGAGGATTAGAGAACTATTGGTTTAGAATAGTTTATAACGATGTTTTAAGATTACTGAAACTGAAAGTATTGAAAATGGACTTGACTTGGTTGTTCCGGAAAGTTCCGGGATTTTATCATAGTTTATTCTAGAACTCCGTAAGCCGTGATTCTAACAACACTTCACCATTTGTTTGACAGATGTGACTAGGACCCGGAGTGCTTGCGAAGCCAGGTAAGTAACTCATGCGATGAGTGCTTAAATGTTGATTTATGATTAATAATATAATATATGTATATATGATTTAAGTGTTTAGGTTAAGACGAGAATAGATCATAGGTAATATCGAGAAAAAAATTTCGTGATTATGTACAGTTAGATAATCAACTTCACAGGTAAGGATTTTTGTTATTGCTATGATATGAAGTGAGTAGTTTGATGATGATGATGTATGTATGTATGTAATGTATGTATTGATGCATGTAACTACATGGACTTGTAATGGTATGTATATGTATGGATGTATGTGATGGTATGAACATGTATCGATATAAAGGCATGTATATAAATATGAATATGGAATGTATAAGTATATGAACATATATTCGTATATGCATATGATGTTTAGACATGAAGATTAGTAAAGGCTATGATACGTGAAATCGAAGTAATACTTATATTCGTAATATTTGGAATATGTGTATGTACGTGAGTGTTGAATGAAGTTTTAGAGTGCTTGTTTTGGATGTGCTTATGTATGAAAAGTTGTGCGATGAGTTTGTGTGTTGTGATATGTATGCATGAATGTAGGTTTAATTGGTTGATGATTTCGTGTATGGTAGTCGAGCTGGTTAGGAATCCGTTCAGACGGAATTCATCTCATACCTATTCTCAAATAGGTAATATATAAGAAATGTGCTACGATATGTGTGAATGTATATGAAACCCAGTGTTAAGCTATTGTAAGGTTATCATATATTAAAGAAGGTTATGGAAAGATTGTTTTGATATTGAAGAAGAGGTTTTGTATTAAAGATAGCCTATAACTGAACTGAACAGAAGAAAGTTTGTTAATTTACCGATTTGATAATATTTGAAGATATTCAACTGTGATAAGTATTAATGTGTGACTTCATGTTTAACATTGAAATGGTTTTAATGTTATGTGACGTACTTTGTGTTCGAATCT